>CM034616.1:14590933-14915473 GCA_020080225.1 Gynochthodes officinalis
TACGGATATGCTAGATCATTAAAATCCCCACCTAAAAGCCACCATTCACCCCATTTGTACCTTTCATTCTCCAAAAATTGCCATTGTTGTTCCCTCAGGCTACTTTCAGTACTTGCATACACAAAAATAGCCCACCACACTTCTACCGCCCCCCTAATTTGATAATGCATTTGAACACAAAAATTATTATGCACCAAACTTAAAACAAAAATATTAGCCACCCAACACAGTAACGTACCTCCTCTAAGACCAACCTGTTCTACATATTGCCACCTTTTATCAAATTTCAATCTCCTACACACTTTCTCCATAAAAACATTTTTGTTGCTTTGTCTCAGACAAAAACACCATCTCCGGATGTTGGAAATTCAGAGTCTCTCTCAACTGCGAAATTGTAGAGATTGCACCCAACCCTTTACACCTTCATAAGGATTGTTGGGACCTTACTAGGCTAGTCCCATTTACCTCATCCGCTTGATCTATCACTTCCATATCTCTATCAAATTGCTGTCTTTTGTGCTCCTGAACTACACCTGTACCCAAATCCACATTCAGCCTTGTCCAATTTCTTTTCTCCCCAAGCTGAACCCCCAAAGGAAACAACTCCTTTAGACTCCCTTGAACCGACCTCAACCGACTGCCTTCTCTTCTCCATTTCCTATGGCTCAATCCCAATTGTTCCCCTGTAGCCTTCTCCACCATAATCCTCTTACCCTGCGAAAGATATTGCTGAACATGTAAGCCCCCAGCCAATTGCCTTTTCTTCTCACATGAATGCATACAACACTCTCCAGAAACAACAGCACTACATCGCGCAATTAGAGAGCCAGAATCTACATCAACTATCACTCTGGATGCCTTGCCACCGACCTCACCCACCAACCCCTCATCACCACTAACATCAGCACCTCGATACATCTCCAGCAACACAGCCTTCCTCCTTGCCATTTCTCCCTGCTCGTGCGGCAGCATAGGATCAGAAAGCTTTTCCTCCTCCGTGGCCAGCACTTCAGAACTCATATCCCTTCTCTCTCGCGGCTGTGTTCCTCCCAACTCAACCTGCCTAGCCAAATACAGGCCACTCTTTTTACTTACCATAGCCATAGCCCCCGGATCCACAACACCATCCAATTTCAAACCCAGACGTAAGCAATTCCCCAACCGCCCACAATAAAATGATTGTCTCGCTGATTATCACCCCGCTTCGCACACAGATTCTCCACATAGCCCCACAACCACAATAGACACAAAATGCATGAAGATATTTATATTGAAACAAAACGTAGCAAGACAAATCCTGAAAACAAACTTTAGTTCCTCGGACGAGCGGCTGCTTCAGATCAATGGTGACCAACAATTTCATATGTCTTCCATGCACACTCCCACATTCAGGAATAAACACCTCATGCAGCTTAGGAAATATCCACCCAATCTGAGCCCCTGTTTCTCGAGATATCCAATGAGGGAGCAAATTCTAGACTTGAACCCATATTTCAACCTCCTAAAATTGTGAATCCATACTTGTGACAGTCGGCTCCCACTCTCTTAACACTAGATACTGGCGATGATAAGTCCATCCCCACCTAGCCAAGACCTTCTTCTTATCCTTCAAAGTCTTAACGATGAACTTAAAAAAATTAACCCCCAACTCCTGAACCAGAACATGGCTACTAATCAACCAAATAGCCTTCATCGCACTCCTCAAACCCAGAAAATTCACACGTATGTCACCAAAAATCCTTCTAAGAAAACTTCTCTGCCCCTTATCATATCCAGCCTGAATATCAATCTCCTTCAATGCCACCCCTTCCCCCTCCACTGAAGACAGTTGAAGTTATTGCACCAACCCAGCCACCTCCAACTCCCAAGCCGCACCCCCGTAGCCATCAACCCATCACCAAGAACAAACACCGAACACCCACACCCTTCTTCACCACAGAAAGAAACTTAACTCTTAAGAAAAGGATGTTTCTCTCCAGAACACTAGACCACCGACTCGTACCAAAGTTGCACCTCCCTCGCACGTAGAGATAAGTTTTAACTTACTCTCGGGACCTAAAGTTGTCTAATTTTAGTTTATGATTCTTAAAAAAGAAAGAGATTTTTTTTTTTTGCCAAAATGTCAAGAAGTATATTAACTACACTAGTTAACTCATACAAACAATATCCGAATATCGGACTCCCCTTAGCCCACTGAAAGGCTAAGACAAACTTAAACCTCTCACAACAAGACACAAGTCCCACAAAATAGCACCCCACAAATCTAAGGGATAAACAAACCATAATTATAGGAAAAGAAAACTTACCCCAAGATTCACAGCAATGCTCATCCGCAAATCAACATCTCTAAGAAACTACATACGAATTTACATGACAAGCTTCCTCCCATTCTTGTAATGCCCTATACACCACCTTCAACTCCTCCCACCACTGATCTTTAAACACCCACGCATTCCTCCACTTCCATATCACCCACATTAGATAGACCGTAATTTGAATCCGCTCATTCTAAAATGCAATGCTCGAATGTTCACAACGAAAATACCACTAGTCCTTAAAAAAAACCCCTTGTCGACCTAAATGATCCCACTGAACTGGAGCGAGCCTCCAAAAAAGGTGAACCCTGGGACAATGGAAAAAAAGATGCTCCAAGTCTTCCTCCTCTGGCCCACACATAGAACAAATAGGATCCACATCCATCTTCCAATATAACAACCGCCTCTGAAGTGGCAATATATCATTCCAACACTGCCAGACAAAATGACACAATTTCCCCTATATCCATAACCTCTAAGTTGTATGCCACATTTGTTGCAACTTAGACCTGGCACAACTGGATCCAAGATCTTGAACCACAGCATGATGGCTCTTCCACAGCTGACTATACCCAAACTTGACAGTATAGTCCTCATGTGGAGAAAAATGCCATATAAGCTTATCCTCTATACCTGGCACTGCCAACGGCATCCTCAAAATCTCATATGCCACAAATGGCTCAAACAAAGTTAAAACCCGATCCCTATTCTTTGCACCTTCACCAGGCTGCAATAACTCATTCACCCATGTTCCTGGATGAACATCAGACGTATTTCACCTTGGTATAATCCCCTGTTGCCCCGGAATCCAAAGCGAGTCCCATATGCAAATTGAACTTCCATCACCCATTTTAAATCGTGCCCCGAGCTAAAGGACCGGTCTTGCACCCATCCAGCCCTTTCTTAATCATGAAGCATTGCCTTTGCACTTCATATACAACACATCATCCTTAGGGAAATATTTGGCCTTTAGCATCCGGCTCATTAACAGCTGCGGTTTGGTGATAACATGCCAAAGGTGCTTAGTTCGCAAAACATCATTAATGTGCATAATATCATGAAACCCTATTCCTCCATCACCCTTCACTCTTGTCATCTTAGCCCAAGATTTTCAATGTATTTTCTGTCCTTTACCTTCCTTCGCCTCCCACCAAAAATTTGCCGAAAGCCTACAAATTTCCTTACAAACCCCCACAGGCAGCTTAAAACAGCCCATGACATACATTGGAAGAGCATTCACAATCGCTTTGAGACGAACTTCTTTGCCTGCCAAACTAAGAAACTTGTTCTTTCAACTTTGTATCCGATGTTGAACCTTCTCAACCACAAAATGAAAGACCTCCCTCTTAGATCTCCCAATCTGCATAGGCAATCCTAAATATCTAGCATTATGTTGTTCCTGCACCCCCTCCAGCACTTGACAAATCTGATATCGTTGATCACCACTCACATTCCGGCCAAAAAATAAGGAGAACTTATCAACATTGATAAGCTAGCCAGAACTCTGACAATGTGCTTGGAGAATAGCATGCAACTGCTGCACCTGCCACACCTCAGCCTCACAAAACAACAAGGAATCATCAACAAAAAACAAATGAGTTATGATTGGCCCATTCCAACTAACTCTCATACCTTTGTACTCCCCCCTCACACAAGCTTGTTTAATAGCATTGGATATCGCTTCCAAAATAATGAGAAACAAATATTGAGAGATAGGATCACCCTGTTAAATACCTCTAAATGGCTGAATGAAACCACACTGCTCACCATTAATATTAATAGCCCTCGTTGCCTACTAATACACTGCAAAACCTAGACAATAAAACCTCTAGCAAAACACATCTTCTCTATCACCTGCTCTAAAAACCCTCCACTCTACCCGATCATAAGCTTTAGCCAAGTCAATTTTCAAAGTCAAATAACCTTCCCTACCTTTCCTCATAGAATTCAACGTATGAAAGCATTCATGGGCTATAACCACATTATCAAGAATTTGACGACCCTGGATAAAGTCAGATTGATGCGGACTAATACACTTCTCAAGTCCAAATAAATTTCAAGCTCTTCAAGATTTTCCTCTATTGACATATATTCAAGCTGCTGAATCACCTATCTTAAAGACTCAAACCACCTCATCTAAAAACCTTATTCATACAGCCTCAACCTCAACTACTTCATACTATACTAAACCTCAGACAGAACATTTACTTCTTACTAGATATATTCAAACCTCTAATTTTCCTACTTTAGAATCTTTTATTAATAGAACCTTTGATCGGGATATTCATTGGATAACTTGTGACAATTCAAAAAATTTGAAATATTATCAATTGATTTTGATAGATTCAGGATTAGTTGAGATTCATCATACCTATGACAAAGAAAATCCGACCAAAATAGCCTATTCAAAGTAGTCATCATGAAAATCTGTCCATTTTTTGAATGGACTACTACTAATGAATACAAACCATTTTTAATAGAATATGTCCCTTATGGATATACTTATCAAGATTACACAGAAACTTGGTATAGAGCTTTTCTATTTAGACCCTTTAATCATTTCTGGTTTTTTATCTTTCATAAAAATTTTAACCATGATATTCAACAAATCCTTATATGGTTTTACCATTGGTGGATCTACCATTGAAGCATAGATGAAATATTCACTCCACACGCTCACATGGCTTACAAGTCTTTCTTAAGAAAGATAGAAGGACAAGTTTCATATTATTCAAAATAAATTCCATTCCATACTACACTTAGAATACCTTGGATATTTTGTTGGAGTTACAAAATCATTCAACACTATTCAAAACCTTTACATATGTCATTAGGTAAGGGAATTCAAGGTAAAATGGTGGGTGACTTATTCAATATCTCAAGAGATAGTACTCAATTATTTTCATGAAAATGAAAGAATCTAAAAAATCATTCAATAGTTGAGTCAACCAAAATGACAAGTAATGGGACTAGGCACACCTGTCAAGCACAAAGATGCTGGACTAACCCAGAAAAAGACTGATTCAAAACCAGAAAATAAAGACAAGTTACAATCCTTGATTCAATTCATTAAAGATGTTGATACTGCAGAAGAGTATGGAATTTCAAGAATTCTTCCAATAAAAAAATTTAAAAGAAAAACCAAGTAAAGCTTCATCAAAGGCATTATCCTCTGATCCATTCAGGGGTCCATTAGCAAAGGATCCTTTTGAAATATATATAAAAAAAATCACTAATGTCTTTTCTTGCAGCTATAGAACGAAGACCACTACAAGATTTATTACTTGTTGGAGAACCACTCAACTTATTTCAATAATGCAAGAAAGAAAAATTGGTATAGTACGAAAAGTGCTACTCACAACAAAGTCCAGACAAGTAGGAAAGTATACAAACTACTTTTCAAAAAGCAAGAGACAGAATTATAGGCAAATGCAGATGGAAATTCAAATGAAAATGAAGATTCAAATTTACATGACATTCAAATTCAAGATTTCAAGTTTCCAGCTATAAAAGGGTTCTACTCGAGAGATTCAAGCATCGCCTAATTTTCTAATCATATATCTTCAAAACCTCTTACCTCCCAAAAATCTTCAATTCTCAAAAATCATTATATCTATTATTTTCAATCCCTTATATTTTCAAGATTTCTTCTAGATTTTGGATTAGAGTCTCTCCAATAAATAAAAGTAAGTTCTTATTTCAATTAATATCTTTATGATTTTTTATTGGTATCTTTGTCTTTATTGGTTCTACATCCATAAGGGTTTAAACTCCTTTAAATTATTACTAAACGATTCAAATCAAGGGGAACTTGTACTACATGAAGTTGAAGATCCGTTGGTAGTAAAACAAATAATTCTGAAGGACATAAACAACACTTGAACTTGTACTACGAAACATGTACTTAATTGAGAAGCACCAAATTGATACTTGCAATATATAAATGCAATAATGGTTAAAAAACAAATTTCACAATAAAAATAAAATGTGAAACAGAATACCAAATTTGGTAATTCTAAACCCAACTGAAATTTGTTGTTGGTTGTAAAATTAAAAGTGTGAAAGCTACTGATGCCCAATTAGGGCTCTTGTCGAAGATTTGCGTGGAAATTGATGCTTCAATATACTCCTTTAAATAGGAAGGATGGACGACACCCTTTAACAATACTTGGGGGTGCATGCTATTTTCAAAAAAGTGTAGTGAATCTTACAGCCTACTTTTCTGTCGGTCAAAACCTATGCTGAAAGTGAAGAAATCTTGATGAGAGAATTGATTTGCAGTGGAATCCCTATTGATTTGTAGTCTCACTGCCATAAGGCTGAACAACATGTAAATTGCTGGGGGAAGTTGAAGGAGGAAAAAAACAATCTTTATTTTCTTTTCTCCCTTGTCTGAATTTTTTTTTTTTTAATCTTAGGTCAAACGACTTTTACGATGAAAACATTTGTGTGTTATCTGCGCCAGCCAAATAGTAAGGAGGGTAATTTTTTTTTCCATGCTCTGACAAATTTTGGACTTGAGAATTTCAACATTATTTGGGCTATCCAAACATGTTTTAGCAAGCTGAGAAACAATGGCTAAAAATGGGCTAGCCAAACATAGCCTGAGGGACTTTGTATGTACACACATATCTATGAGATTGTTTGGACACTTGGATAGAATTAGATCACATTAATTGCCTTTTGTATTCATTCATGTTGCTTCCACCTCATACTAATTTTCCTAATTATGGAAGCACTGTTAATCTACCTTCACCATAACCGTCTAGTTCGGTGGAGGAAAATACTCAATCAATTATGAATTGCCTTTTTTCCTTAATATAAAAGACTCACTATTTTTGGTAAATCCAAGATTTTTTTATGTAATAAATCCAAGAATTGATCCACAAATTTCACATATGGTTGTCCCTTAAAATGTGATTTGATTTGCAAATGCTATAGAGTTTGGTAGCCCTTATTTTGTCGAAAAAATTGGTCCTTTATTTTGTTAATAAAAAGTTTCAAAACTATGCATTTAGAATACATATTAGGGTTTGTTCATTGCTTTGTGATGCATTAATAAGGGTTTGTGGTGATATTTCTGGGTTTATGGTGATATTTAATCAATTATTTTCACTACTAGCGAAATAAACCATTTTAGTGTTGAGAGTTTTGCTGGAAAAATAAAAAAAAGATGAAGTAGAGAGAAAAAAAAAAAATTTGTGTTCAAAGGATTGCTAAGAAAATTTACAAAAGTACTACTAGAGAGAGAGACAACAATTTTTTTGCTAAAAAATAAAGCAAGTTAAAATTAAAATAAAGATAAAAAGAAGATACTTAATTTGAAAGAGAAAAAACAAGTTTGCTAAAAATGAGAACAAGTTAAAAGCAAAAGAAAGAAAGAAAAAATACTTATTTCAAAGAAAAAAAAATTTGCTAGAAAATAAAACAAATCAAAACTAAAGCGAAGAGAAAGAAAGAATAATTTCAAAGAGAAAAAATATAAAATTAAGTTTACCCAAATGGAAAACAAACTAAACGTAAAAAAAAAAGATTCTTAATTTCAAATGCTGTTAATATCGTAAAATACAATAAATTGAAGGGTTGTGTGAGAATTGCATAATATTTATTAAACTAAAAATACTTTTACATAAATGGTTATATATGTATATCTAAAATTGTAATGTGTTTCAATTTCAATATGTGAGTGTTAATTAAACAATTAATTCAAATTAACTGTATATTTTTTATTTAAAATTACACATAGTAAATATAAAAGAATTTTTTTTATTAATAAGATTTTTAAATATAAAAGAATTATACTTTAATTATCAATATAATTATATAAATACAGTTAAATTAATTAAAAAAGAACTTTATAGTTTAGAAAATGTAATAAAATCAATTAAAAATATCAGTTATACATTTCAAGACATGCACAAACATTGTCTTAAAAAATTAATGTTTATTAAATTTTGAATTATTTATGGTCTACTTGACACCTTGTGTGGGTTTAAAGAACCTGGCTATTATCTATCTATCTATTATCCAAAAAGGAGAGTTTATATAACTTTTTATCTATATTGCTTTTGAATACGTATTACTTTATTTTAGTTTAATGTAAAATTTAAACATTGTAGTT
Organism: Gynochthodes officinalis; assembly: GCA_020080225.1. Classification (NCBI taxonomy): domain Eukaryota; kingdom Viridiplantae; phylum Streptophyta; class Magnoliopsida; order Gentianales; family Rubiaceae; genus Gynochthodes; species Gynochthodes officinalis. The sequence continues at coordinate 14,599,370 of CM034616.1, forward strand.
GATCTTTGTAAATTTCTTTATAGTATAGGTTAATTTTACTATTTTTTGACTATTTATTTTAAATCTTATTTGAATTTTTAAATCTTATTTGAATTTATTTTTAAAAATTACTATTTCTATTATTTAAAAAATATATTATATTTCCTTATTATTTAACATTTAATTAAAAATGCAACCAATAGTTTAATTTTAAAAATAATATGTAACTTTTATGCCCTATGTATTTTTGCATATTTCTCTCATAAGTTTTCCTCTCAATTTATTTTTTATTTGAAAATATTTTATGTATTAATATAAAGTTAAAACACTATAAAACATAAATTTTAAAAATTTGACAATAGATTTTTTTAAAATTAGTAATGGCATATATTTTTATTGATCATTGTAAAAGTAACTTAAAGTGACTATTAAAGTCATTTAGATTCTATAAACATAATAGCTAATAAATATGTAATTATTAGAATTTCAAAATCTATTACATTAAATTCATTAGTTGTAACAGGAATTACTTTCATATGCAATGTTGATTTCCCTACGTATTGGTTGTTACCAAAAGAAATTTTTTTCAAAAAAGAACTTATTAATATTTCAATTAGTACCATTATTATAAAATTTATGTTACTTTTAAATTATTTTAACAAAATAATTATATAGTTGAAAGATAAATTAAAAATATTTAAAATAATGGTAGTTTCTTTTTGTTTTTTTTCCAAAAAAGTAACGGATTGTATTAATGAGTAAAATTACAGAGTTAATACAGTACATAAGTGGGTCATTGAAGACCTCGTTCTAACACAACTAACCTAACCAAGTAGATCGCGGTTAAGACATGGTACCCCGTTAGAACGGGACTACACCTCTTAGCTAACCTAAAGCAACAAAAAAAACCTAGCTTGTTGGCCTCTACCTGTACAGCGTCCCTTATGAACACCCGGAATGATGGCAATTTCATATATGTAAAAGCGCAAAAAGATATTTAAAAAATTAATGAACTAATATAGTATAATTTTGAGTCCATGCAGGAGGATTCTTTTGTAATCTCTGGAATAAAGGAGCACATTTCTATCTTAATTTCGGAAAGAAATTAGAGATATAGTTTAAACATTCAAAAAATCTTTGTAATTGCTTTTTGTCCTTAATTTCATCTGGAAATTTATCTGTAAATTATAAACTTCTATTAATTAGAATAATTGTATCTAGATGAATATTATGTCCTTAAATTCTAACTTGTGTTTGAAATAATTTCAATTTTAGTTGCTCAAATAATTAATCCATTTCTTTTAACAATTTTAAAGAATATGCTTAAATGCTTAAAGTGCTTTTCTAAAGATTCAGAAAATACTAAGACATAATCTATAGATACAATCATAAATGTTAAATAAGGCTTAAACATATCATTCATTATGTTTTGAAATTTAGAGGGAGCATTTGTTAATCCAAAGGGCATTACATTCCACTCATAATGACCAAATGAAACTGTGAATGTTGTTTTATACCTATCTTTTTCTACTATTTGAATCTCCCAATATCCTAACTTCATGTCAAATTTTGAAAAAATCTTTGCATTATATAATCTATTAAGTAAACCTCTTTTATTAAGAACGGGATATCTAATCCATTATATAATCTATTAAGTAAACCTCTTTTATTAAGAACGGGATATCTAATCCATTTTAACACTCTATTTAAAGGTTTATAATTAATTATTAACCTAGGGACTCCTCTTTCTTTTTCTGCCTAATTTATGACATAAAAAGCAGGCCAGCTTCAAGGTGACTTTGACGATCTAATTAACATTTTTCTAATAATATTTTAATTTCTTTTTTACAAATTTCTAATAATTCTTGATTCATTTGAATAGGTCCAGCTTTAGTAGAAATTTTTTTTATTCTGAGGATCCTTTTTCATAAGGTAATTCTACCTCATTTTTTTTATCCCAAAAAGCATTAGGCAAGTCTAAACATATTTATTTTTTGAAAAATTCTTCTAATTCTACACAGGGTATTAGACAGGGCGACCCGCTTTCTCCTTTCCTGTTCTTAGTTGTGTCTGAGAATTTTTCAAATATGCTTAAGCAAGCTAGTTTGAGGGGGGGATATAGGGGTATGAGGGTTAGCAGACAGGATCTGCAAATTACCCATTTATTGTTTGCAGACGACTCCATACTCTTTTGTGAAGCAGATTTGAGACAAGCATGCAAGGTCAAGGCCTTGTTATCCAACTATAGCCGTTGCTGTGGGCAACTAGTCAACTGGGAAAAATCTTCAATTCTCTTCAACAAGAATATTCCATTAAGACAGCGAGATAATATGTGCGGGCTTCTGGATGGCATTAAGGAAAAGCCAAATGGAAGGTATCTTGGACTTCTGATGATTATAAGTAGATCGAAGAAAAATGTGTTCCATTATGTGGCAGAAAGGGTCCAACGTCGAGTTCAAAGATGGAAATATCAGTTTCTCAGTCATGCAGCTAAGGAAGTGCTCATCAAGGCGGTTATTGATGCTTTTCTTACTTATGTGATGGCGTATTTCAAAATTCCTAAAGGTGTGTGTCAGGACATTATTTGCCAGACTTCACGATTCTAGTGGGGAGATTCAGGTGATGGCCGATCTAAAATCCATTGGAAGAGGTAGTAGGATCTTACTTGGCCGAAGGAGGAGGGTGGTTTGGGATTCAAGGATATTTAGATTTTTAATGATGCCCTCATAGCAAAACAACTTTGGCGGCTTAGTACACAGCTGAATCTCCTTTTGAGTAAGGTCATGAAGGCTAACTATTTTCCTAAGGGATGTCTTTTACAAGCCTAAATTAAACAAAATGCGTCATGGCTATGGAAATGCTGGATGGGAGCTCGATATATTCTCAAGCAAGGGGTCATTTACCGGTAGGGGATGGAAAATCAGTCCGTATTTGGGAAAATCCTTGGATTCCTGATCTACCACATTTCAGACCTGAGGCTTCGGAGAATCAAAGTGATCGGCCAACATGGATGAGTGAGCTTCTGAACGTCAGGGGTGATTGTTGGAATGTAGAGTTAGTGTGCCAGCATTTCAATCTGATTGCTGCTAATGCGATCATCTCTATTCCTCGGTCTTTGGATATCCAATGCGAAAGTAGGGACAGACTTGTGTGGCATTTGTCTAGCCAAGGTAACTATACGGTCAAGTCAGCCTATCTAAATGCTTTTAAGGAAAAACAGGTGGTGCATTTTCGTCTAGAGAGCAGCTTGCCCAGGGGTGAAATGAAAGTTGTTTGGAAGTGTTTTTGGAAGGTTGACATTAAGGGGAAGCTCAAACATTTTATATGGCGCTGTTGGCATGGTATTCTTCTGACAAATGATCAATTATTAAAGAGAGGCATTCAAGAAGATCAAAGTTGCGATATGTGTGGGGAGATGCAGGAAAATCTTGAGCATGTCCTTCTATATTGCTCTAGTGCAATGCTGGTGTGGAAGATTGCTAGGCTAAGGTGGCTGCTTTTGGGGGATTCAAATTTTAGACAATGGTGGCTTCAGATTTGCTGTGGGAAGAAGGATGAACAGTGGCGGGATAGAGTTGGGTTGATAGTCTATATTTTATGGATGCTCTAGAAGACTAGAAATCTGTGGATCTTTCAAAAGGAATGGAGAGAAGAAAATGCGGTAGATCTAGTGTTGGCTAAATGGCTAAATGGTACTGATGCATGCGAGTGACTGGGATCTATTCGTCAAGGTTTGTGGTCATTCACTTGCTTATCTATTCTATTTTTGTGATTGGATGAGTTTGTTAATATTTGTATTCTTTTGCACCTCATCGGTTGGCTAATGTGTCATATGTGGTTCATTGAATGGAATTCCCATGTCTTGGGTGTTCTTCATTGTCAAACTTAGTCTCATTATGAAAGCTAGGGTTCTTATAGCCAGTGGGCTATTATGTATATGTGTCACTTTTTGGATGTATATACTATGATCGTTTCGGGAAAAAAAATATATTTTTCTTTGAATATTTGGATCTTTAAGTTTTTCTTCCATCTAAGCATATAAATATTCTTCTTTAAGAAATGTAATAAACATATGTTAACAAAGTTATAATATATGAGTTGACCCAATTGTTTAAAGATCACTTTTTAATACAAAACCATTTATGTATAATAATTTAGCATCCATGAACTTTAACTTTTTAATTTAGTATCCATGTTATGTATAATAACTTAGTATTATACATTAGATTTGGAAATCTTTTGGATGCTAAGATCACTTTTTCTGTAAAATTTCATTCAGGAACGTGACATAAAAGATTAAATATATTTTTTTAGACGAATAAAACTAAAAAAAAATTATGGCATGCAAGAATAAAAGTGAAAGGAATAGAAATTATCTCAAAAAACTAATAGAAAATGCATGAACACTTAATTTGCAGAAAACAAACATAGAATCCCCCAAAATGTCAAATTTTCTAAGTAATAACTATTCAGATTATGCATGTTGCCTTGATGTTCCTATTCCACACTAGAAAAAGTTTTTAGTGGCAAAAGTTTTCTATGACAATGCAAGAATTGTTATTGAATGTATAATTTTGTAACAAATTTATCATTGACCCGAACACAAATAATTTAGTCACAATTGTGTCACTATTCTTTTGGTGCGAGAATTTAGGTGGCATGCATGGATGTACCAATTATAATTGGCCACATCATTATAAATACCACTAGTGGGAAAGAAGTTTTTATCGGTCATGAAAGTGAGAAAATTTCATCACTTTATGTGGTATTTAATTATAATAATACATTTTCTTTTTCACATACCACCACTCTTTCCAAATCAAAGCTTTTGCCAATTCAGACAAACACTGGTATGACTCAAGTTTCTGCCTCTAATCACAATTTTTTATTCAACGGCCATAGCTCGTCAATGGATATGGTTACTCACTTGTGCTTGCCTCTCATCTATCTTTGTTTTTCTCTATAATCTTAGGAGATTCAAGATAGGGTTGCCCTAATTTTCTTTTTTTCCCAAAGTCTGCATTTGAAGTTTAAGTTGCATAATCATTTGGTAAGTATTTGTTTCCTCCAATAAAGATTAGTGCTTTTTTTTTCTAAGAATTGGTATGTATTTTGCTGAGTGGTGATTGACTCTTTTTTTTTGGGTTTTTCTTTCTCTGTTTTATTCTCATCCTTCTCCTCAACAATGAGATGCCTTAACTAGTGCATATTTCTTTGTCATAAGTATTCAATCTCGAGTCTTAATGGAGTGAATTCCCCAAATTTAACAAAATCCACTGTTAACCTCTAACAATTTCTAAACTCATTTGTCAAAATCAGCAAAATAAATAACAAAAACAAAATCCCAATTGAGCTTGTGGTGGTAGGAGGTTCATTGAAATTGTTCTTCTGATATTAAAGAAATAATTTTCTTAGTTATTTTTATATTGTTAAAACTTATTTGATACAATCATTTTCATTTTTCTCATGCTTATTGACCAATGGAATTAAAAAGAAAAAAAAAGTTCATGTTTCTAGTATGCAAAGTTAGATTTTAGTATACTTGATTCATTTTAAATCATTTATTCAAAGATATTATTGGTATTAGACATATCTCATATTTTGTGGAAAAAAGATTTTATATTTAATATAAAATTTTTCTGTAGGAGAATTATTAAAAAATTAGTTAGCAAAATGGAAACTTTGATGGGTAGAAAGAAGGCAAAGTTTAAAATATACAAGTATTTCATTTTTTTCCCCTTTAATCCATCTTTGGCTAATATAATAAGACTAAGTTATTGAACTTTGGATTGTATCCATTTTGGTTCCTTATGAAGGTGTAAATAATATATTAATTTAATATAAGGGTTTATATCAGCTAGTTTTTAATTGTTTTTCTTGAAAGGATAAGGAAGTTTATTTTAAAAGTGACGCATGTAGTTCTTGTTCATCTTAGTACAAGATTTTCAATGCCATTAATGATGACAATAAAAAAAGCATAAACTATCCTCATAGTAGTTCACAATGTACCAACTTTGGTGGACTGGCTACATGTTTCCTTTTATTTTGTTGCATGGTGTTTTTGACTATTGATATATAAGCAAATACTCACACAAAAGTCCAAGGAGATCACAAGATTTATATTAAAAATTTAATGAATGATTTGCTTTAGCACTGTGATTAGATTGGAATCAGTAATGAAATGGATTATATAGACTAAAATGTTATACTAAAAAGATCAATAATTACTCCAAAAACACTTGATTAGTTGATCAACAATTTGGTTAAGTTTATACATATTGCTTGTCTATGGTTTGTAATTGTATATCTTTTTTTGGCAAAATTAGTTCTATGAATAATTATCTTCTTATGTTTTGGACTCACTCAGTATGTTGCTTGCACATTTGGACCTTCATTTCATACCAAGAGCTAATTAGTGTTTTTGGGGTACGTTAATTAACTTTGATTGTTTAATTCTTTTTCTAGTTTTGTGTTGGAAAATTTTTAAAAGGAAAAGAAAATGAAGAACAGGATTAGAATTTTTAAGTGTTATGGGGTATCCTTTTCTATTTGAAATCCTTGATGAGTTAGTGATTAAAAATTGTTCTTCTAAATTTGATGGATGTTGGTATTTAAGACTATTTGAAAATACAGTATTAACATAAGGATCTCATCTTAGGATTTTTATTTTTTTTTAATCTTTTAGTTGTGATCATGTCTGTTTCCTTTAATGCAAACAAGTATTTATACAATTTCCAACAATTAAATAAAGCCTTGAGGCACTCCTTCATGAACTTACATGAAATTTATTCAATTTTGAATTCTTCACATATAACTAATCCCACAATAATGAAATAAGTACTATATCATAGTTTTGTGTTGGAAAATTTTAAAAGGAAAATAAAATGAAAAACAGGATTAGAATTTTTAAGTGTTATGGGGTATCCATTTCTATTTGAAGTCCTTGATGAGTTAGTGATTAAAAATTGTTCTTCTAAATTTGATGGATGTTGGTATTTGAGACTATTTGAAAATACACTATTGACATAAGGATCTCATCTTAGGATTTTTTTTTATCTTTTAGTTGTGATCATGTCTATTTCCTTTAATGCAAACAAGTATTTATACAATTTCCAACAATTAAATAAAGCCTTGAGGCACTCCTTAGAGTAATACATGAACTTACATGAAATTTATTCAATTTTGAATTCTTCACATATAACTAATCCCATAATAATGAAATAAGTACTATATCATAAACGATAATATCCAACAAAGGTTACAATCACCACTTTTATTCAAGTATAATAATTAAAGGAAGGAAGTCATTGCTGTGACATAACGAAGATGAAGCTACCATGTAGTGTTATAGTTTAAATAATGGAAAACAAAGTCTTACAATGTGGCATGGCAACTTGAGACACAATTTGGGCTACTTATTTTGACAATGTGGCATGGCAACTTGAGACACAATTTGGGCTACTTATTTTGACTGTAACCTTTTTATTTTTTCTCTCTATAAATAGGTCCCAAAAGTTAATCCTTTAAAGCATATAGGCCATTTGTGGATCCTCTTTTTCATTTTCATTTTGGTAAAAAGGAGAGGGAATTTTTGTTGACCAATTTTTGTTTGGAGGGAGTTTTTAGATTGTTTGGTTAACTGTTTTTTCATTTTCATTTTAGTAAAAGTAGAGAGAATTTTTGTTGGCCTATTTTTGTTTTGGAGGGAATTTTTTTATTATTTGGTTAAAAAATAAGTTCAACATATTATTTCCATCCAAGGATAAGATAGAATGTGTAATTTTCCATTTTATATTATTTTGATAAAAATGGGAAAACAACTATTTCTTGATCCCTTCTGTTGAGTGTGAACACCAAATTTGAAATTTATAACTCACAAAATACATATTAGTAATACAAGAACTTATATGAAATTTATTCAATTTTGAATTCTTCACACATAACTAATTTCACAATAATGAAATAAATACTATATCACAAACGATAATGTCCAACAAAGGTTACAATCACCACTTTTATTCAAGTGTGATAATTCCACATATGCATTGCAATTTGATTTTGAAATTCATTCCACTCGCCTATGCCTTCAGTGAAAGTGTCCAAATGGGAATCACTGACAATCCATCATGATCGACAATCATGTCTTCGTCTAAATGCTCCAAAAAATATGCCGAATCAACAACATAATATTTACCTTCAAAAATTCAAAATTTATAATTAAATTGATAATGAAACATAATTTTATGCAATTTATAAGTGCAATAAAATATAGATAATGTTTCTTGCATGGACTATTCAATACTATAATTGTGTTCATATTTACTTCATATGTTATATTATAATGTTAGTTATAAATTATGTTAGACAATTAAGATTTTCTTTTCTTTTGCTTCGTCATATGTGTTTTTTTTTTCTTTTTACTAAGAACAGACAATTTTGGGGCAATTAACTTTTGCCTCTGTTTTGGGCTATCCAAACAGCAAGAAGCTCTATTTTTTGTTTCAATTTTCTAACTATTTTTGGGCTCTTGAATTTTAGCAACACATGGGCTATCCAAACAAAAAATGGCAGGTTGGGAAAAATGGCAAAAAATGGCCCAACCAAACATAGCGTTATATTTCTATCAAATTAACTTGTAACTTCTTATAATGTAGCATAATGTCTCTTTGATTGAACTAATCTCTTTTTCTTAGTTTATTTGTTCTCGTCCTTGGCCATTCATAATTAAATTCTAATTTAAAGTAAATTATTATACATAAATTTAATACATAACATGTAAGTTCAAAATCTAGAACCTTTCAATATCCTTACTTTTATTGAAGTGTGATAACTTTATTTATTGATGTAAATTTAAAATCACAGCGAGGATTCTTTTGCAATCTTTGGAATAAAGAAGCACATTTTTGTCTTAATCTCATAAAGAAATCAGAGATATAGTTTAAACATTTTAAAAATCTTTGTAATTGATTTTTGTCTTTAATTTCATTTGGAAATTTATATGTAAATTCTAAACTTCTATTAATTAGAATGATTGTACCTAGATGAATATTATGTCCTAAAAATCTAACTTGCGTTTGAAATAATTTCATTATAGTTGCTGAAATAATTAATCCATTTCATTTAACAATTTTAAAGAATATGTTTAAATGTTTAAAGTGCTTTTCTAAAGATTCATAAAATACTAAAGTAGCCCCCTTCTCAAAGATCAGCTTAATCTAAAAGTGGCCGACCTCATAGATAGAAATAGAAATTAGAGACTTCCCCTTCTTCGAGTTTTAATACCTGCATAGGTTGTGAACATAGTGTTCTCTATACACATTTCAAAAATCTCGATGAATGGGAAGGACTTTCAATATTGGACTAAAAATGGGAAATGTGTCTTCACTATGAAATCTAATCTAGCTACCACCTAGCCCAAGCCATCACAGATGGAAACCTTCTTTCAATGTCCACTTCTATTCTTCCTTGTCAAACCAATTATGAGGACACTATCCCATGGAAAAAGCTATGGAATATAAAAGTTCCAATGAAAATCATTGTTTCCTTTGGTGTGCTTGCAATGAAATTTGCCCTACTGCAAATTAGCTAGCCAAAAGATATGTACATATTTTGAGGTTGTGCCCGAGATGTGATTTGGAAACAGAAGACATCTCTCATATACTCCTAGATTGCACCCAAGAAAAAAGAACATGGAGGTTTTCAACGCTATGATTCAATTTTGATCGTGGTCAGAATCAGAAGTTTAAGATCTAGTTCTGAAAATGGCATAGTGAAACTCCTACAAAAGAAGATATCCAATTATCATATTGGATATTATGAAATATCTGGCTAGTTAGATATGAAGCTCTGTTCTTACAAGCTGATCCTGGCCTCATCTAGGTATTACACTCAGCTTTCAACATGTTTCATGTCGTTCATAAATGCTATTAACATCACACTATTGGGACAGAATTTAGGTCAATACAAAAGAAGATCACTCAGGACCTCTCACAGGCAATGAAAAAGCATCAGTAGAAATAGAGGAAGAACAAAAATAGAATTGGAAATTCCATCAAACTCTACAACACTCGAACATTAAAATCATAATAGATGGTGCTTTTAATCACAAAAGTAGCCAAGCCTTTATTACTTGGATTGCTAAAAAGTTTGATAGACAAACCCTAGCTTCCAAGGTGAAAAAAATGCAAGTAGAAGCACAGGCAGTCTTAGATACACTCTATGAGGCTAGAAGTAGAGGCTGATACTACTTAAGTATTCACTTCATCTCATACAATATCTCAAAAGCCCACAAGACTCCCTAGTTCTCACTAAGGATCTAATCTTTGACATTCTCAGTCTTGTTTGTTCCTTGCATCAATGTCAGATAATCAAAGTCAATAGGAATTTGATAACTAAAGTGCAAAATTTAGCACATAATGTATTATTTACTTAAATCTATTATTAGTTATAATATTAATGAAGTTTCCTTGTCAAAAAAAAAAAAAAACTTTGACCTTTGCTATTTAGCACTGCTTCAACTTGCATGCAATTTTTTTTTCCTTTTAGAAATTTCAATTCCACTCCAAATTTATTCTAATGGATAGTATTTCATAATATGCAAGTAGAACAATTGCCAAAAATCTTTGCAAGTGTAATGGATTAGGCTTACTTTTTCCCTTATATTGCAAAATGACTTGTGATGATGCGGAGGAACATAGAAGTTAGAAACCATGCAGGGGTTGTTCTAAAAAGTCTAGATGCAAAGGCTATGTTTTATATGTCTGTGTTAGTTGTATTTGTAAGAAGATAGAAAATGGCAAAACTATATATATGCCTAAACAATTTTATGATTTTTTGTCTATTATTCACAAAGGTAACTTTTATCAAGCCTGTTTGAAAATATCCCATATGAAAAAAATTAACCACATATTTTCTATGTCTTCAAATTTGTGTCTAATTAACTAATATACAGTTGCAGACTTTAGTAAAGTAAATTATAAAAACAACACATGCCTTTTTTACCTAAAACTTACTCATACACTCCCCCATATCTAATGCATTAACAACCAAATGTAAGTACTTTACTTAATATGTGATATAACATAAAGTTTTCAAAGCAAAAATATATAAAGGTACAAATACTTTGCACAGATATTATAATCATTTAAATAGCAAAATTTGCTTCCAGTTTTTGGATCTATTTACCCAACATAGAAACAAAAACTACAAATTTAACAAAGTTTATAAAAGGTGACTTTTACCTAATCAATTTGGAAAATTTCCACAACAAAAAAAGGGGTTATAACAAATTTTCTCTCTTCAAGTTTGCTTGCTAGGTAACTACTATCCAATTTGCACCAAATTACACTTTTAAAGCCACCTATAAAACATTGTTTTTTACCAATGGCTTGCTCAATTACTTAGTAAATGCAAGTACTTTATTTTAATGATCAAATGGCATAGCATAATGCCTATATAGGAAAAGAAATCTAAAGGTTTATGTCAGTTCTACAGGTATTATCATCATTCATTGCACAGATATTATAAGTGTTTAAATTGCAAAATTAGCTTCCAATTTTTGGATAATAGTTGCATAGTCATAGTTTAAATTATTCTACACGATTTGTCAAGTTATTTTTTCCAATTATAGAATACAAACAACAATGTAGTAACCAAAATAGTTTCTAATGTAAATTTATGAGTGAATTATTCTTTTATTGTAATGGCTACTCTATTTCTTTTTTAGTTGTCCTTTGTATCTACTCCCATTTGCCATTCATTGAATTTTTTTCTAAATCATATAAAAGGTGATTCTACTAGTGTTCAAATGATATCTTTCCTCCCCCTACCCCCCCAACCTTTGCTCTCGATATACAAGTATTCCCACTAATAGATACTATTGCTTTTAGTATTTTATGATACCCATTCAATAGCTAATTTCTTCCTCTTTTTCTCCTTCACTTTCTCCCTCACCAAATGAGCTAAATCTTTTGACTCTCTCTCTTTCGTTGAACAACATCATCTAGGTTTTCCCTTGATATCTATCTCTTTTTTATTATATCTTGTAATCATCTTTTCTTTGCCGTAGGCAATTTTCTTCTCTCTCTCTTTCTATCCTTCCGAAAGACCTATTTCTTCCTCTTTCTCTTTCAAATAGTTACTTTCTTCTTTAGGTATCTATCTTATTTAACTCTCCTTAATGGCTAATTTAGATTTGAAATGGACAGTTAGTTTTTTTTTCTATCCATATCTCTCTCATTCCCCTTGTACAGCTAGTTTCTTCTTTTTTTTTCTAGTTCTCCTTAACGACTAGTTTCTTCTCTATCTTTCTTTCTCTAGTTCTCCCTAACGGCTAGTCTCTTCCATCTCTCTCTCTCCCCCACCCCCTCAATAGTTAATATCCTACCTTACTCTCTTTTTCTGTCTTGTAGACTTCAACGACTAGTTTTTTCTTTTATATAAGTCTAACTCTCCTCAACGGCTAGTTTATTTTTAAAATGGGTAGTTATTTTTCTTTTCTACGTGTATCTCTCTCATTACCCCTGACAACTAGTTTCTTCTCTATCTTTCTTTCTTTGGTTCTCGTCAACGGCTAGTTTCTTCTCTATCTTTCTCTATCTGGTTCTCTTAAACGGCTAGTTTGTTCCCTATCTCTATCTCTTTCCCTCTCTCTCTCTCCTCAACAGATAATATCCTACTTTTGCATTCTTTTTGTTTCTTATAGTCTCCAACGGCTAATTTTTTTTCTATATAAATCATTTCTCATCAAAATTCCATATTATAACTTCTTTTGTCCATTTAAAATCACATCAAACATCAAAGTTCTAGCCATTTTATTTCTTCATCAAGTTTCCTAGGAAGCACTATCATAATTCAAAAAGCACAACATGTTTACGAATGAAGAGTTTAGTAGATTCATGGGAGTACTTAGAGTTGAACCAAATTTGGTTGAAATTGAATGCAGATGCACATTAAGAAAATTTGGAGATAGCTATGGGAAACTTAGAATCTCCACTGATGGAAAACTTGAAATTGATTGCTATTGCTCCCCTGGTTGTCCAAAAGGTAATTGATTTTTATTATCAATATTTTACTTTTGTTCTTTATTTTGCCACATATATGTTAGGCCGTGAGTCATACATTTTTTTATTGGCCAAATTTAACAAAGAATGTGTTAGCTATTTTTATTGAAAGTATGAATAAAAGGAAGAAGTTAGTTCAATTTGGCCAGAATACTATATAATTTAAAATAGAACTCTTTATTTGGCTGCACGAAGAAGGTTCAGAACATGAGTATTATGTGTCCTTATTGGCCAAATTTAATAGACTTTGTTATTGAAAATGTTCATAGTAAGAAAAAGTTAGTTCTATTCAACTGAAATAGTATAGAGTTTAAAATGAAACTCTTTATTTGGCTTTATAAAAGTCTATCCCATGAGTAGTGTACATTTCTACTAGTGAAAATTAATATCAGTTGTAGTAATTATAAATATTGAATATGCACACAATAGGAAGGAGTTAGTTTTATTCACCAATAATACTATAGAATTTAAAGAAATATCAAGTTGGAAACATCATGTGAAAATAATGAAAACTCAAAATGTTAATACTTAGATTATTGTCTAAAATGTTAGTGTTTTCTAAACTAATTGTATTGTTGATTCAACTCTTTACAATTTGCTTCATTTAATACATGATTTTATAACTGATGGGAATGGGTATTTGCTTTGATGTTAGAAAATTTGTCACCTATCGAGTTTGCCAAGCATATAGGCAAAAACACGACAATGGACAATTGGAAGAACCATTTATGGGTCATGGATAATGAAGGAAACAGAGTAAGCTTGGCAAAGACTACTTTGCTTAGGTACCATACCCAAATATTTCAAAGACCACAACGTCGCCCATTTGTGCATCGTGATGAGTTCATTCGTTGCTCCAATTGCAACAAAGAGCGTCGTTTTCCTTGAACCAAGAACAATGTAGGGTTTACCATGATGCCTTGCTTAATCAAGAGTGGCAATGTTCAGACATGCCTCAAAACCAGTAAGTTTTCGTATCTATCCATAAAAAGTTCAAGTCTACCTATTATTGGCTTCTAGTTATATTCCTTAATATATATATATATATATATATACATATGAGTTACATAGTAATATTTCCCCCAAATCATAGTTATTAAAATCATGATTTCACTTGTAGGATCGCCTAATTCTATGATCCAAATATGTAAAAAATAACCATTAGTTGCATATAGTCATTTTTCTATATAAGATCATTGTAGAGCTAATGGAATCAGATCGATTGAATCATACGATCCCATCGACTGCACTTTGAACTCTTTTGGGTAATGTCAATCATCTGATGAAGAAAAATATCTAAATGAATTAAAAGGATACAAATTCTAGTAAATTTAATACATTTTAGTATTAGAACAAGTAATTCTTCTTCTTCTTTTTTTTAAGATTTAGAATTTCTTTACCTTTCCACCTCATAAATATATAAACAAAGTGAAAATCTCCAATTGTATCAAAAAAATATTGTCAAATAAGATATTTATGAAAAGAATAAATAATTGGCAATTTTCAAATATGATATTACATTCATAACCCAAAAAACAAAAAATAGATTGATTAATTAAATTTTAGTTTTAGATATATATATATATGTTTGTGTGTGTGTGTGTGTGCAAAATTTCATTATACTATATATGTGTGTGTGTGTGTGTGTGTAAATTTCATTATACTATATATATATATATATATAGTATAATGAAATTTTGCACATTAAAAATTCAAATAATGGATTTATATTGTTAAATTAAAAAAACATTAATATGAAATTTCTTCCAGCGCTTCAATTAAAACAAAATGTGAAACATCTTATTATTTGCAATTTGGTAAATAATATATATTTTTAATGAATTTCAAAAAAAAAAGTAGTTGAAAATAAAAGGCTATAGATTTTATTTTTGGTTAATTTCATATATATTTCCGTGATTTGTGGAATGAGAATTAACTAATACGACATTTTTTAGCATTTTTGGTATGAACTTGCAATTTTACAATTTGATTTTATGAGCCCCAATCAATTCTCAGTAGGGTCTTTATTGTACAAACATTACCTCAAATATATGGTAAATAATCTGGACCTTCTTCAATACTTTTATCTTTTAACAAGGGCTGAGAAATTGCCTGGGTAATTGTCATATAAATATTCAAGTCTGTGTAGTTTATATGTTCTTTAATGTTATGATATATTGATGATTTTGACTCTCTTTAGAAAATATAACGTGTTCAGTGCTTGCCACGTCAGAAAATATGATGTACATGAGATTTGTCACATGTCACGTCATCAACTAATTTGACTACCTACTTTGACATTTACCTTTTAGCCATGTTTCAACCTACAATCTTTCTTTCTTCAAGAAGTTTAAATTCTATTTTAATTTTACCATGATTGATAGAAATTTCAAATTGTGTAAGTAGGATGAATTGCACAAAAATTTCTACAAGTACAATTGATCATACTTACTTTTTCCATCATGTTGCAGAATAACTTGTGATAATGCTGAAGAGCGTAAAAGTCGGAAACCATGCAGGGGGTGTCCTAAAAAGTCTAAATGCAAAGGTTGCATTAGATGTGTTTGTGTTGGTTGTAATATGTGTAGGTTTGAAGATTGTCAATGCCGAATATGCATTGATTTTATACAAAACAAGCAAAACTAGGGGATTTTTAACTTTTTCAAGCTGCAAATAGGGGTAGAAAATTATTTTGCTCTCCAAGTGTAGAAAAATGAAGAACTATATCTACTTCTAAATATTTTTATTTTTTTTCTACTCTTGACCTACCGTCTTGATGAAGATTATAGGACTGGCATTATTCAGACATGTCTCAAAACAAGTTTCTCTACTTGTCTATAATGTGTCTTGGTCTACTTATTATTGGCCTCTACTTATATTTTCTTCAAAAATATGGATAATTTTGACATGTCTTCTTCATATATATTGGAAATAATCTTTACCTTTATCAGTATTTTTATCTTCTAAAAAGGGATGAGCAATTGTTTAGGTAAATTGTCATACAAATCTTTGAGTCTGTGTAGTTTATATGGTTTTTAATATTTTGGTATATTAATTATTCTGACCTTCAAGAGAAAGTATGATGTGTTCTGTGTGTGTCACATCAAAACATATCAGGTGCATGACACGTGACACATAATTCACTAATTTGACAATTAACTTGCAGTTTTACCGTATACCGTATATCTATACTTCAACTAGCAATTTTTCTTTCTTTAAAAAATTTCAATTCCATTTCAAATTTATTTTAACACACAAAATTACGTACTATAATAAGTGGAATGAATTCCACAAAAATTTCTACTAGTAAAATTCCAGACTATAATATGAATTACACAAAAGATTTCTAGTCGTGCAATGAATCATGTTTACTTTTACTCTTATGCTGTAAAATATCTTGTAATGATGCTAAGGAATGAACAAGAAACTAAAGAAGGGGCTGTTCTAAAAAGTCTAAGTACAATGGCAGCATTAGATGCGTTTGTTGGTATTGGCATGTGTAGGTTTGAAGATTCCCAATGCTCAATATGCACTGATGTTTTGCAAAATAAGACAAGTGAAGGGATAGTAGCTCTTTTTTTAGAGAATGGTTGGAAAATTATTTCCCTCTCAAGTGTAGAAAAACGGTGAAAAGTATATATTTTTAAACAAGTTTAGTAGCTTCTATCAGGTTTGAAATTATTAAACGTGAACTAAAGCAAGTAATTAATAACCTCTATTTGATAACAGCTTTAAAAAGCAAATTTTCACTCTATCCAAGTATGCTCATTAACAAGTATACATTTTGCCCAAAGTTACTTATAAAATCAACTACAAAAAAGCACTTTGCCTTTTGTGAATAACTTGTTCCTTACATTCCTCTATATCTATTACATTGACATGTAAATGCGATTGCTTTACTTTATATGCCAAAATGACATAGTATATAGCTTACAAAAAGTCAAAAAAAATTCTAAAGGTTCATGTTCATTTCACGGATAAAGTAAGTGTTGACATAGGAAAACTTGATTCCAATTTGTAGATTTAGTTTTATGGTCATATTAACAATTTTTTAAAATGAGCAGTGACTTATATTTTCCATTTATAGAGTAGATGTTACAGACAACTCCAAAGAAACTGAGGTAGGTTTATTAGTCAATTCACTGGTATTGCAATGGCTATTCTTTTTCTGTTTTAGTTGTCCTTCCTATTTATTCTCATCAACTGTTCATGGAGATTTCTCTTTTTAAAGAACATAATAAGTAACTCTTCTTTGTTCAAAAGATAACCTAACATACATATATTCCTAATAATTGATATTATTTATTTTAATATTTTTTAATACCTACTTAATAACTAATTTCTTCCCCCTTAAAGAACATAATAAGTAACTCTTCTTTGTTCAAAAGATAACTTGACATACATATATTCCTAATAACTGATATTATTTCTTTTAATATTTTTTAATACCTACTTAATAACTAATTTCTTCCGCCTTTACTCCCTCCCATATATTCCTAATAACTTATATTATTTCTTTTAATATTTTTTTAATACCTACTTAATAACTAATTTCTTCCCCCTTTACTCCCTCCCTAAATTGCGAAAACTAATATCTAGGTTTTCCCTATATATTGTTGTTTTCAATCACATATTATAATCACCTTTTTTATGTCAAATGCTATTTTCATCTTCTCTCTCTCTCTCAAATAGCATATTTCTCCTTCTTTCTCTTTCAAAACAAAACTTTCTTATTTAGCTCTCCATAACTCCCAGTTTTTCTTTCTAAAGGATAGTTATTTTTCTTTTTTTTTTCTATCCCTTTTTGTCTCCTCTATCTCTCTCTCATTTTCCTCATAATGGCTTCTTATTCTCACTTGTTATCTCTCAAATTCTCTTTAATGGCTAGTTTCTTCTCCATCTCTATGATCTACTCTTTTTAACAACTAGTATTCTACCTCCACTCTTTATCTGTCTTGGCTCCCTTTTCTTGTTACGTAATTCGTTTCTCACCAAAATTCCATGTTATAAATTATTTTACTTATTTTACATCACAACAAACATCAAAGTTCTAACTTTTTTTTTTATCAAGGTTCCTAGAAAGTGTATCACATAATTCGAAAAGAACAATAAGTTTATTGAGGAAGGGATCAATGGATCCATCAAAGTGCTTAGGATCAAACCTAACTTGAGTGAAATTGAATTTAGATGCCCCCTACAATGATTTGGAGATAGTTATGGAAAATTTAGAGTTTCCATAGATAGAAAACTTTAAATTGATTGCTATTGTTCTCGAATTATGCTAAAGTTAATGTCCTTTTTTCTTGCTAAGATCTTTTTTTTCTTTGTGCAGCATAAATGTGCAGGCCACGAGTATCACTCATCTCTGTTGGCCAAAATTAACCCAAATTGGAATACTTGTAGTTATTAATAATGTGCACAATAAGAGGAAACATGTTCTTTTTTACAATAATACTATAGAATTTAGAGCCAAACTCTTTATTTAGTAGCATTGACGTCTAGACCATGGGTATTGCACATATTTGTTGGCTAAAATTAATCGAAATTGATCTAGTTATAATTATAGAAAATGTGCACAATCAGAAAAAGTTATTCTATTTCACATTATCATTGTATAAACTAAAACTAAAACTATTTGTATTTGACATTAATATTACAAAAATTAAAACTAAAACATGTCTATGTATTTGGCTGCATAAAGGTTCAAGCCTCATGAATTGCACATCTCAGTTGGCTAAAAATTAACTTAGACTATGCAAATTGTAACTGTTGAAATATGCATAATATGAAGGAGCTAGTTTTGTTAAACAATAATAATATATAATTTAAAGTAATATACTAAGTTTGAATCATAATGTGAAAACAACGAGAATCCCAAATGCTAATATTTATATCCCTACCTAAAATGTTAGTATTTTCTAAACTAGCTTTATTGCTAATTCAAAACTTTACATTTTGTTTTATTATAATGCATGATTTTATGACCGATAGACATTTTCTTTGATGTTAGTGAAGTTTTTGTACTCAAGTTTGCCGAGCATATCCTAAAAAATGTGACCATTAATAATTGGAAAAACCATTTACAAATCATGGATACTAAAGGAAACAAAGTTTGGCACATACTACTCTACTTGGACACCACAACCAAATCATTTAAAGACCACATCACTCATACATTTATCGTAATGAATTCATTCATTAACATATAGTAATAAAGCATCAACAAGAACCATCAGACGAAGACACGTGGACACCAACTTATCCGCGCCTTGCGCGGCTACTCCTTGCCACGTTCTCTCAGTTTGTATACGTGTATACACGTGTTTTCCATGTCATCGGTCGCAGCATTTGAAACGTCTTCGAAACCCTAACATTTTCTTTCTTGCTTCCGCCGACTCTCTGTTGCTTTCATCGTTCCGTTGCTTTGTTTCAAATCTTCTTCTTCTCCCTTAGATCCAGTCGCAGATCTTCAATTCTTTTGTTTGTCTTGCTTCGCATGTTACGGTAGGGCTTGTTAATAGTTTTTTTTTGGGTTTTTTACCTTCGCATGTTACGGTGTGAGTTTTTAATCCGTTTCTTTGATTTGCAGCTTTCGGCGTTGCCCCTCCGTCAGGTCGTCGTTGTGGGTTTGTTCTATTTTGTCTTGCTTCGCATCTCCGGTAGGTGGTTTGTTTCTTAGTTTTTTTTGGGTTTTTTTTTCCCTTACGCGACCTGACCGGATCTTCTCTTTCATTTGTTTGCAGCCTTCGGCCGCGGCCATCCGGATTTTTCCTTGCTCTTACTCTCCAATTTTTATCATTTTTTTACATTTTTTTGAATTCCCAAAAAATGCTTGCTCTGACCAGAACTTGTTTTTATTTGCAGTTGTTCCCGTCGTCCTGCGATCGTGGTGTGAAAGCAAAGGAGAGCCGATCGTGGTGGTTAAAGGCTAATATGTTTTTGCTTTATTTACGCTTTAATTTTTGGGTATCGGGAATCTAACTAAATTGGTTGCAGGTACCCAAGTTTGTTGTTTGGTTTCGTTCCTCTTCCTCGGAGTTTCATTTTAGTCAGATTTGTCGCCTCAGCCTCATTCGTACTTGGGTATTAATGAAATAGCTTTCTTATTTTTTGCCTGTATTACATTTCACGTCATTTCAATTTTTCCTCTCTTCTTGGATAACCGAGATGTTCATTGTCTGAATTGCGTTCCCACATCCTTGCTTATGTCACCAAGAATCGCCATCGCCTATTTGAAAAGCTAAGCACTTTTATTGTTCATTTTCCTTTTTTTCCCCCGTGTAAAATGTGTTGTTTCCGTGCTTCTGTCGTGTCTTTTGTTTCACTTTTACCTATGTATCTATGGTTATTGTCCAATGTGTAAATATTTGATTCTTCTTTGTGTTCAGTGTGTAAACATTAACTTTTCATTGCTTGCGCCGCTTCTTTCTAATCACTCTCATATCATCTGTCAGTTTTTTTCATACCTTCTCCACGACCATCTTTTACTTTTGCGCTCCTTATTTGTGCCATTAATATTGTTACTTCTTTAGCCGTGTCTTCACTAATTGCTTCAAATTTTTTCGTTGTCTTTGGGTATGGTTTTGTTCCTTTTTTTTCCTAACCCTTTCTGTCCCTTTGTTCTCTGCTTCCTTTTCTTTACTCGTATTTATCTTTGTCTGCTTTGTTTCTGCATCCTTTTCTTTACTCGTATTAATCTTTATGCATTGTTTCTTTCTGCGTTGAATGAATCTTAAAAAAGTTCTCCCTGTTTTTTCTTGGTATTAATCTTTCTTGATTGTTTCTTGCTTGCTCTTTCTTGCATTAAATATTACGTGTTTCATTTAGTGCTTGCCTTCTTTTGGTTTTAAATCTTCCAACTTCTTTTCCTTGTTCCTAGCTCGTTTTGAGACTTCTAACTTAATGTTTGTTCTTTGTTACTGTTGTAATCTAGGTTGTTAATGTGTGTGTGTCATGAAATGTGCTTAGTAGGCGAATGTTATTCTTGGCCGTTGGTGGAGATTGGCTTTATGTGAACTTTTACAAATAGAATGGATTTGGGAAAAAACTTTCCCTCCTCTCTGTCTACAAGATTTAAAAAATAATGCTTTCCTCGCTTTTCAACATTTGCGATCTTTTCTTTTTATCTTTGTCACTTTTCTTGACCTCCTACCGGGATGGAAAAATCATTCTTTTCCCACTTACTTTTCCAAATTTGCTTCGTTGTAATGTTGTTAGTTATTATCTGATGTTGTGACATATACTTCATTTACCTATTGCAACTGTTAATGGTTTTTTTTCCTTTCCTCATCTTTCTTACTTGTTTTTTAGTTGCCATTCCTTAGTAGCCCACTCACATAGTAAATACTATATATGTTTAGTGCAGTATGGGTTCTGTTTTCATGCAAAAAGGGTGATGTCTATTAATTTTGTTTCATACAATCTTTGAGGTGCATTAATGTGCTTGTAGTGTTCTCTAAAATGGATAAATAGTGCATGTGTTCAGTATTTTCATTTTCCTTTTGTTCTGTTGTAATATAGGTTGTTAATGTGTGTGTGTGATGAAATTTGCTTAGCAGGGCGAATGTTACTCGCCGTTGCCTTCAGATTGGGTTTATGTTAACTTTTACAGATAGAATGCATTTGGAAAAAAAAAATTTCCCTCCCCTCTGTGTACAAGATTTTTTTTAAAAAAAAAATTCCCTGCTGGTTTCCAACATTTGCATTCTCTTTCTTTTTATGCTGTCACTTTTCTTCAGCCTTGTACCAGGATGGAAAATCATCTTTTCCCATTTACTTTTTCAACTGCCTCCGTTGTTATGTTGTTAATACTATATATGTTTAGTACAGTATGGGTTCTGCCTTCATGCAAAAAGAGTGATGTCTGTGAAATTTGATTCATACACTCTCTGAGGTGCATTAATGTGCATTGTAGTGTTTTATAAAATGGATAAATAGTACATGTCTTTTGTTTTTTCATTTCCATCTAACAGAGACACGCCCATTAATACAATCTTCCTCTAAATTTGCAATTTTATCTGGTTTCTGCATTTTCTCCTTGGGAAAAAGAGAAAACAGCCTATCACATGAATGGTTCTTATGCGGTCAGACCAACAAATTCCTTCCTATTAATTCGTGAGTTTACATACTTTATGCATTTTTTGCCTTTTCCCAGAAAAAAAACCCGTTTGTATTGAGCAGGTTGTCTTGTGCTTAGTTTTTGTCCCGTCTTGATATAAATCGCACTGCTTAATGCACCTTCCCAATGAATCGGTTGGGCTTGTTTTGCATTTTTCACTTCCTAAAGCCTATTTCATACCTCTGACTTTTCTTGGACCATTCTTTACGCCATTTCAAATAGTGTCTTTTGTTTTGTGCAATTTGAAAAATATTACTTTGTATTTGTGCATTCTTCTTTTAGCTTTGTAATAATAATAACTAGATTAGCTCAATGGAAAGCTTATTACCTTCTTACATTTGGTGTGTGTGTAAACCTTGTGGAAGTTTGTCAAAGGAGCATTTGCTTAGTGCGTTTGTCAAATATGTTTGCACTTGTGTCTTTTCCGTTCTGTCCTTAGAAAATGAGCACCTTCCTGTAGGATATAATTTTTTCCTACTCTTCTGCTGTTGTAATACATGTCCGTTGTTTATTTGAAAAAAAAAAACTAACTCTTTTCTTTACTTCTGTTTTGCATTGAATGAATTGTAATTTTCAATGAATGTTGGGGGCTGATTGGCTTATATAGTTGCACTTTAAAAGTCTGACTACTCTTTCTTTGTCTTTCCTTTCTGTGCAATTTGTTGCTGTATGTATTCTTTGCTCTGTCTTTCCTTTCTGCGCAATTTTACTCTTCTTCTTTAAAATATAACGGTTGTCGTTATGAAATATAACAATTGCCTTTAACTTTATCAAATGAAGTAATAGAACCTATGTTTTTCATGTTATGGCCTTTGTTTATTGGGCAAATCGCAAGTTTAAAAAGAGGCAAAGACTTACATACAAACCTTTTGATTCTACGTTAAAATCAATTACTTAGTGCCTATGTATTCGGTGTCCATTAAGATCTTTCTATGTTGAATCATTTGTGATATTGCGGTAGAGCTTTTGCTCAAGATTTACGCCTACATGCTTGTGTTTGTCATCTACAAGTACGCTTCCTTAGTACTCCTTGTGTTTGCTAAACAAATTTGCTATGATAATATCTCAGTTGCAATGATTTACTAGGTCTTTGTACTCTTTCATTTCTGTTTTGTTGCACAACATCATCTGTGTTCTTATTCTATTTAGCTATTTCTTTGCCATTTTGTTGTCTTTGTTTCCAATTTGGTCTGTTTGATGCAATTCATTCTCTGCTTATTTTATTCACTTGTGCATGCCTTTTGTGTATCAGTTTAAATATGTGTGAAGCCTAAGCATTGAAAAGTGTAACAACGCAATGGCGCCTCATAGAAAGAAAAAAATTAATCCCTGTTGTGGCCAGACATGCATACATAAGAAAAACCAAAAAACGCTTACTTCTGAACCTATAACTGAACTTATTGACTGTGAACGTGGCTTGACTGATTCAAGTCAAGCTATCAATCCTTTGACTGATTCAGATTGCCATTTTAACACTAGACAGGTAGTGAATCAAGGAAAAAAAGAATTATGCTCCTTTATGACTACGTCTTTAGCCCATGTGAAAGCAGGGATTTCCTTTCCTCATGATAATCCGTCGCGTAGTGACGGTGTGACTCCTTTTCCTTCCAAATCGTTTAGTATTAATGTTCAAGCAAAACTTGCTAGGCTGAAAAGATATCAAATCTTGCGTGAATCTAGGATTTCTCGTAATTTAGGTAGCAAGTACTACCGAAACAAACAAACCAGCAATTTGTTTCCCTTGAGGTGTGCATCTTTGGCAACTCAAGCGATGAAACCTATTCGAATGAGTCTTCTTCTCATTCTAAAGGTAAATTGAAATGACTATGAGAGAATGTGTTTGTTTATACTTGTTCTTTCCTATGCTAACAGTAACATATTATAATTTGCCGTATCAGGAAATGCGAGGATACCCAATAAAAGAAGAAAAAAATATTCTTCACCACTTAACAAAATTCCTGAAAATTCTATGATCCTTTCTACTGTTCCTAATTGTGTTCATTGTGGAGCTAAGAGGTTCTATTTGGAACCTCCGTCCTTTTGCTGTGCAGGAGGCGGGGTATCAATTGTGATGCCTGCCATGCCCTATGAACTTTGTCGTTTGCTTACAGCTGAAGATGAGGAATCTGTTCATTTTAGAAAAAACATTAGAACTTATAACAACAATTTAGCATTTCGTCCCTTGGGGCAAAATATGATAGGAATTAACTAAAAATACTAGAGGATGTATACTTTCGAGTTCGGGGCAAGTCTATCATTTTCTTGATAGTCTTTCGCCACATGACAAAGAAAAATCAGTTGGGATCGATTCTACTTTTATGACACAGAGCGAACTGCCCAACGAGTTAGGTCTGTGATAAATTACGTCAAACAACTTTATCTCTACTTATGCAGATTTTACAGACAATCCTTATTGTATGTTCTTGAAAAACCTTAGGCATGTTCCCAACTTGGATGATTATAGGATTGTCCTTAATTCTTGTCCAAAATTGGATCAACGCCGATATAATCTTCCCACTTGTAGTCAAGTGGGTGCTATATCTGTGAGGATGTTGTAGAAACTTCTTTGGATACTAGAAGCACACATATTCGGATATCTGACACTTCTAATACAGTCATAGAATTCGACACTATTTTGGATGTTATGATCCTCTTCAATACCCATTGTTATTTCCTCGTGGGAATCGGTTGGCATAATAATATCTGAAAACACCCAACAAAAATAAAAACCATAGAAACATAAATCCTAATGAAAATGCTTCTAGCATTGATGTTTGATATGGAAGTCCCGGAAGATTTGATAGCATATGAAGATGCAAGTAAGTTCCTTTTCGATGCGTTATTAGTAAACTTTTGCTATGTAGTATTTAACATATTTTGATTACAAATGCGCTTTCTAATTCTTCCATTGTAGCCATCGAAATTGGAAAGAAGAGAAAAGATTGTGTGTCCACTAGGAGTATTCTTATTCTGATTTCAAATGAGAACAAATGATCAATCGATGCTTTTGCATTCAATGTGTTTATTACAACAATTTGTTGTTGATATGTACATAAAAATAGAAACATCGAGTTAGACTTTCTGAGATTAAAACAAAAAGAAGTTAGAACAGAAATTTTACAAGGTGTTCTTGATAGCATTTCAAATGGCCAACTAGATAGCTCTAATGTGGGTCGCCGGGTTATTTTGCCAGCTTCCTTTGTAGGCGGACCTAGAGATATGCGCCGTAGATACTTGGACGCTATGGCTTTAGTTCAGAAATATGGCAAGCCTGATCTCTTTATTACCATGACTTGTAATCCTAATTGGAAAGAGATAAAAGAAAATCTATCTAACAAAGCGCATTTGATAGACCAGTTGTTAGCAAGAGTGTTTAGAGCAAAATTTGAAATGCTTAGGAGAGAACTTTTGCACAAACATATCTTCGGACAAGTAGCAGCGTGTGTTAGTGTCATTGAATTCCAAAAAAGAGGCATGCCTCATGCTCATTTATTATTAATTCTAAAACCAGAATTTAAGCTATTGAATCCTGAAGCATATAACAACATTGTATGTGCAGAAATTCCTGATCCAGAAATACATCCTCATTTATACAATCTTGTCCTTAAACACATGATTCATGGTCCATGTGGCCAAATGAATGAGACTAATTTATGTATGCGAAATGGTAAGTGCAAAAATCACTATCCTAGAGATTTTTGTGAACAAACAATGCATGTAGAAGATGGTTATCCTTATTATAGAAGGAGAAATAATGGTAGACAAATTAAAGTTAGGCAGTGTGTATTAGATAACCGGTGGGTTATTCCATATAATCCATACTTATTGGCTACTTTTGATTGTCATTTGAATGTTGAAATTTGTTCTACCATTAAACTCATGAAGTACATTTATAAATACATTTATAAGGGCCATGATTTGGTCGATTTTCAAGTTTCTAAACCAAATGCCGATCAAGACATTGATGAAATTAAGCAGTTTGGGATGCGTTGGATCGGTCCTCGAAGCTCTTTGGAGGATTTATGGATTCAATATTAGTGAAATGACCCCATTGTTTATACTTTGCAAGTCCATCTTCATGGTCACCAAGTTGTTTCATTTAAAGACAAATATAATCTTTCAACTTTGATAGAAGAAATTGACTTTTCAAAAACTATGCTTACTGAATTCTTTGAAATGAATCGCATGAATCAAACAGCTCCGCAGTTGAAATGTCTTTATAAAGACTTTCCTCTGCACTTTGTATGGAATTACGCCCTTAAAATTTGGACTAAAGAAAAACTAGAAATGTTATCGGTCGAATGGTCCTTTGTTAGTCCACAAGAGGGAGATCGATATTATCTTAGGCTATTACTATCAAATATTAGAGCTCCTACTTGCTTTGCTGATCTTTTAACTGTTTCAGGCATAAAATGCCAAACCTTTAGAGATGCAGCACTAAAATCAGGTTTGCTAGAATCTGATACTTACATAGAGGATACTTTAAGGGAGGCATCTCTTTATCAGATGCCAAGTGCTCTAAGGTCCCTTTTTGCTATTATTTTGGTATTTTGTTCTCCAAATGAACCCAGAAAATTGTGGGAACAGTTCCAACTTGAATTGTCCAGTGACTTTCGAAGGTCACTGGATTATTCCAATGTTGACATCCATGTTGTTATGAATAGAGTTTTAATAGACATAAACAGTTCCTTGGAAGAGATGAATAAAAATATAAATGAATATCATATTCTTCCTGAAAATGAACAAGTCTTCCTGTCTGGTAGTTTAACAAAAGAAATAGATAGTGAACTGAATATAATTGTTAGTGAAGAAGATCTTTTGCTTCCAACTAGGTTAAACATAGAACAGAAGTTTGCCTATGAATCAATCCTCCGGAAAATCCATCTAGGTGAAGGACAAGCATTCTTCATTGATGGTCCCGGAGGAACTGGAAAAACTTTCTTATATCGTGCCCTGTTGGCTAATATTAGATCCAAAGGATTTATTGCAATTGCCGTGGCAACATCAGGTGTTGCTGCGTCCATTCTTCCGGGCGGTCGCACCGCTCATTCAAGATTCAAAATTCCAATTGATTTCTCTATTACTAAAGCTTGTCAATTGAGTAAGCAAAGCAGTACAGCCCATCTTATTTCAACTGCTAAACTTATAATATGGGATGAAGCTTCTATGGCAACTAGAGATGCTTTAGAAGCATTTGATCTTCTCTTGAAAGATATAACTGGAATAAATGAACCATTTGGCTCAAAAGTGGTTGTCTTTGGAGGTGACTTTCGACAAACTCTTCCAGTTATTAAAAAAGGAACAAGAAAGTCACAGGTTAATGCTAGCATTGTGAATTCTCCACTATGGTGTTCAATGGAAAAAATTCAATTGAAACAGAATATCGTGCTTTCTTAGACCACGATTTTTCTAAATTCCTTCTCAATATTGGGAAAATTCGAACCTATGGATGAATGCGGTAATATTACATTACCACATGAAATTGTCATTCGTATATTGAAAAAAGAATCTCTTGATAAGTAAGTATTTGACATGTTTCATATGTCGTTTTCCTTCTTTTATGCGTGTATTAGATTCCTTTGATCTAATTACTTCTGCTTTGTGTATTTTTTCCATATTTATGATTGATTGGTTGTGTCTTCCCAAATTTACTTTTGTATTCTAGCAAACGGAGGAAATGATTAATAGGTGCATTTTGTCACCAAAAATATACATTCGGGACATTAACAATCTTTTAATAGAACAATTTCACAGGAATTTAGTAGTATACGAGTTCGGATCAAACAATTGATCTAAAACATCAAAGGGGATTATGAGGATTTTCTAAATTCCTTAAATCCATCAAGTCTTCCTCCACATATCTTGTTACTCAAAAGAAGCGTCCAATAATTCTTTTACGAAATCTTAATCCAGCAGAAGGTCTTTGTAGCAGTACACGTCGATTTGTCTAGAATTAGCAGCCAATACAATTTGTGCAAAGATTGCTTACAGTGACACCAAAGCGAGTTGTCTTCATACCAAAAATTCCATTGCATAGTTCGGACAAAGAAAAGAATGGAATTCCATTTAAGAGAACTCGATTTCTGTCAGTTATCATTTGCCATGACAATTAATAAAGCCCAAGGCCAAGCGTTAGATTATGTCGGTGTTTATTTGCAAGAACCAGATTTTCTCACACGGTCGACTATATGTTGCCCTTTCAAAACTAGAACATCCAAATTAGTCAAAGTGCTAATACTCCTTCCACTTTTAGTGAATCTAAGACAGATTGCAAGACTCAAAATGTGGTTTATAATGAAATATTTGAATTAGCAAATACTTGATGATAAATTTATGCATCTTTGCTCTGAGTTTGAAGTTTTCCTATTCCGTTTTCTTTTGGGCCTTTCTCTTACCTCTTATTAGATACCACTTACATTGTGTCTTTGTTCTTTTTAGATGGACCGTTTGTTAGAGATTCGGGACATTGTTGAGGAGCATGACATGGTCATGTATTATTCTTGTCCAAGAAAAGCTTGACCAACAAGCGCAGTGCAGATCCTTCACGTTATCAGTTTCATTCTCATGAGACTCAAAGGTGTTAATTTTTGGGTACTACTTTCATGTTTTTCTCATACAATTAAGTATATTTTCCCTCTTTACTCAAGTGGTTTCTGTTTGCATTGTGAGGTTCAAGAGTGCAAGCCATAGTTTTTAACCATGAGATTGAACGCATGGGGAAGAAAATGCAAGTCTACCAGAAATATAAAATCAAAAATGCTGAAGTGAAGCAACTGAAAAAAGAATATCAGTTTGAAGGGATCACTACACAGTGGATAATCAATTCAAGGACAATCCTTGAACCTCTTGACAATTCTGAAGGTGTGCTCGAGGTCAATTATCAGTATACAGACTTTCAAGACCTAGCTAGGTTCATTGATGCAAAAAAAGAATCCGTTGGTAAAGTCCTCTTTCCATGATTACTTATTAGCTTTGTAGTCGCTCTTTTATATCAAAGTAGTACGGATATTCCAATTTATATAGGTCAATTTTGATGTTACTTGATAGTCGCCTAAAATTTATCTTTTATTTGTGGCTGTTTTACCTTGCTATTTAGATCTGATCGTGTAAAACGTTTGCTCATTATGTAGATGTGTTGGCTGTGGTGATTGATAGCCTACCGCCTAAGACTATCAAAGGTGATGTAGGTGATTCAATGGTTCAGAAATTCGTCCTTCTTAATCAAAGGTTATAGAATCTATCCTCCTAATTTCACGTTCAAGTGTTCTGACTTATCTTCATGGAGTTGTGTCCAATACATATTATCTATTAGTTATTATTTCATTTTCCTACATAAATTTCCCGTTCAGTCTCATATTTTTAGCATTGTCGTTAGGTCATCAGATTCCATGCTGTTTACTGATTACTTGTGCAGATGAGCTTGAACATATTTACTGATTGCATAACCATTAGATTAATGTACTCATTTCCCTACGTACTGACAACTCCAATCTAACTGATTAACAAGCAATTTCATTAGTACATACAACTGTTTTGCTACGAAATACATGTGTTTTATTGCCATGTTGTGTTACGCCAAACTATTATGGGATTTCTCATTCTTGTTTTCCGGACATTATCAATATGTTTTAAATTGAAATTTATGGATTTTGTTCAATTCTTGGCCCGAATGTGAACATTCCCTTTTATAATCTTAGCCGCATGAAATTTAAGTCTTTCCTAGGTTAACTCCATTATTCTTTGTTGCAGTATGAAGACAGTTATGTTATCCATTTGGAACGAGTTTGTTGCCAATGAAGGAGCTAAAATTGTTGACAATCTGAACAGTTTTCCTGTAATCATTTGTCGCAGGATTAAAGTTGTTTACTATAATGGTAATGTATTCTACTGTCAATCCCATTGTGTTAACCTTAATCTTTTTTTCTAACACTATTGGTTCATCCCTCAGTTTTTTATTACGCAGCTATCTTATAATAAACTGAAAAATACAATTTGTAGGCACAGCTCTGACTACCAAATATGATTCAGTCATTCAGTGAACCCTCCAATAGAAAGTGCACTTTGTCCGAAAAGCGGTGACGCATCCCTATATTAAGTTATAGCTTTACTCATTTTTTTTTTCTGTCTTACTAAAAATGGTATTTTACAATCCACCAGGGCTGACAGAAACAAGGACATGCTGTCTGACTTCGTCATCAACAAGACTTATTTCAAGAATCCTGCTGAGATATCTATAGAATCATGCAAGAAAACTTGTATTGTTGCTAACATAACACCATTAGCCAAGGTATTTAGTTTTTTTTTGCTGATTATCGATAAAGTCTGCCTTCTTCCATGTATGCTTTACTGTTTGTTGCTCCTAACTTATTACAATCTATTCGCGAATGTACTTGTCAAGGCACAACTTTCCCTCAAAATATTTGCCAAAAGTATTGGTATATGGCTTGTCCCAAGTGCTTCCAATCAACATCTGCACTTCAATATGAAGAATACACAGTAACTTGTGTGATTCAAAGCGGATAAGCGAGAACCAGTAAATTTATCTCTTATTCCCTTTTTAGTTCCATTTTAAATTGATTGTATCGTGACCTAAGCGATTATTATTTTTCTAACGGTGTAGGTTTGAGGTTGGCGTGATTGATGATAGTGGCATCATTCTGACCTCTATATTTGGAGATCTGGCTGAAAAATTATTCACGTTTTCAGCAAGTGAAGTCAGGGAATATGCGAACAAGGTCAATCCTACTACCTAACTGCCTGTTCACATTATTAATTTTTTTGGTTTTCTTTGATGGGTGCATATGGTTCACTTTAACTCTTTTGTTTTTCCTTCTTGCTAGAACAACGAACTTCCTTTACAGAAGTTCACAAGGCATTGCATCCAGTTATTCTTGGTGCGATTAGGCCGATCAAACTTAAGACTCAGACGGTGAGCGGCGCTACACCATCACTTCTTATCTTTGAATTTCATCAAGGCGAGTTTACCTCGTCGGCGATCGAGCGATTGCAAGTGCAAGTGCAACAAAATAACATCCACAAGTGTTCTTGAAGTTGACCAATGACACAATCGAAGGTCATATTTCAATGACTTATTGCGTCTAAGATTCGACTATATTTATAGCTTGGAACATTTCACAAATTCGATTGTACTTTTTATCCCTTAATTTTCTGCGGGACAACTTCCCGACAAATCATCACCAAAGGCCCGCCTTTGCCTTCTTGACAAGCTGGTGTCATCGGAAGAAGAAGATCATTTGGATACTAAAGACCAATGCCACAAAGAAAGCAGAAAATAGATTAGCTCTTTCTACTTTGCACATTTTGCGAATATGTATTTCAACATTTTGTATTTTGGGCTGCTCTTTTGTGTTGCTTGTCTTTTTGGTTATGGATGTACTTATTCAAAGTGAATGGTAGGCGATCGATTTATGAGTACATCACATAAAAGCAGAAAAACTTGTACCAAACAAATTCTTGTTATCTTTGTACGCTTTCTAAGTGTCTTGCCGCAGGCCAATGTTAACTGTTCCATGCATTTTAACAGAAAGTTAAAGTTCTCATTTCTGCAGACAACTGTCTTTATGTGCTGCATGAGTTTGCATGATTACATTCTGATTATAGTTTTTTAACCTGTATTTCTGCCAACATGTCTTTGGAAAGCAGGGTGATTTTGGTCTCCTCTATCTACATTTGCCAATGAATATCTCTTGTTGGTGCATTACGCTCGGCATTCATGAATCTCCTATTACACAAAGATACACTCAATAATTACGTACTCCAAGCTTGTTAAACTTGAACTTATCCTGCAACAGCATCATATATTTAAAAAAACTGATTCCAATTCTTTTGTCTCTGTTTTGTAGGAGTACTATCCTGAAGCTAATCTCTATCAATCATAAAGGTATAGCTGTTATTCTATTTATAAGAACTAAATTTCATATTAAATGGTTTGCACCTATTATAAGTGGTCTACACTGTTGTGGCTTTCTTTGTTTTAGAGGTCTTTTGGCAATTCTTTGCTCTTACTTCTTACATCATCAAATACATCTAATCCATGCATGCCCTACAAACAGTCTCAATATTATCTGAATCATATACTGCATTTTCCCATGCTCTACAGATATAGTTTTTTGCCTCGAGATTTAGCCTAAGCTAACATGATTTTGGTTTAAATTTGATGCAACAGAGATTGTTATTTCCAAATCGGTTTTCCAATGTAAACATTTCTATTTACATTCATTATTCCCAAGCCAAAATTGCAATTTCTGTTCTGTGACTTTTTGTAACATACCCATGTATTTGCTCGATTTGAGTTGACAAGCGAAAGCAGTAAAAGTAAAAGTAGGTCACATCACCATCAATCAAATTGTACAAGTATTGTTATAAAGTAGAACCATGCCATTCATTGCGGGTCATATACTTCCCTTTCTAGCTTTCTTGTTTCCTTTTCTAAAATTAGTCCTTTTTAGCTTGTACCTTGATTTGGAATTTTTCCTTCTCAAAAACAAAAGCTCAAGTAATGTGCTAGAACTACCTGCCTTTGGTTTGATTAATCAGCGGTATTCTCCTTCTTCTTAGCTTCTAACTTGATTTTTGCCCTTTTTTTAAAGCAGGAACTCTGAAGCTATCTGTTAGAACTCCACCGCATTGGTTTGATTACTCAACGGTATCCTCCTCCTCGACTTGTAACTTGACTTCTATTTTTATTTTTACCTAAAAGCGAAACTCATAAGTGTCTGTTTCAAAGAGTCTGCTTTTTTGAGTTAGTCATGCCTTTATTTATTTCGTGTTTATAAAGATACATGCACTATGTAACATTCATTCAACCATTTTCTGTTTCTGTTTTTGTTATGGTTCAAACTTAAATTGTCATGCTTTTTACTACCTCTGAGTTTGACTTCAAACAACTAATGCATGCTATTTTAAGTTTGAAAATAGACATTCCTTTGTGTAGGATAGAAGGTGGTTAGTGTAGTATTTTTGAACTGCATATTCTTTGTTTATATTTCTGCACTCGACTCTTTCTTTCCTTATTCTATGTGCATTCAATAAAAATTGATTGCCAATGGATGTTGGGAAATTGATCAACTCATCTGATAGCTCTTCAAAAGGTAAAATTACTCTTCTTCTCTCCTTTGTTTTTTTAATATTGGTATTGCATGTTATCTTTGCTTGATTTTTTTCTGCCTTTTAGATGTTTGTAACACTTTTCTGCGTATAGTCGTCAACTTCATAATATGTATATGCAATTTCACTATATTTGTAAGTTAGACTAATGTCCCTCTTGTTGATGCTATAGATTTGAATGTTTTGAATATAAACTACCCCAGTTTTCAATCTAATGACTTTCTATTTGTCCTCCATGCTTCTGCGATTCGTACTCGATTTTCAAACTTAAATGATCATGCTTCTTACTACATTTCATTTTGACTTTGTATAATTAATGTGTGCTATTTTTGTGGTTTACTTGTTAAGCTATTCTTTGCTCGAATGTTTGTATAAAAAATTGCGATTGTTAAAAATATACACGATAATCTGCTCATCTTTGTGATCGAGGATCGAATATAAATTAAGTAGCCATACTTTTGCTTGTAAGTTTGTATAAATCTTGGCACTCATAGTTCGACAATAGACATTCATTTACATTGTCTAGAAATGTAGTTAGTGTAGTCTTCTTGAACTGCATATTCTTTGTTTCTTTTTGGTGGTTTCTAACCGTTCTTTTCCTTATTTTATGTACATTTAATAAAAATGATTCGCAATGGATGTTGGGAAAGCGATTAACTAATACAATAGCTCATAAAGGTAAAATTGCTCTTGTTCTTCCTTTTGTTTTTATAGATTGCTCTTGCATGTTATTATACTTTAGATTTTTGTTTCTTTGCTTGTTACGATTTTGGTCAAACTTTGCATAATTTGTTTGAGCAGAAACTCCCTGCAAATTTTTATTCTATCAAGTGACTATCTCTCTTGGCGATTGGTGTTTGCTCTTCAAATAGGCATAAATAAATACACCTTTGTTTATGTACATATTATTCTTGTCATTTTTGGTTGATTTGCTTTCTTATTTCAAAGGAATGGCTTTCCTTTGTAATGACATTGAAATTTTGTATCTTTGAATGCTACATTAATATTAGTTTACGATTGCAGTATTTTACATCTTCACAACTTTTAGTACGGATACATTTTCCTCAATTCATGTATGCTATTAACGTTTAAAAGTATGTAGGAAGCGTTTTGAAACCTTGTAATGATTTGTGCGTTATTACCACTTTGTGTTGCCATTTTCAAAGCAGCTGCATTTCTACAGTTCTGTACTCCATTCCCAGGTCGTCCTACATTTTCCTACTGCTTTCTAGAATTCTGTACTCTATTTCCCTGCAAAAAATGGATTAATTGGTACATATTAATCCTACCCTTTGCAATATGGTCAAATAACATTTCTTTACCTGCGTTTTTTTGTACAATTGCCAACATAAAATTGGTTATGCTCCATTTTCCTACTAATTTTTAGTGCCGTACTCCTTCCCCAATTAAATGGATTGATTGGTTGATTTTAATGCAGCCATTTGCAATAAAATGAAATTTCCTCTCAAGTTTGGTTCTAATTCATTTCGTATAACTTTTTCATGTTGTACTCCATCTTCCCAAAAATAAATCCTTAACGGTTCAATTTAATACTATGATTTGAATAAGATAAAATATCATTTCTTTACGAAATGTTGTCTATAAATACCTGGCAATAAGATTGGTTATACTTCATTCTTCTACTCCTCCATTTTTATTTGTTTAGTAGTATGAATTATATATATTTCCAAATAAATTATTTCATTTAGTTTCTTAACTTCTTATAGGTGATGACGACGCCAAATAATCCGTTTACAAAATGGTTGTGAAACAAAATGGCCATAAACACAAGTTTTATTTTGTTACTAAATTCCATACACGTGTACATCTTTGGCACCTTAACATATGTGCACAACAATCGGATCAATTATCGAATATGTTATAATTTTTACGTCTCTTATCCAACAATATTTAAAAACATTGGATATCCGAGCCCAATGTCAGAAAAATCAGTTCAAGATTGGATGCAAAATGTCTTACTCGCTAATCCAATGCTATTTCAATTACAAGGTAATTCTATTTAATTTTACAAACTTGATTCATAATTTTTTCCTTATTATGCTTTTCATACGAAATAACAAAATTTTATGTTCTTTTTCTAATCATTTACTCGTCTTTCAAAGGTACAAATGAAAGGTCATATTGCTTATTCTTGAAATCCCTTCAAAGAGAGAATCAGGTTCAACTTTAAATCTTTAGAAATTTTACTTTAATCTCTATTACAACTATCACTTCTTATTGCATTTAACCCAATAAAAAAACTTTTGTCCTTTTTTTTAGCCAATACCTATAGGTCTTTATGCAATCCAAATCTTTGATGATGGGGATGAAATTGTAATCCAACAAGGACAAATGCAATGGAAGTTAACAATCAATCAACATGTTTTCACATTTGGCTGGACTGAATTCTTTGATGATAATTTACTCAGTCAAGACTGTTCAATTTTATTGAGACTTCGTGAAAATAATAAATTTGATAGTCTTCCGTTCAACAATTTCAAGGGCGAAATAATGATGCCATGGACAGTGCCATTGCCTATCTTGCCAAAACAAGGTTTGTTCATTTACCAATATACATTTTCCTTTCTTATTTTATAATATGTCTTGTCTTAATGAATTCTACGTATTATTTTGATCTTCAAAACAACAAATCTTCATCATAATGTCCTCTCATCTTCACTACATCCATTTCAAAAGTTCAGTTCAACTCCACACTATTCGTTCTTCCAACGATTCCATGACATCGGATACTTTTAGATTGGTAATATTTCAATTTGTTACTTATTTTGCACATTTATTCTACATAACATTTTGCACTTCTCGTTTTACTAACTTCATACAATTTCCTTGTTGTCACCTAGAATATTCCAAAATATTCGAATTTTAATCTGGAAGAAGCAAAACAATATGACATTCATTTGAAATCTGGAAATCGAGTATATGACATCACTGTCAGGCGTTCTTCACTTCGTCGAAATTGGCATCAATTCGTACAGGATCATCATTTGGAAGAAACGACTATTTAGTTTTCATACCACAAATACAAGATATTTTCCAATTATTATTTTTAACTTGATCATGGGATCGAAAAATTATATCCATGGCAATTTAAATTTAAGATAAATTAGAATATGTTTACTCTATTTTTGTTTTACATTAAGTCACTCCTACTATGTAATTTCCTTTCTCCCTTTTGAGTAATTCTTCCTTTTTAATACTATTGTGATTTTCGTTTGTCAAATATATCTTCATTTTGACCTCCAATTTTTTATATATCTGTGCCATACAGTGGGCACTCAAAAACGCGCATTGCGAGATAGTGCTGCTAGTTACTCTAAATGCAACAAAGAATGACATTTTCCTTGAATTAAAGAAACGATTGCAAGATTTACCATGATGCCTTTCTTAAACAAGATTGGCAACTTTCAAACATGTCTTAAAACAAGTTTCTCTGTCTATATTTAATGTATCTTGGTCTATTTATTATTAGACTATAAATATATTTTCTTCAAAAATACAGGTAAATTTAGACATGTTTTGCTCATATATATTGGAAATAATCTTATCCGTCATTGGTATTTCTATCCTTTAACAAGAGATGAGCAATTGCTTAGGTAAGTTTTCATATAAATATTCGAAATGTTGTAGTTTATATGATCTTTAATATTTGGTATTTTGATAATTCTGACTCTCATGAAAAAAATATGACGTGCTCTGTGCATGTCATATCAAAACGTATCGTGTATGTGACGTGTGTCACATAATTCACTAATTTAAAGATCAACTTGCACATTTCTTTCTTTAAAAAATTTCAATTCCATTTGAAGTTTACTTCGATGAACAAAATTTCACATTTTAATAAGAGTAGTGAATCCCAAAAAAAATTCTACTGGTAAAATTTTAGCCTATAGCATACGAATGTACAAGTTGGAAACCAAAGTAGGGGCTATCCTAAAAAGTTTAAATCCAATGGTTACATTAGATGCATCTATGTTAGTTTTAGTATGTGCATCTCTTAAGACTACAAATGTGGAATAATCACTGACTTTTTGCCAAATAAGCAAAGTTAAGGCATTTTAACTCTTTTTAAGAAAAGGGGTGGAAAATTTTTTCACTCTTAAGTGTAGAAAAATATTTAACCGTATATATTTTTAAACAAGTTTAGTAACTATTATCATGTTTGAAATTACTACACGTAAACTAAAATAATTAATTAACAACATCTCTTTGATAATAGTTTTAGAAGGCAAATTTTCACTCTATTCTATTACACTCATTAACAAATACAATTTGTACCAAATTACTCATGTAAAATCAATTACAAAAGAGTAGGAATGTCAATTTTTGGGTTCAGGGTCAGGGATCACAATCCCATCCCCCACCCCAAAAATTTAACCCTCCCCCAAACCCAATCGGGTTTTAGGGATTATCCTCATCCCTGGCCCGGATTGGGTTTCGGGTACCCCGAACCCGATGATAAAAATCAAAATGGTAACCAAATTAAGAAAAATGGGAATATAATGATGCACAAGTCCAGAAAATTAGAATTCCAAAAATTCCAAAAACTTAGAAATCCATAAATGCACAAAAGTTGTACAAAATTTCAGAATTCGAGAAATCCAGAAAAGAAGAGGTTGGCTAACAAATTTCCAAAATGGAGCTTCCAACATCCAAACCAAAATGCCAATAAAATCATCCCAGGGAGGATGATGCTAAATTCATAACAATTTTCAATACAATGACAAAATATATCAGGAGAAATTGGAATATAATTCAAGAAATGGGACACACAAATCCAGAAAATTAGAATTCCATAAATACACAACAGTCGCACAAAATTCCAGAATTCCAGAAAAGAAAAGGTTGGCTAACAAATTTCCAAAATGGAGCTTCCAACAACCAAACCAAAATGCCAATAAAATCATTCCAGGGAGGGCAATGATAATTTCAGAACAATTTTTAATACAAGAATGACAAAAACAATAAAAAAAAATCCGAAATTTCAGAACAAATCAACATAAAAAATTTCAGGCCGCACAAATCCGAAAATTAGAATTCCAGAAAATTAGAACTCCATAAATGCACAAAAGTTGCACAAAAATTCAGAATTCCAAAAAAATGATCAATAGGGCTGCCAAAATTACAAAAGAAACCAAGGTGCGGCAAAGATGAGAGAGCTGCGGCGGAGAGACCTTCGCGGAGGAGGAGCAAAAATTTTAAGCCCTAGAGGTGCGACGGAGAAGGAGGAGAGAAAGAGGTGCGGCAAAAAGAAACTAAGGTGCGGAGGCGGAGAGAGCTACGGGAGATGACTTCGCAAAGGAGGAGCAGAAATCTTAAGCCCTAGACCAAGTGAATTTCAAGTTTTGAGAGTGGAGTAATCGCGAAAGGCTGCGAGCGCCGCAAAAGCGAGCAATGAGGCGAGCGGCAATAAAGCGAAACAAAGAAAGCGTGAACAAGGAGTGGTGATGACAGCGGAAGGTGGAGCAACTCAACAAAGCAAATGCAGAAGGAAGGCGGCGGTGAAGGAAAAAGAAAGGTAAATCAAGAAAGAGGAAAGTTTGGAAATTACCGAATTAGAATAGAAGCCCTAGGTTTTGATTTTGTAAAATAGCAAAAATGGTCTAATTTAAAGTAATTTTATTCTCAATTTGACCCAATTAAAATAGTTATTATTATAATAATACTCATATTTTCTTTCTATTTTAATTTTAAACTCTCAATAAACCTAACTTTATTTAATCATATCCTTAAAATATATTTCTTTCTTTCAGTTTCACCCTAAATAAGTTAATATATTAATACAAAATTTAACTAGTTAATATAACATTTTATATTAGTATGATCAATTAGAATTTCTAAATGCACATTGAATAATTGTTAATTTGTCATGATCAATTTTTTTCTATTAATTTTTTCCTCAAAAATTTACAAACTTAAATTTCAAAATTTAAATTACTGTTAAATTAAAGTTATTAAGTTAATATTGTCATTCAATTTAATACTCTCTCAGTCTCTCGTAAGTAATAATAATAAATATCTAATAAATATTCACTAATTACTTTGTGGTGATTAATTATAAAGTTACACACTCAAATGAAATAGGGATGAGTTATTAAATAAGATAATTGCATAGTTTGCACTCTCATATGTACACAATTTAATGAAAAAATTAATAAAGTTTTTAAGATTAGTGTATATGAAACACTAGGACCATATACAATGTCACAAAGATTATTAAAAGTACAAAATGATGTCACTATATAGAAGAACATTTTGTTTGTTATTTAACTTTATTTCATTCAAAATTATAAATATGTTCATTTCTTCAATTCTTATATTATATTTAATCAATTCTAATATATGAGTAAAATTAATATAAATACATGTCATATGTAATAGTAATACAAATCAATTGGTCAAATGCTAAAAACACTAGCATTTAGTTAATTAGCTCAATAATCTTATATATTTTTTGATAAAGTACATATAAACAAGATATGAAGCAATAATTTAATGGGGAAAAAAAGCAATAATTTAATGAAAAAATTAATAAAGTTTTTAAGATTAGTGTATATGAAATACTTGGACCATATATCTTTCAATAAAGGACATTCAAATGCTTCTGCGTTTTCTTGCAAGTTAAAACATCAACATCTATTCTCCAATGGTTGTTTTATGGAAATATATAATGCCACAAAGATTATTAAAAGTACAAATTGGTGTCACTATGTAGAAGAACATTTTGTTATTTATTTAACTTTATTTTATTCAAAATTATAAATATGTTCATTTCTTCAATTCTTATATTATATTTAATCAATTCTAATATATGAATAAAATTAATATAAATACATGTCATGTGCAATAGTAATACAAATCAATTGGTCAAATGCTCAAAACACTAGCATTTAGTTAATTAGCTCCATAATCTTATATATATATATATATATATATAACACTTCCCATATGTATAAATATAACTCAATGTAATTTGTATGAATGATGAGCCATACACTCTATGAGTTATAAATTTAATGATTACTTAATATGTATATATAAATGTATGGATTATAACTCATAGCTTACAATCTCAAATAGTTAATCAGACTTGCAAAGCATAATTAGGACATATAAAATGCTTAGTAATTATTTTTTTAACATGATTACATGAGATAAGTGGTTCATTTACTAATTAATATGTAATAATAAAAAAAATATTTTTCCAATTTAATTTATACCATGTTTTCTATAATCCTATTTCAATTACAATAGAATAAAAAATTCTAAATTTTTAATTAAAATTCTATTTGTAATTAAATTGTTTTATAAAAATTAATGAAAAAGTAATTTCATTTGTGATGTGACGCTCTATTTTAACAAATTTTTAATCTTTTTCATGAATTTGTAATTGCAACAAATGAAATTCTAAACATAAAAATTAAAACATAAAATAATATTACAAATACATAACGGATCGAGGTCAGATTTTTTGGAGTTTTACCTAAACCCGAAAACGGGGTTTGGGTATTGGATTTTCCCTAAACCCAACCATTCGGGGTCAGGTTTGGGGTGGGTATAAGTACCCCATACCCACCTCGAACCCGACCCTAGGTTTTATTTTTACCTTCGAACCCAACCCCGAACTCGAAAAAAAACCCTGTCAATCAGGTTTTGACCGAGCTTGAGTTCGGGGAACCCGTCAGGTCGGGGTTTTTTTGTCATCCCTACAAAAGAGCACTTTGCATTTTTGGCAAATAACTAGCTTCTTACATTCCTCTATATTTAATGCGTTGATGAGTAAATGCCAGTACTTTACTTAATATGCCAAAACAACATAATCTATAGTCTAGCCCACAATGGGAAAAAAAATTAGAGGTTCATGTTCATTGCACAAATATTATAACCATTTAAAAATAGTAAACCATACTCCAATTTGCGGAGTTTGTTCCATGGTCATACTATTTTTTTTATAGGAGCTATATCACTTCTATTTTGCATTTATAGAGTAGGTATTATAAACAATATCAAAGAAACCAAGGCAAGATTGGATCACTAATTTATTAGTCAATTTCCCTAGTAT
Source organism: Gynochthodes officinalis (assembly GCA_020080225.1). Taxonomy (NCBI): domain Eukaryota; kingdom Viridiplantae; phylum Streptophyta; class Magnoliopsida; order Gentianales; family Rubiaceae; genus Gynochthodes; species Gynochthodes officinalis. The sequence continues at coordinate 14,640,735 of CM034616.1, forward strand.
TACAAATGGCTACTCTCTTTCACTCTTAGTTGTTTTTCTCATTTATTCATATCAACCATTCATAGAGACTTCTCTTTCAAAATAACATAATAAATAATTCTTTTAGTGCTCAAAAGATAACTTCCCACCCTTTATCTCTCGACATATATATATTTTCAACAACTAATACTATTTCTTTTAATATTTTATAATACTTAATAGGCAATTTCTTCCTCCTTTGCTCTCTCCCTGAAAGGCTAACACCAATATCTAGATTGTTCTTTTATATACTGCTGTTTTCAATCACATATTATAATAATCTTTTCTATGTCAAAAGTTGTTTTCATCTTGTCTCTCTCTTTCAAATATTTTATTTCTCTTTCTATCTCCTTCAAAACAATACTTTCTTCTTTAGCACTTTATTACCGCTAGTTTTCCTTTGAAAATGATAGTTATTTTTTCATTTTCTGTCTCTTCCTTTCTCTCCTCCCTATCTCTCTATCTCTCTCACGCTCCATATGATGGCTACTTTCTTCTTGATCATTATCTCTCTAATTCTCCTTAATAGCTAGTTTCTTGCATGTCTCTATGTATCACTCTCCACAATGGTAGTATTCTATCTCCACTCTCTATCAATCTTGGCTACTTTTTCCTGCTATGTAATTACTTTTTTTGTGAAATTCCATGTAATAAATTCTTTTATTTATTTAACATCACATCAGATATTAGAGTTTGAACAACTTTATTTCTTCATTAAGGTTCTTAGGAAGAACTATAAAATAACTCGAAGAGCACAACATGTTTATGAATGAAAAGATCAGTAGATACATAAGAGTGCTTAGAATCTAACTAAACATGAGTGAAATTGAATGTAGATATACCCTACGAAGATTTAGAGATAGTTATGGAAAAGTTAGAGTTTCCACAATAGAAAACTTGAGATTGATTGATGTTGTTTCTCAAATTGTTCAAATGGTAATGTCCTTTTTCATTAAGATCATTTTTATGTGCAGGCTACGAGTATTGCCCATCTCTATTGGTCAAATTTAACAAAAATTATATAACTTAGAGTTATTGAAAATGTGCACAATATAAAGAAACAAGTCCTATTTCACAATAATACTATAGAATTTAAAGTCCAACTCCTTTATTTGGTAGCACAAAGGTCCAAGCCTCGAGTATTGCATGTCTTTATTAACCAAAATTAACAAAAATTAAGGTAGTTATAGTTATTGAAAACGTTTGAAGTAGGAAAAAGCTAGTTCTATTTGACATTATTTCGATAGAAATTAAAACAACAACTAGTTTTATTTGACATGAAAACTATAGGAATAAAAACTAAAACAGATCTACATATTTGCAAGCATAAAGATCCAACTCCCCAAAAATTGCACATCTTAGTTGGCCAAAAATTAACACTAACTATCCAAATTATGGTTGTCGATATATGGATAGTAGGAAAGAGCTATTTCTATTAGACAATAATAATATTTAATTTAAAGAAAAACATTAAGTTATAATCTTAATGTGGAAACAACAAAATCTCCAAATGCTAATTTAAATCCCTGGCTAAAATGTTAGTATTTTCTAGACTAGATTTATTTCCAATTCAAATCTCAACAATTTGTTTTATTCTAATGCATGATTTTATGACTAATGAGCATTACTTTGATGTTAGTGAGTACGTCACCAATTGAGTTAGCCAACCATATCGGGAAAAATATGAAAATTGACAATTGGACCAAAAAAATGACAATGGACAAGTGGAAGAACCATTTGTGGTTCACGGATACTGAAGGAAACAGACTAAACTTGTGTAAAACTACTCTGCTTAGACACTGCAACCAAACCTTTCCAAGACCAAAATGTCGCCCATATGTGCATCGTGATATGCTCCAAATGCAACAAAGAATGTTGTCCTTCTCTTTGAACCAAAAAATAGTGTAGGATTTACCATGATACCTTGTTTAAACAAGACTGGTAGTATTTAGGTATGTCTCAAAACAAGTTTTTTGATCTACTTATAACATGCATTGGCCTACTTATTATTGGTATCTACTTATATTGTTTTAAAAAATACAGTAATTTAGACATGTTTTGCTCATATATATTGGAAATAATTTTGACCTTCATAAGTATTTATATCTTTTAACAAGGGATGAGCAATTGTTTAGGTAAGTTTCATATAAATATTTGAGATGGTATAATTTACATGGTCGTTATATTTTAATATTTTGATGATTTTGATTCTCATGAGAAAATATGATGTGCTCCATGTGTGTCACATCAAAACATATAATGTGCATGACACATGTCATAATTCACTAATTTGACAATCAACTTGCACATTTGCTATATGGTTGGAATTTAGCTAGCAATTTTTTCTCTTTAAAAAATTTCAATTTCATGTGAAGTTTACTTAAAAAAACAAAATTTCATACCATTGTAAGTGGAATGAATCTAACAAAAATTTCTACTAGCAAAATTTCACACTATAGCTTGTGGAATGAATTACATAAAAATTTCTAGTACTGCAACAAATCAATGCTTACTTCTTTTTCTTTTTCTTTTTCTTTTTTTTTGTTATACTTCAAAATGGCTTTTGATGGTGTGAAGCTTTGTACAAGTCGGAAACCAAAGTAGAGACCATCCTAAAAGTCGAAATTGCAATGGCTCTATTAGATATATCTATGTTAGTTGTAGCATTTGTAGGTTTGAGAATTGCCAATGCCGATTATGCATTGATCTTATGCAAAATAAGCAAACTTAAGGCATTGTAACTCTTTTTTTAGGGGAGGGGTGGAAAATTATTTTACATTCTAGTGTTGAAAAACGGTGAACAATATATATGTCTTTAAACAGGTTTAATATTTTTTATCATGTTTGAATATTACACATGAACTAACATAGGTAACTAACAACATACCTTTTATAATACTTTTAAAAAGAAAATTTTCTCTCTTCAAGTGTACTTATTAACAAGATACAATTTATACCAAATTACAAAGGTAAAATCAATTATTAAAAAGTACTTTTTTCCAATAGCTTGCTCTTTACATTCCTTCATATCTAATTTGTTGGGAAGTAAATGCAAGTAATTTACATTATATGCCAAAACGGCCTAGTATGTGGCCTACAAAGGGTAAAAAAAATCTGAAGGTTCAAGTTCATTGCATAAATATTATAACCATTCAAATAGCAAAACTAGATTCCAATTTTTGGATTTAGTTGCAAGGCCATACTCAAAAATTTTTTAACACTAGCTATCACTTATATTTTCATTTATAAAATAAGTTTTACAAACGAAAACAACAAAGAAATCAAGGTAGGTTTATATGTAAACTTATTAGTCAATTTCCTTGGTATTCAATGGCTACTCTCTTTTTGGGTTGGACTTCCCATTTATTTCCATCTGCCTTTCATGGAGATTTCTCTTTCTGAAGAGCATATGAGGTGATTATTCTAGTGTTCAATAATAACTTCTCTCCCCTATCTCTTGACAAATAAATATTCCCAACAACTAATACTATTTTTTTTTAATATTTTCTTATACATACTCAATAGCTAATTTTTTCCTCATTTTCTCCCTCCCTAAAAAGGCGAACACCAACATCTAGGTTTTCTCTTTATACACTATTCTTTTCAATAACATATTACAATCATTTTTTCTGTGCCAAAGGTTGTTTTGGTCTTCTCTCTCTTTCAAATAGCTTATTTCTCCATCTTTCACTTTCAAACTACTACTTTTTTCTTTAGCTCTCCATAACTGCCCGTTTTTCTTTGAAAAAGATTGTTATTTTTCTTTTCTTTTTTATCTCTCTCTTTCTCTCTCCCCTATCTCTGTCTATTTCATGTTTTCCTTAATGGCCAATTTCTTTCCTATCTCTATATCTCCCTAACAGCTGGTATCTATCTCAGTCTCTTTTTCTATCTCTTGTAGACTCTAGTGGCAACTTTTTCCTACTATGTAATTCCTTTCTCACCAAAATTTCATGTTATAAATTCTCTAATCTATTTAACATCACATCAAACATTAGAGCTATAAACTAGAATTTTATGTTATAAATTCTTTAATCTATTTAACATCGCATCAAACATTAGAGCTATAATAACTTTATTTCTTCTCAAGGTTTTAAGGAAGTACTATCATGGAATTTAAAAAGCACAACATTTTTACTAGTGAAGAGATCAATAGATTAATGAGAGTCCTTAGGATTGAACCAAACTTGAGTGAAATTGAATGTAGATGCACCCTACGAAGATTTGGAGATCTATGGATAACTTAAAGTCTTCGCTAATGGAAAACTTGAAATTGATTATTGTTGTTACCCTGATTGTCCAAAAGCCTATGCTTTCTATTATTATGACCTTTTTACCTATATTCTTTATTCTTCTAGATAAATGTCTAGGTCATAGGTATTTAATGTCACTATTGACCAAATTTACCATAGATTGAGTTAGTTATTGTTGTTGAAAATAAGTGTATTGAGAAGGAACCAGCTCTATTTATGAGTAATATTATTGATGTTAAAAATGAACTCTTCATTTGGCTACATAACAAAGGTCTAGGTTACGTGTATTGCTTAGTAGCAAGGAGCAAGTTCTATTGCCAATAGTACCATAGAATTCAAAAACTCTTTATTTGCATGTATAAAAGTCCTAGCCACGAGAATTGCATTTCTCTAGGCAAAAACTATCTCTCATTGTGCCAATTATAATTATCAAATATGTGCATGGTAGGAAGAGGAGCCTTAGTGTAGTGATACAAGTAATAGTCACAGGTTTGAGTCATGAAAATAACCTCTTATAGATATAAAATAAGGCTGTGTACATCAGGCCTAATAGCTCAACCCTTTCTCGCACCTCGTACAAGCAAGAGATAGCATTGATTTTTTTTCCTTTGAATAAATAGTTTCCCCTTTTATTGCACTCTATTAGAATCTATTTCTTAAAAAAAAACAAAGAAAAAGATTCATAAAGGATTCTATTTTTAGATATAATCCTAACTTACATTAATAGTAGGGGTGGCAATCAAGTCGTATTTCAGGTTCACGTGTCGTGTTTTGACACGAGTATTACAGGTTTTACATGAACTTGAACACAACCTGTTTAATTATATGTGGCAAAAAACGTAACCTGAACATGACCCATTTATTTTGCGAAAAACACAACACGACACGAAAAGAGCTAAAAGACTTAAACAACCTATTTAATACGGTAATGAACTATTTAACAAGACACGGAAATAATAACCTATCAACACGACACGAAAATACCTACTTATGAAAAATTAACACACCAAAAAATCTAAAAATACCTCTAATTACATTTGAAAAATATTTCCAACTAAATAGCCCATCAAAAGTATTAGATAAACATTCATATGACCCTTTATGCACTGGGGCATCAAAATATGATCATGCTTAAACAGCAATGGCAGCAAGATTGAAGATTGAAAATTGTAAAAAATGGTGACAGCGTTATATCAAAGAAAACATGAAGCTATAAAAATTAGCATGGTAGAATAACATAATAAATTTAAAAAGTTTCTGTTTCAAATTCCAAAAGAAATATAAACCGGGTTATAAAGTAAAACAACAGGCTCTTTATGAAAGATTCTAATCTTGCAATTTAACTAATCTTGCAGTTTAATTAACTTAATTATACTTTTATTAGTTTTTAATAATAAATAAATAAATTAGACATAAATACCCTTCAACTGCGATAATAACTAAATATTGAGAAAATCATATAAAATGTTGTAACAAATAAAAATTAAAGTAAGATCATTTAATTATAAACTATACATAAATCTTCTACATATCTATTTATTTATTGATTAATAAATTTTTTAAAAATTATTTATAAATTATATTTTTTCAAAATTTTTATAATTTTTAAAATTTTACGATTCTACAATCCGATATTGTTACTCTTAATCAATTCTGTATAGGATATCGATTATATAAACTATGCTCCCCATTCTAATACCTCACTAGGGAAAATTGCAAAAATAGCACCTTTTCAATTGACTTAATGAAATATAGCACCTACTAAAACTTTCTTGCCAAAATAGAAAGTCAACGTGGTTTGACCATATGAAAAGACCTAAATGCCCATCTATTTACAAATTATGAAAATAGTGCGCCCAAATCATTGGTTCAAGTTTCTTCACTTCACACTTCACTTCATCACGCCGATTACAATTTCTCTACCCCTCAATTCTTCCTTCTTCATCGATTCAATATCCCCGTTCATGAAACCCATTCTCAACTGCATCAATGGCACGCATGCAGGAGCTCTGATGTCTTCAATCAAAAAGCCCGCCACAATAGAGAAGAAAATGTAAAAGTTGACGAACAGGAACAAGGTCAGTGGAAATTTGCTTAGAAATTTTAATCTTCGTATTAATTATGGATTTTAAGAGATGCTTTACTGATTCAAAAACCTGACATACATAAGAGATGCTTTACTGATTTACCTGTATATTGATTATGGATTTTAGAAGAAATATAATTGTGATAGGGTTTTGCGATAGGGATTTGTATGTTTTTTTTATGTAATCGTGATTGCGATAGGTTCGAACACATTAAAATTGTGCATATCCGATATCACCTAGAGTGTTTTTGTTTAAATTTAAACTGGATTTGCATGAGAAAATTGATCGAGCATATGTCGAAATTAAGTTGAAAAAATTCACAATGTCTCCAGCACCATGTCGAGCACATGCTCAAAACAATCGAACACAATTGAATAATGAACACTTGTCGACCACCAACTCGATCAGTTCTCGAGCATTTAATTGTGATCGAGTATCATCAATGTCGAACACTATCTCGCTCATTATCAATGAATGATGAACCCATGTCGAATATCTATTCAAGCATGCCTCGAACACTTAGTTGTGATTGAGCAATTACTCGAGCATGTACAGAGCATCTAGTTGAGCATATCTTGAGCACCACTCGAGCATTTCATTATTACATGATACAAATCTTAAACCAAGAGAATAAAATCTCAACCTATATCAGAGTGTTGGTCCTAGTATCGTCTTCTAGGTTGAACTAAATTTTCCTTTAGCAAGACACCAACTCCAAGATTGAAGAAGGACCTTGCTTTTGTCTACTTGACACCCAAAGGAATTATCCAAATTCAAAGTTGAGAATTGAACTATCCTTGGAACCAACCGGCACACTCAGATAAAATAGCTTAAACATGAACCTAAAAGGCTTTCCTCAAAGACCCAAAGCAAGTTCTAAACTAGAACTCAAAGAAAAGCTAAAAAGCTCTCAAGTTTATATTGAATCAAGTTTGTCTTTTCTTGAGGCTAAATGGCCTCTATTTTTAGATTACAATGTGTAAAAATTAAGAAAGTCATCTCTTAGAAGGATTAGCTTTTTAGAAGACTATTTTAAGAAACTATTACTAAAAGTATTCTAATCTAAGAAAAGGAAATAAACAAAATAGTTACCTAAAACTAAAACTAATCCAAGGCTGATTAGGATTTGAGTGCTGGCAAAACTTGTGTTGCCTTCAAGCCTTGTGCTTTCCAATCTTGAATTGAATTGGGAAGATTCTTTAAATCTTCTAACTCTGAATTTGGAAACTTCTCTAAACATTATGGATATGGTCTTGGAAGCTTCTAATTTCTTTCATGAAGAAGAAATAATATTGCCTAAAACTGAATCCAAGTGTGGGTTGGATTAGAGAAGTGAATGGCGGCTGAACTTGTTTTGCTTCTTGCCAAATTAGAACCTTTCAAATTCGAACTTGGATTGTGATGAGAAGTGGCCTAAGAATCTTGATTAGACAAGTGAAAATCAGCCACACTCGATCCTTCATTTTTTATTCTTCATGGATGACTAGAATGGCAAATAATGAGCTAAGTTCAGAAGTCTTTCTTGCTTTCCTTGCTTCTGTTCAGTGAAATTGCAAGTGTACAATATCAACAAGTAATAAAGTGGTGAGTAGAGTATTGTTCCCACGAGGATTGTTTAAAATTAACCAATTACTTACCAATATGATTAATTCAACAACAAACTAGCCAATTAAATTGTTTTATGGCAAATTAAACTAAAGAAGGAAAAATTAATAACAATTGATAAAAGCAACAAATAAGATGTTAAAGATTTCGATTTCACTTAATTAATCCTAATTAACTCTCTTGACTTGTCATGCAATTAAATTAAATTCCAAATTATGATGGTGAAATTTCCCTAATGTAAATTAATAGCCGACATCGGTCTAATAACCCTATTTAGATTAAAATCAACCCACACTTGGTCTAGGTGAATTTAGATTTCTAAATGCATTAGGAACTATGGAAATTCCCGGATTCAATCTAAGTAGCCACGACTTAATTTTACTACCGAAACCACATGAACAACCTAGATTATTACGGTCTAAATTGAATTCACGGTTTAATATCACATGAGCACATGCATGTTATCTCCACACGGTATCAAACAAGCATCAAAAATCAATTAGGTGGTGATCAATTACCTAAAACCATTAAGAACATGATATTAAACTCATAATTGAAATATAGGTTGCATGAACAAGTCTTAAGAATTAATTATTCGTGATTAAGATCCATCTAATCCCTAACAAAAGAATTTAGAACATAATGAAATTTAAACTAACAACAAAAATAAAGGTAGATATAATTAAAATTAAAAATAAATTCTTAAAATTAAAGTACTTATATTTAATAAATAGAAAAGCTCTAAAATAGTTAATACTTGAAATTAAAACACAACTAGAAGTTCATAACAAAACAAAAGAAGTAAAACTACTAAAATTAAAGACAAGAAAAGAAAGCTAAAATTGCTAAACTAACTAATTAAAGTAAGAAAAGACAAAAAACTGAGGACTTGAAGTCAAACAAACAAAATTCTGCTTCCTTTTTGTTCTTCTGCACCCGTAGGTTCCAAAGAGAAACAAGACAACAATTTGCTGCTTTCAACTCAAGTCCAAGTTGGCGGCTGTGGTCTATATTTTTCCTAAGACAAACTAAAACAGAATAAAAACAAGAAAGGGATGGTCGTGTGAAGTCCATGAAATAAGAGACAATTAACCGACTGAATTTGCTGAAGAAAACCGAAAGCAGGAAGCTACTGAAATTTTGAAGAAAACTGAGAACAGGAAAAAGAACTAAAACAGAAACTCAAGAAGAAAAACGTGAGTTACAAGGATCAAGACTGGCTGCTAAAATTCTTTGAAGAAAATAAAAGACGCCTGCCTGAAATTCTGCTAAGAACAAAACTAAACCAAAGAAAAGAAAAGAATAGAACGAGAAGAAAAAGAACAACTTCAGGACCCGATGGCTGCTTCTAAACCAATAACAGAAAAGAAAGAAAAGAAAAGGATGTGAATTGCTAAACCTAAACTAAAGGAAGAAGAAAAGAATGGAAGCGTTCTACTACTACTCCTAAACTAATGAAAGAAAAACAAAGGAAAAGAACGGTGACTCCTGCTCTCTCTCTCGGCTGTGTTGTTTATATAGAGAAGCTGATTTCCTAAACTCTAAATCCATCTTCAAATTGTAATCGGCTTCTTCTTTCTTGTTTCCAAATTCCAGCCATATGTTGTTTCCAAATTAGTTTGCAACTCAACTCGGTTCTTCTTATCTTTGTTGCTGCCCGAAGTTTCTCATTTCCTTTTTTTGTGCTTAGCTTGGTTTCTTCTTTTGTTTGTTGTAACTGACTTATATTTCCTACTTCTTGTACAGCACGGCTTTCCTTCTTTATTTTGTTGTTGCTGCCTTCAGAAATCAAGAGATGGGGTGTGGCTTCTTTTGTTTCTTAATTGTGCCACACGGTTTCTATTTCTAATTTGTAACCCAACTTTGTTTCCTTCTTGCAGCTCGGCTCTTGGTTTCTTAGTTGCAGCCAAAAGAGTCTTCTTTGTCTTTTTGTTGAAGTAAATTGGTCAAGCTTTGATAAGCTTTCTTGGCTATAAACTAACAAAATAATTGGTTAGTCCTTTGTTCTCAAATTAGAAGAAAAATTCAAGATTAAGTTCAAAAGTTCTAAAAATATGAGAAAACTCAAAAATCATAAAATCAAAGGATAATTTGGCCAAAATATGTAAAAACAAATTAAAACACAAGCCAATTTCTAACCAAAATTAATAAGAAAACCCTATATAAAATAGAGTTATCAGCTTCCTTAGTTTCTTGAGTTTCAATTAACTTGGTTCTTAGATTTTCATCATTACATCAAGCACTATATTAACTTATTTTATTTCATGTAGGACCCTCTCAAGGATCAAATGGCCATTTAGTATGATTTTTTCAACACCCAAGTTTCTCAGTACTGCTACTATGAAGCAAAATATGCATATGATAATGACCAAATTAACAAAGCCTCAAAAGAAAATGGTTGTCTGTATATTAACATCATCTTATAGGGAGGTTGTGAATTTTATTGATTTGGATATTCAAAATACCAAGATATCTAATATTCTTATTGTTTCAATTTATAATGCAAATAAGGAATGTGAAGGCTTCTTCAAAAATAAAAATGTATCAACAACAGTTCCTAATCAAATGAAGGAAAAAAAAGGTTAATTGTTGAAAAACATGATAAAATATTGCTATTTCTGTCAGTTGAATTGCAATTTCTGTGATTAACAGTGTTTGTATCGAGCATGAATGAATGATGAAAATTGTCAGACACATACTCGAGCAGTTCTCGAGCACTTAATCCAGCACTAAGGCGAGCACTTTGTCAAGCACAGGTCGAGCGTTACTTGAGCATTTATTGATTATATTGTAATGTGTTGTATTGTATTAATAAAATATCATGTATTATTATTATTGACTGCGGAATTTGTTTTGAAATTGAATAAATTGATATCACTTTTCCTCTATAGTAATAAATAAACTGATTGCACGATTTGTTAATAAATTGAATAAATTATATTAATATACTAACGAGTACCTCGAATAATACAATGTGCTCTTGAAATTGAATAAATAAAAATAAAAAATAAAAAATGAAACAAATTGACATCACTTTTTCTCTCTATCAACGAATGGATTAGAGCAAGTTTGACAATTGTGTCTGCTCTCTTCGCAGCGGCCACATTTTTGTACTAATTTTTTTTCACATGTTGAAGGAATTCTCTTTTCTTATGCCCACCATTTTTAGCCCTTGGTTCCAGTAGTTTTAGTTGCATAGATAAAACTTCAACAAGCACAATCCAATCCTTAGATTCATCAACTGGCATAATAGGATATGCATAAGCAAATAAAAGTGTATCAATGTGATAAAATAGCAAGCATAATGTGTAATGATCAATTTGTCGGCGACGGGCTATAACTAATACATAAACACAAGGGAGTTGATCCCTATTAAACACTCAACATGTACACGTTTTTTGAAACAAATCGATTGTAGCCGTATGGTTTGCAATGTCTTGTACAAACCATCAGTGTATATCAACCGGCTCAACAACATAGGCTTGTGCTTCTACTATCTTGAATGAAATTATTTCTTCAATTTATTTAGTTGTCAGTGTCTTCATTTCGCTAGCAACTTTACGCCTTTCGTAAAACCATCCCTAGAACGTGTTCCGAATGTATTCGATCAAAGAATAAATAGGTAATTCTTGCGCATCCTTTAACATTGTATTGATACATTCTACGACGTTGGTGGTCATTATAGTATACCATCTCCCGCAAAATATGTACTTGACCAACATTCAATACCAGCTTCTCTCAAATACTAGCTTACCCTTGAATTTTGCAGCGAGATAATTCCAAACATCGCATTGAATTCAGAAGAGTGTAAGCCTTTGCAGCCCTAAACTATAATGGGAGCACGTCTTCATGTTTGAATTTGGCTCTCAAGTTGTTGCTCAGATGATAAAAACCCACTCTATAGAATGAATTTGGGAAAACATTTGATACACCTTTTGCAATACTCTTATGTCTATCAGAAACAAACATCAAGCCATCAATATCATCACCTATTGCATCTTTCAACTTTTGTAAAAATCACTCGTACGATGCATCATTTTTAGAATCAACCATTCCCCATCTGATAAGGTAGACTTAGTTGTTACCATCTAAGTAAGTGGCAACAAGTAATGGCCCAGGATATTTCCCTTTCAAGAAGCAAACATCAACAGCAATAACTGGTTACATACAAATGCGAAATCCACGAAACAATGGTCTAAATGACAAAAAAAAATATTTGAAACTTCCATCTTCTTTCATTTTGAGTTTAGTAAAAGTTCCCGGGTTTAATGCCTCCAGCACATGTAAATAAGATGGAAGTATCTTATATGAATCCTCAAATCTACCTCTCACCTTGGTCAACGCAGATTACCTTGATTGCCAAGTCTTGTTATATGATATGTTCACACCAAGCTCTGCACGAATATCTAACATGATTTTGCCAGGTCTATACGGACAACATACATCCTAGTACTTACACTTGATTTACGCACCAATTACTTTGCTACTCGCTTGTCAATTATTACACTGAATCAATGATAACTGACATGTATGGGTGTTTTCATATTTAGTGATCTTTCAAGCAGTTGAATTCTCAATGGCAAATGCATTCATTTTCCATTTATAATTTTTATCCTTACATCGCAAGTACCATAATTTGCTGTTTGCTCTAACAATCTTCCACTTGAAGAAAAATTTCACCGCAGCATATTCTTCCTTATAAACAAATGCTCTCTCATTTCAAATACATCATTTACCACAACATCTACAACGGCGAAAAATCTATCAGAAGAAGTACCACTGTCCGCATGCGATGACCATGTCGTTGTATGGCATTGTACGACTGTTCGTTCATTTTGGCCATGCTTTTGTATGTTTTCTTGAACCGACTCGACAATCGCACCATCTCCTGGGTGCTCAACATCTGTATTTATATCTTCCACAATTATGGTCTCTTCAACTGGATCACCATCCTCATCACTTGCTTAATACTCATCATCCTTATCGCTAAATATGTTTTCATCCGAATTATTTGAATGAATAATACCGTTAGTTCATATCAAACTATTAGAATTCAATTGCTTTATTAGTTCATTGCTAACGCTATTTTCAGTATATATTGCTTCAATCTCTCGAATGGTAACACATATTGGGATCTTGGCATCTTCAGACCATTTTGTAATCTCATTCAAAAAGCACTAAACATGGTAATCATTCTTGATGAGAAGAGTGGAGACTTTTGATAAGTACTTGGGTAGATATTCGATAATCAGTCTGTTTTTTATTTTCTTATCTAAGTCCATGATGGAGATGATGAGATTCACTAATTCTGTGAAGTTTGTGTCTTTTTTTAACAAAAGAGTTTCAATCTTCTTATAGTTTATGAATCTTCGATCATTTATTATAGGATCAACAATCCACTCTCCCTCATAAAGAACATGTATGGACCAAATATTAGTGTCTGTCATCCCTGGAAAAATAACAAAACAAAAACATTAGAAGAATGTAAAGAACTCTAGACAGTGCTCAACATAAACTTGAGACGTGCAAATTTGTGATCTTAATGCTCGACTTCGTGTTCGACTAAATGCTCAACATAGACACTGCTGGACAGGGTGCTCAACTCGATAATGTGCTCAAATAAATGTAAATAAAAATTGCATGTGTGCTCGAGAGGATTCGCGACTAAATGCTAGAAAAATTAGCAATGAATTCAAAACTCATAAATGAGTAATGATATTAACCCATAAATAACCCATTTTTTACGCCCAATAGTTAATCGGTAATCCAATGTAAGTTGCCCATAATCGAACAATGAAATCAACCCATAAACAAGCAATAAAATTAACTCATAAATAGCTCATTAATTGCCTATTAATCAGTCTCATCCATGGGAATGTAAAACGTGGGTACATAAATTAAAAAAAACCTAAATAGAAATACTCATACCTGGAGAACAACACAGTATATATAAGCAATGAAATAGGCACTTTTGGTGGTTACCCATAGTATACATGATGGGCGATCTCAACTTATAGAAACTTGGGTGAGTTTTAACAAGGTAGTTTAATTTTGGTTCAAATCCCTCTTAATCCGTTGGGTTATACATATGAAATGTTTGTTTATAAATATCTATCTTGACCAATATCCAATGGTTGCCATCTATATGACAGGGGAATAAAACAAAGTCTACTCCATGGCAGTCAACTTTATATGGGCAGGAACCAACAAACTGCTTCATGGTTAGATCATCATATGTTGGATCCTGATTGGCTGCATTTAGTTCCTTTATACCATTCTATCAACAAAACAGGTAACAATATGGGTTAGAGTAATATAAGAATATATTTTGGCTAAATATTCGACACATGCCCGATAATGGAATTACACAAGCTTGACACACACTTAGCTAAATACTCGACTGAATTACATAACATAACTAAGTGCTCAAGATCATGCTCCAATATAGGTTAATGTTGAGCAAGAACATATGTTTGACACATGGGCGACATAGGCTCGATACAGCACAGACTCATGCTCGACACAGCACAGACTCATGCTCGACACATGCTCGATAATGGAATTACACATGATCAACTCGACTAAATGATCGACTGAATTGCATGAAACAAAACAAGGAAATCGTGATCATGCTCCAACAGATGCTCGACAAATAGCTTTACCATATGAAATGAAAAATTCAACGTAACTTACATTGAAATATGTCTCCAAAATAGATATATTTTTGCATCTATAACGATCCTCCTTCGCAGCATAGACATATACAAATCAAGATGTTGTAAAAATTAAAGCATGTTTTGATATAAGATAATGATGTGTAATAATTCAAAAAAAGAAAGAAAAATAAGTATTAAAGTATTACCTGACTTGTGAGCCAATAATTTTTTCTTAACATTGTCTTCACCAAATTAGAATCAAGTGAAAAAAGTGACGTCCACAGAAATTGACGTGTTTTCTTTTTCAACCACTTATTCATTTCTTTAACATCTTCAGGCCCTTGTTGGAAATCCTAAAATTTGAAACCAATGTTGAGCATCTGAGTTCGGCCCTGATGGCTCTCTTCAAGGTCAAGAGTAGGTCCTAAGTTGAGACCCTCAGTTACTTTGTCTGCCTGAGTGTTCTTCTCATTTTCTTTAATAGGCGGCGGCGAAGCACTCTGAAATGATATGATGTGGAAGGATGGAGTAATGTGTTCATCAGTGTTTGATAAACAATAGTTATTACGTCAACCGGGTCATTTTCTTTTTTCATATATTGCTCACCCTCATCTGTTTCGTCCTTCCCATCATGTTGTCCCTCATTTTCTTCGTCCTTTTTCTCATCCCGGCTATTATCATCATTTTTTTCTTGCTTTATTATTGTCATCATCATCGGCATCAGAAGATTCTTCATCCTCATCGATATCAAAAGATTCTTCATCCTCGCTGCCTTCTTCTTCATCTGTAGTGGATTTTTCATCTTCACTATCATATTCTTTTGCACATTTTTTTGGCTAATAGCTGCTCGACGGTAGTCATCAGATGCTTGATGATAGCATTCAGATAATTGACTTTGTCCTCC
The DNA here is from genome assembly GCA_020080225.1 of Gynochthodes officinalis. NCBI lineage: Eukaryota > Viridiplantae > Streptophyta > Magnoliopsida > Gentianales > Rubiaceae > Gynochthodes > Gynochthodes officinalis. Next base: position 14,656,258 of record CM034616.1, read on the forward strand.
AATTCGGCTACACAAGCATCGCTTTGTATGAGTTTCTCTTATGTTTCTTTCAATTTCACCTCAATCTTTTCTTGCCGTTCAAGCATCTCTAGTAGGAAGCCCTTTCTCTTCTCCCATCTCTCTTCCCTGCTTAATTTTGGTCTCTTTGTGGTCTCAGATCATCTTTTCTCTGACTCTCTTCCTGTGAGACACTTCATAAACAGTTTCTTCCGAAAATCTTTAAACGACATATTCTTCTTCTCTTTCAAACTCAACCTCTTCCATAATTTCCTTTGCTTTTTTCCATTGCAAAAATTTTGCTCTTTCTTCTGGAGTTGGTATTATTGGTGTCACTTTCACTTTCTGCAATACATGAAAAGGCAAATCATAAGACATGCTCGATTCAGGTTGGTCGAGATGCTCGAAAAATAAACAGTAAACATACTATCTTGAACTAGTGCTCAAGACAAACTCGACTACGTGCTCTAAACCTTAGATTTTACATACTCTCTGGACACAGTGTCTGAAAAACACGCAGCTAAGAGACTATCTGGAATTAGTGTTAGATAAATTCTCGACCGTATATCGAGCAACACATTTAACAGACTATCTAGAACTTGTGCTCGAGATATGCTCAATTAAGTGCTCGAAAAACATGTGCAAGTTTACAGACACTGGAACTAGTGCTTGAGCAATACTCGACATAATGTTCGACAAACACACTTCCTAGACCTAGTGCTCGAAATGTGCTTGACTCGTGCTCAAAATAAAAAATAAAAAATATAATGTGTTGACATAAGGCGTGCTCGAAATAAAAAAGAAAACACTCTATTGGGTGTGATGCTAGAGTAATTAGCAAACATTAAGTAATAGACAATTCATACCTCCCTGCTGATTGTTCATTTGTCTCACACCTGCTTTTTTTCTTGGTCAACACGGTGTGTCTTCACTTCTCTCCAGCTGAACATTTTGGGCTTGCATCCATATGTTTCAACCTTATACACTGCCGAGAAACGCTCCAAATGTGGCATTAGCTCATATATGAACACCTAAACGAAAAATAGCATAATTAATTCTATAAACTTAGAGCACAAATAAAATTAAGATACGCTTTTGAAATCCTTACCCTTAAAGCAACGGGAAATCCCCAACAATGTACAACCTGTTTTCTTGGTCCTTGGACTATTTAAAGGCATTGATCATTGACTTTCTAACACTATCAACCATAGCCTAATAAGATAATTCGTCCCAAAGTATTTCATCAAACTGCCTCCAATTACAAGCTAAATGAACCACCTTGTCGTCTATTCGGTTTCTCTTTTGTGCCTCATTAATGGATGTGTATAGCAGCAACAATGTCATAGACACAAGATCAATGTCTGAAAAACTTGCGTCTATCCTGTCGTAAGCCCTGAAAACTTCATCGTAAATGGTTTCATCTTTAGAACCTTGGGGTTTTAGGTAGTTGGTTATGGCACAAGGACTATTACGTGCCTGAAATTTGGTATATTCACTATAATAGTCTCTCATCTTGAGACCCGTGATGAGTGCAAACTCTCTCTTGCCAAATTTCACATTTTTACCCACAAAGCTGAAAAAGATGCTATTATCCAACTTTGACTCCTCGTTTGGCTTAAGTTACTGCAACAACACACTGTAGATTATCTGTTTGAACCAAAATGTATGCTTATGATCAAATTCAACGAGGCTACTATCCCTTATGAGTATTTCCTTTTGGGTTTCTGCTAGTTTGGTCCTGATCCTCTTCATATTGGCCTCATAGTAGTAGTACTGAGAAACTTGGGAGTTGAAAAAATCACATTGAATGACCATTTGATCATTGAGAGTGTCATGCACAAAATAAACAAGTCAGTATAGTGCTCGATGTAACAATGAACTGCTCGACAAGTTCTCGACATAGTACTCGACAAGTAAGCAACATTGATAATGCTCGATATAAGTGGACAAAGTGCTCGACAAGTGTTTGACAAAGTGCTCGACAAGTGAGCGAGATAGTGCTCAACATTGATGATGCTTGATCACAACTAAATGTTCGAGAACTGATCGAGCTAGTGCTCCACAAGTGTTCATCATTCAATCGTACTCGATTATTTTGAACACGTGCTCGAGACAATGTGAAATTTTTTCGACTCGATTTCAACATATGCTCGACCAATTTCTTATGCAAACACAATTCAAATTTAAACAAAAAAGCACTCTATGTGACATTGGATATGCACAATTTTAATGTGTTCGAACCTATCACAATCGCGATTACATCAAAAAACAAAGAAAACCCTATCGCAATCATATTTTTTCTAAAATCTATAATCAATATGCAAGTAAATCAGTAAAGCATCTCTTATGTATGTCAAGTTTTTGAATCAGCAAAGCATCTCTTAAAATCCATAATCAATACGAAGATTAAAATTTCTAAGTAAATTTCCACTGACTTTGTTCCCATTCGTCGGCTTTTGCGTTTTCTTCTTTATAGCAGCAAACTTTTTGATTAAAGACGCTAGAGCTCTTCTCGTGCGTGCATGCTATTGATGTAGACGAGAATGGATTTAGTGAACGGGAATGTTGAATCGACGAAAAATGAAGGAGGGGTAAGGAAATTGCAATCGGTGCGATGAAGTGAAGTGTGAAGCGAAGAAACTTGAACCGATGCTTTGAGCGCACTGTTTTTCATAGTTTGTAAATAGAGGGGCATTTAGATTTTTTCATATGGTCAAACTACGTTGACTTTCTGTTTTGGTAAGAAAGTTTTAGTAGGTGTTATATTTCATTAAGTCAATTAAAAATGTGTTATTTTTGCTAATTTTCCATCTCACTAATGTCACCAGATTTTATCTTTTATTTTAAGTAAAATCCATAACTAATCATCAAAAGTTTTCGTTATCCTCTCCCCTTTTCCAAATTTTATTTTTATCCAACAGAGATTTAGTAGTTTTTCTAAGGTATTGAATTTGTTTAGTGGTTTTCTCTAAACAGAGACTTGGTAGTTTTTCTAAGCTATTGAATTTGTTTCGTCAAATTGTAAGAGATTTTGAGGGAAAGGGATGTAACTTACCCCATCTTTTGACAGTAATTCAGTAAACAGAACGGAAAAGAAAACACGAAAGTATTACACTGTCGGTGGGCTGGAGCAGTCTCAATCACTCTATCCACTCATTAACAACTCTCCTTCGCACTGACAGCTCCCACATCCCTTTCGCCTTTTCTAAGTCTATTATTTCTCCAAATTTTCTATTCAAATTGTTGATCTTTTAATATAATTCTTTAGCCCTCTTACATACATCCACACAGCTGCCACCGACTCATCTCTCTGTAGCTCATAAGGAGAGAGACAGAGAGACTGCGTGTGCCTGGCTGTGATTTTGTCGCCTTAATTTCACTTGGGTAGGTTTCTATTTTTGTTATGTGTTCATCATTGCAATTCTGTTTCTCATTTCTCATCTCTGAATTGGATTAATTCGTTTTGGGGTTGGGGATGGAGGGTTTGGACTTTGGGTGAGTTTTGATCTGTTGGGACATTGTTGAATTAGAGGATTAATTTTGGGTTGGCGGAGTTTTCGATTGATAAGCCTAGATCTTGAGGTGACGAACCTTATTCTCTTCGTCTTTTAGTGCTTTTTGGGGGTAATTTAACGCGTAGAGTCCTGTATGTTTGCCTTTCTTTGTCGGGCTAAATTGGATGGGTTGTTGGAGGAAATTTAGCAAATGAATATTTCACAGTTTAGATTTTTGTAAGGTGATTTGCTTTCACTCTTCTTTTCTTGTTAATACTGTGGGATGAGTTTCAGTTTGACTGTCGGTTACTTCATTTGAATGTGGAACGAAGGCTGAAGTGTTGTGTACACAATCGGGAACTGAGATTTGTGCATTTTTTTTCTATTGATTGTGGTCTTTGATACACAAATGGAGTGAAAATTTTGCAGACTTTAACTTGATAGTTTTGTGTGCTAATTTTAGTGTAGAGTAAATGGGTATTTTAACTCTTCGGGTTGGTTTTTGATTTAGATCTGATCTATAACTACAGGGAGGTTTTTAGTTAAAAAAACTCGTTTTTTGCGGATATTCTGTTACTTTGGGGGAGAATTCGAAGGCTTTTGGTATGTTGGTTCACTTCACATTTGCGTGAGGAGTTGGATTTTTAACTGCAAATCCACTGGTCCACATTGAAGCAGATAAAGCATGGAATCAGAAGGAGAAACAAAGGTTTGTAGTATAAATGAGGAAACTTTCTTCTTCTGATAGAGCCAAGAGCCAAAAGATTTGAATTATTTACTTTATATAATTATTTTCCAATTGGGTATGTTTATACTATCTAGATTAGTGTGTGCGAGAATAAGTTTATGAAAATTGAATATCATATTGATAGACCTATTGTACGGTATCTTTTTCTAGATAGGCTATTTAATCTGATATATTCTTGGTTGCATTAACAAGATAGCATTTTTCACTTTAGTGGGTTTTGAGTGTTTAAATTTTGATTACTCTATAACACAGGGGAAGGTGTTGAAGAATTTGGGTGGTCAGGTCTGCCAGATCTGTGGTGATACTGTCGGCACAACTGTAGATGGGGACTCATTTATTGCATGTGATGTCTGTGCATTTCCAGTATGCAGGCCATGTTATGAATATGAGAGAAAGGACGGAAATCAGTCTTGCCCTCAGTGCAAAACCAGATACAAGAGGCATAAAGGTGAATGCATACTAAAATGATATATCTATGATTACTGGATACTTAATTTTGTGGATCAAATGCTCTCCTTGTAAAATTTTGACGGATGTTGGGAAGAGAATGGAGAAGAGAACTCTTTCGAGTAGAAACAAGGAAATTCCAAAAAGTTACCTTGCAGCTGATCAACTATGGATAATTTTCAGTTCTTAACAAACTTCTTCACTTACCAACTTCAAAGATAGAACCCCAAAAAAAAAAAAATAATAATAATAATAATGTTATTGGCAAACTGAATGTTCTGCATAATCATCTGCGTGATATCTGCTTTAGTAATTGATGTACATATAGTGTTTCAGATTGGAGCACTTGACTACTAATCTGATATCTTGTGTTTCCTATATTATGGGGTTTATTAGGATCATCTATCTATGGGATTGAAATAGTAGCTTCATTGTCTTCTGACGTCTTCTATCACGTATTTGCTAAATGACAGGAAGCCCTGCAATTGATGGTGATGGAGAGGATGATGGTAGTGCTGATGATAATGCAAGTGATGTGCAATACTCTGCAGAAAATCAAACTGAGAAGCGAAAGGTCGCAGAGCGTATGTTGAGCTGGCATATAACTTATGGACGAGGAGAAGAAGTTGGGGCGCCAAAATATGATAAAGAAGTCTCTCACAATCACGTTCCTTTGCTCACAAATGGAACAGATGTATGTCTCTGGGTTCTAATCTTGCACTTGCAAGTTAATTTTTTTGAGGTGCAGATGTACTAATGGATACGAACACTTTATTTCTAGGTTTCTGGTGAGTTATCTGCTGCATCTCCTGAACGCCTTTCAATGGCATCTCCAGGACATGCTGGTGGGATTAAACGCATCCATCCACTTACTTATGGATCTGATGTGAATCAATCACGTATTTTCCTCTTTGTTCTTGTTGATCATCTTAGGTTGTGTTGTTGCCATTATTACTTGCAATGACAACCTCAAGACCATTTTTTCTTTGTCTGCAGCTAATATAAGGGTTGTGGACCCTGTGAGGGAGTTTGGATCTCCTGGATTGGGAAATGTTGCTTGGAAAGAGAGAGTAGATGGATGGAAAATGAAACAGGAGAAGAATGTTATTCCAATGACCACTAGCCATCCTCCTTCAGAAAGAGGAGTTGGAGATATAGATGCAAGCACAGATGTGTTGGTGGATGATTCTTTATTGTGAGTTCCTGATGTATTTTACTGTCAGAATAGTTCTGTGCCTCTCTGAGCAAATTCTTAGTATGTATTTGCTGATCCCTCCTGGGAAAAAAATTACTACTATTCACTCCCTTTAATGGTTCGCAATATTAATTTGGGACATTAACATTTTTTCCCCTGTATTTTGGTTACATAATTTGAATTTTGTCAATGATTGCATATTTATCTTTTCTTGATTCTAAACTAAGTTTTCTTCAGTGCCTTGTGTAGAGGTATAGGCAATATGTGGTGCTTTAATATGGTGTTATGAACCTAGTTTTCTGTTGGTGCATGTGCTTAAATTTTTCCTTTGAAAATGGGACAACAGGAATGATGAAGCTCGCCAGCCACTTTCGAGAAAGGTTTCTATTCCATCATCAAGGATTAATCCTTACAGGATGGTCATTGTCCTTCGGCTTATTATCCTCAGCATTTTCTTGCAATACCGAATAACAAATCCTGTGTCAAATGCATATGCTCTTTGGCTGATATCTGTAATATGTGAGATTTGGTTTGCAATATCTTGGATTTTGGATCAGTTCCCCAAATGGCTTCCAGTGAACCGAGAAACATACCTTGACAGGCTTGCCCTTAGGTCAGGCGTATGCCGTCCATTTTTGTTTTTTCTTTTCCTTTGTTAAATTTTTTTATTCCCCAGTCTTGTAATTTTTGTACTTGGATTCCTATGAGATGTTAAAAATGTTAATTTGGATTTATACATAACAGATATGATCGGGAAGGAGAGCCATCTCAATTGGCTGCTGTTGACATATTTGTCAGTACTGTTGATCCTTTGAAGGAGCCTCCTCTTGTTACAGCCAATACTGTCCTGTCCATTCTTGCAGTTGATTATCCAGTTGACAAGGTATCATGCTATGTCTCTGATGATGGTTCTGCTATGTTGACATTTGAAGCTCTATCAGAAACAGCAGAATTTGCAAGGAAATGGGTTCCTTTTTGCAAGAAATATGCAATTGAACCTCGGGCTCCAGAGTGGTACTTTACTCAGAAGATTGATTACTTGAAAGATAAGGTTCACCCGTCATTTGTGAAGGATCGTCGAGCTATGAAGGTATGAGTGATTGGTGATATGTAAACTTTTTGTTACTCTTTACTGCCTGCTCTTTACTTTTGCTTGTCTGCTTGTTTCGTAGAGAGAGTATGAAGAGTTTAAAGTACGAGTCAATGCCCTGGTTGCCAAAGCTCAGAAAGTTCCTGAAGAGGGGTGGATAATGCAAGATGGTACACCATGGCCTGGAAATAACATCAGAGACCATCCAGGCATGATTCAGGTAATAAGTTGCTCTTATAAAATACCTAGGTTTTATATTATTGCTTCTTTAACTTTTGGTTACAACCATCTAGTTGATTTTCCTTTGTTTTTTTCTTTGCTTTTGGGTTCTTTTCCCCCTCTGTTTACGACTAATGGGAAAAGAAAAATTCTTTCAGCTTTTTAATCAGGCTTCATGGAGAAGTTCCTTTTTCTTTCTTCCCCTTTGAGAGTGTGGGTGTGTTTTTTTTTTCCCTCGGTTGGTTTTTTTTGGGGGGGTGGGGGCTCCTGTGTTTGGGTGGGTTGAGGGAGGTCTAAGGATGGATGCTTGACTTCTTGTTCGTTTCTTTCCCCATTTTCTTCCAAAAAATTGGAAACTAATTTTCTATGTTAGTACTATTGTCAATTATGCTACGAGTTTGAACATATCTTCTAGTGCAGAAATCAGCTTCAATCTTCTGGACCTTCACCCTTGTTTTTTATTTTTTTTGTTATTTTCTACTGACTTTCTTTAGTAATCTCTGTCATTCTGTTGTCACATTTATAACATGTTCTTCACCATTAACAGGTTTTCTTGGGCCAAAGTGGAGGTCTTGACAGTGAGGGCAATGAACTGCCAAGATTAGTCTATGTCTCTCGTGAGAAGCGTCCTGGTTTCCAACATCACAAGAAAGCTGGTGCTATGAATGCTCTTGTAAGTATCAAGCAATTTATTTAATAATTTTTTGGTTTTTGTCTCAGCAGTGTATTGAGTTAGCTCCATATTGTTGTAGGTTCGTGTCTCAGCAGTTCTTACCAATGGACCTTTCTTGTTGAATCTTGATTGTGATCATTACATAAACAACAGCAAGGCGTTGCGTGAAGCAATGTGCTTTTTAATGGACCCCAACCTTGGGAAATATGTTTGTTATGTTCAATTTCCTCAGAGATTTGATGGTATTGATAGAAGTGATCGTTATGCAAATCGAAACACTGTTTTCTTTGATGTAAGCTTTCTGATCTTTTTTTTTTTTTTTTTAATAATACCAGACACTCCTTCCTTCAATAAACGCTCATGTCCAGCATAAATTAGGCCAAACTTTATTCATTTAATGGCATTACACTTTTCAAGTTCAATTGTTCTTTGATAACTGAAATCAGATTTTTGTGTATGTGCATTAGATAAACTTGAGAGGTTTGGATGGCATTCAAGGACCAGTTTATGTGGGTACTGGATGTGTCTTTAACAGAACAGCTCTGTATGGTTATGAGCCTCCTCACAAACCTAAACACAAAAAGCCAGGTCTATTCTCTTCTTGCTTTGGTGGTTCGAAAAAGAAAGGATCTAGATCAAGTAAGAAGGGTTCAGACAAAAAGAAGTCCAGCAAAAATGTTGATCCAACTGTACCAATATTCAGCTTGGAGGATATAGAGGAAGGTGTTGAAGGTAATGTGCCTGGTGGTTTCATGTTTTAACTTTTTGTCATGTATTTGAAAGTTTACTGCTTTATCATGTGACTCTCATCCTTGAACTTGAATATCTATATATGTGTGTGCTTGTCTATATATGTGTATATGTTTGTTTGGTTTCGTGTCTGCGTGTTTATACTAACACACTCACAAAGTGCAGTAGCACAATGGAATCACTTTAGTGTTTGTTCCTTGCAAACAGAAGAGAGACATAATCTTACATATCCTAGACTGATACAAACAGACACACACACACATGAACGCAATATGGATATATGTTGTGTTTATTGGATTTCATATTTTTTTTGAACCTCGTAATCATTTGAAAGTGATATAATATCTTTGATTGTTTCTTCTTGCTGTTTCTGCATTTTGACAAGTTCTATTTCTATGACTTGCTGGCCCTGGAAATAGGTGCTGGATTTGATGATGAGAAGTCACGGCTAATGTCACAAATGAGTCTGGAGAAAAGATTTGGTCAATCTGCAGTTTTTGTTGCATCCACACTCATGGAGAATGGTGGTGTTCCTCAGTCTGCTACGCCAGAGACACTTCTCAAAGAGGCAATTCATGTTATCAGTTGCGGCTATGAAGATAAAACAGAGTGGGGAAGTGAGGTATGCTTCATATTGGTAAACGTGGCTTCTCACTTCTCAGTGTGTTGCTGCTTGTGATTTTGATCCCCTTTTCTTCATATTTCCATCTCCTGTTTTCTAAATTTGTTTGGAGACTGTGGTTCTTAAAGATTGACAGTCCATTTCTGCGCTCTTGTAATCTGAAAATGATGCTGTGTATGGAGTTGTAGAAAGGCTGTGTTTTCTCACCTAATGAAGTTTGGTCCTTGTTTTTCATGACTATATTCTCTCTATGGTTTTGATCAGTGCTTGTGACATAAAATTGCATGATTCATGACTTTTTTGCTGTCAAATTGTCCCAAATTTTGGTTAATCTCTTACTTTAAATTTCTGACACATTATTGTGTCAACTCACATCATCATTTATGCAGATTGGATGGATTTATGGTTCTGTCACAGAAGATATTCTGACGGGATTCAAAATGCACGCCCGTGGATGGCGTTCAATTTACTGCATGCCTGAGAGACCTGCATTCAAGGGGTCAGCTCCAATTAATCTTTCTGATCGTTTGAACCAAGTGCTTCGATGGGCTTTGGGATCTGTGGAAATTCTTTTTAGTAGGCATTGTCCTATATGGTATGGGTATGGTGGAAGGCTGAAGTGGCTTGAGAGATTTGCATATGTGAATACCACAATTTACCCCATTACTGCCATTCCTCTACTTCTGTATTGTACTTTGCCAGCTGTCTGCCTATTTACTGGGAAGTTCATCATTCCACAGGTCAGTTCTGTTTATTTGGCATTGTTCTTGTGTTTACCATATAAATATTGTGATTTCTGTGTGCATTTTTTTGGCATATCACATTTTACACCTATTTGCTTTAGAATGACGTGTAGTTTCCTTTAGTTAACTGCTAGTAACTTCTATTAAATGCTTAACACATCACATTATTGATTTTTCTTTTTCTTTTTTTAATTTATTTTAGCCTCTGTTGCATGCTCTCAGAGATGATGTCCTGATGTGTAATCAGTTCTTGAATTTATTTACAGCTGTATTTTGTATTGTCATCTCTCATATCTGACAAAATAGACCATGAAAACAATTTCGTCTGATGTATTGCATGTCATTTTTATTGCAGATTAGTAACATTGCCAGTATTTGGTTTCTATCCCTCTTTCTTTCCATCTTTGCAACTGGTATTCTTGAAATGCGGTGGAGTGGTGTTGGAATTGATGAATGGTGGAGGAATGAACAATTCTGGGTTATTGGTGGTATATCTTCTCATCTTTTTGCGGTTGTCCAAGGGTTGCTCAAAGTGCTTGCTGGTATTGATACCAACTTCACTGTCACATCCAAGGCATCAGATGAGGATGGTGATTATACGGAACTCTACATGTTCAAGTGGACAACCCTTCTTATACCCCCAACAACTATTCTCATTGTAAACTTGGTTGGTGTTGTTGCGGGCATTTCCTATGCCATCAATAGTGGTTATCAGTCATGGGGTCCCCTCTTTGGCAAGTTGTTCTTTGCCTTCTGGGTGATTGTTCATCTCTATCCTTTCCTCAAAGGTTTGATGGGGCGCCAAAACAGGACACCAACCATTGTTGTGGTGTGGTCGATCCTTCTTGCTTCCATTTTCTCCTTGTTGTGGGTGAGGATTGATCCCTTCACCACCAGCGTCACTGGCCCAAATGTTGAACAGTGTGGAATTAACTGTTAAAGATGGCACACAATTCGATCTGAAGCTTCATCTTAGACAACCTGTCAAGAAACTTAAACCTTAAATGGGGCTTCAGCCATGTGATGCTTTTGGAATTTATAGGCCAAATGCTGTGTCCGTGTGCCTGGTTTTGCCTGTGAAGGCCACATTTTGTGCAGAAATTTGTTGTATACTTGTTTCAAAGATGTATTATGGACTCAAACCTCCAATTTTTTGGTTAAGACATTTCAGAAAGGAGAGACTTGGACTATATTATATGTGGATTCCTTGCCATTTTTCATACTCTTCAGTGATAGAAGCCCTCTTTGTAAGTTAACGTGTGCCATTTATCTACGCTTTAATGTAATATTATTCATTTGTCTATAAGATTTTGCCTTAATTTTGCCATCCAGGAAGAATATGCAACATTGTTCCTATATTGAAGGGTAAAAATACATGAATTGGTTTCATTATTCAAACTTTTCTTAGTGGTACATTATTGTGTGGAATGAACCAGCGGTCATATGTATTAGTTGCCTCTGACAAGGAATAACAAAAGCTTAAGCCACTCCAATGCTAATCATGGCATGATGTTTGGTTGCATGCCTTCTTTAATGCCAATCTAACAGCGACATCGGCAAACTAAGGAAATCAATCTTGGGATCGGATTCACTGTGATTGCGTCTTGAAATTCTAGAATCCCACAAAGTCAAATGATAGAATCTAACGCTCATTTTTGCTGTGGATCATGGAGACAACCTAAAAAAAGTGGTGACACTTGGAGCTGTGGATCCTGGAAACAACCTAAAAAAACGTGGTGACACTTTACAGCAGCACTCGTGCTCAATTTCAGAATAAGTTTGTCAAACAAAAATTACATTAGTGCAAAATTTCATTGAAAAAACTTGGACATCATAAACGTACTGTAGTAGGATAATATAATATGAAAGAATTGTGTTTAAATGAGGTAGATTTTAATGAATTTTCGATATCGTCTTCAAATTGTCTGAAAAAGTTAAATACAACATCGAAAATGTAATGGGGAGGGAGTTTTTTTAAATATAAGAGTAAGTCTTTAGATTAGGAGCTTCTTAATTCTGCTCCCCAAAATGCAGATATTTTTTGTTGGCCAAATCTTAAAATGAGGTCCAAATACAACATTCACCTGCACAACATCCCACTACGGCTCTTCCACTTCTTTCTGGTATGCGTTTCTATGCTTTAACTTCCCTGAGTTTAGTTTGTCTAAATTACCTTGTGGGGAGAAAATTATGAGATGAATCCTTGTTTCAAAGTGCAGTTTATGTGCTCAGGATGGCTGGAGCTGCAGCTGTCAGATCTTTCAATGATGCTCAACCCTGTCTATGCTTGGACTCTATGGCTTCAAGTAGCTTAAGTGTGAAGACAAAAATGGATTTGGCTTTGTGCCAAAACCGGAAAGGCAGAAGGAACTGCAAGAAGCTGAAGTCAATGAATTTGAGCAGCTCTTTCATGGATCCATGGTCCACAAAAAGGCTTTTTTATGGTGCACAAGGTGGTTCAAGAAAAAAGAAGAAGCTTCATCGTCTTCACGTTGCTGATGAGTTGGGAGGACAGTACGAAGAAGGATTTGATGATGTGAAAGATGTAAGGATATCCTCTTTGATTTGCTGTTGAATACTGTGTTTAATTTACTGTCTGTTGTTTGATTATTTTGGATATGGGGTTAATATATCCATGGTGTCTTTACAAAGATCAGCAATGAGACCATGGTGTGAGATATTGCATTCTTAAGTAAATATTGGCTTCATCATCCTGCTCTAGGTATCATATCAACTGTATTCTGTCAGATGACAGAATTGGGCAAACAAGTAACCATTTGTATAAGTAGGAGACACTTGATACTGGCAATTGATGAGTTTGTATACTAACTTTGACGAGTTTATTGATGGAACTCAATAGGATGCACTTCTGTGTTAACACCTGGTTATTTCCTGCATGTTTTCAGAAAGGCAGTCACATTAATCTCCTTTTTTTTCTTTTTGGCTTTATCCTTCTATCCATCATAACTATGTGTCTGAGCAATAACAACTATTCAACTTCATCAGAATATTATGCATTGTGCAGGAGATAATCAACTATTTGACATATAAAGCTGTGAAGACTGTTCTTAACCAACTCTATGAGATGAATCCACCACAGTATATGTGGTTTCACAAGTAAGTGAACCAACCTTTCAGTGTTCTGCATCTTAGCTGTAGCAGCAGTTCTTTATGCACCATTCCTGAATATTGACACGAACGAAGAGAGAAAATGATAAGAACATTGTGAGTCTGCAAAATATCATAGTGGTTGTCACAAGATCTCTTACCTGCATAATCTTGTCTCAAATAAAAAAATTTATGTTTAGAAACACGCTTGGAGTTGATTTTAGCAGAATAAGAAAGTTAACTCCTTCAAACAAATGTTTGTAGATTGTGCCTTTTTACATAATTAGCATTGGTGATATAAGAACAAATCAAACATTTTCGCTTGGAGTCCTATATGATCCAATTATGACCATTTGATATCTTTTCAAATTTTCTTCCCATTTTCTTGTTTGGCTATCAAGTCATTTTTCCTCATTCATTTTGCAGCTTTGCTGCAGAAAATGTGCCTAACACAGGGAAGCGATTCCTTCAAACACTAGCAAAGGTAATTCTGAGACGAACTCAAGTTCTAAATCTTACATGTTAGTTTTTTCAATTTAAGTGCTTGTGGGGAATTAGTATGTATCAGGTCTCTCCAAAACAAAAATATGAAAGTAGAAAGGAAATATTTTCTTCAGTGAACTGAAGCAATAGGTCAGTTTCCTTGATGTGAAATTGAGTGTTTCAAATTTGCAGAAATAACGACTGACGTTTTAGTTTTCTCTTCGGGTGATCAATCTTAGCAATTCTTGGGCTTTTACAGGAAAAGCAGGATCTTGCTGAAAGAGTGATGATAACACGGCTTCACTTGTATGGAAAATGGATTAAGGTATGACCCTTTTAAAGGTTTACATGATTAGATTACTAGTTGCACTTCTTCACAATGACAGCTAGAAACATTTGTTGGAAGCTATCTCAGCTTCTCTGTCAGTAATGGAATGAACTACTATACAAATCCAGTTGTCTACAGCAATCAACAGAGGTTTCTTTCAGAAAAGCAATGAAGGCTTAGTGAGTTTTTGTTCCTTTGTCCGCTTGTTGTCCAGGTATGTAATCATGCTGAAATGTACAAGGAAATCTCTGATCAAAACTTGGAGTTAATGCGAGAGCGGTTAATTGAAACCATAATATGGCCATCAGACGAAACAAATACTGAGAAAACAGAATGAAGTGCGATGTTTCTCTCATCACCTCCATGGATCATTCCTTCTGGTTTATTCAGTCTTGCTAGTATATTCAAGTATATTGCTTCAGCTCATATATGTTTTGCAATACATGCTACCACTACTGTCTCACAATGTACTTCTCAACGGATAGCATATAAACAAATTGCTCTTGGGAGTTGATGGCAAAGATTTCTTTGTTACGCATCATTTTCCTGAATGAACATTTGGCATGTAGTGCTTCAAGTCCTTATTTTTCAGCAACCAACAGGAAAACATGAGCTTGAAATGGAGTGACGTGAAAACTGAATGAATAAAGTGTAAGATCCAGCTTTAAACAGGGTTGAAGTAGTTAAATTCATCGCGCCTGTCTTGCACAACATAAATTCCCAAAATACACACAGAAATAAGAAAAGAATGAACTCAGAAGTCGTAGAAGTATGATAATTTGGATTTGATTGTACAGAGTGTTCTTTTTATCTTATTATGAACTCCATTTTCATGTACCTAAACCAAACTTAACTGCTGGTTGGACATCCAGACTGAGTATGATAAGGTCTTGGGTTTGATTCTATTCTTCCCTTTCCCTGTTCAACTTTCCTAAAGCCTAAAACCTTTCTCCACCATAACTTCTTGCTTTGGCAAACAAAGAAAATTTCTATCTCGACATTTTGCAATATGAGTATAGTACAATGCTGGTTACTATTCCGACAGATTTCATCTTCACAATATAAATTTTATTCAATTCCGTCACTGATCAACCAATGCCACGGCGAGGGGCTAATGGGAAGTGGAAATGGCTTCAGCATGAAAGTTGGAAAGCCTGAGCATCACATCAAAATCACAAAATATCTACGACAATTAACTATGAAAAGCTTAGACAGTTATGGGAATCGAGGAAATGAGCTCTGGTATAAATTGGTGCCCTTAAAACACAATACAGATTTCCGGGGTACTTTCAACAACATAAACTGGTTCACTTTGGCCGGTGTCGGAATTTCCGCAGTTATACCAGCATATGTCTATGTTAGATGAAGATCTATTCCTTGAAAACCTCTAATTTACTACAAATTGTTTCTTGGTTTTCAATTTGTCAAAAAAGCTATTGACCAAGGTCTAAGTAGACTTTTGCTTCTTTGAAAATCTGGATGGACCGGAACAGAAAATCATTAAGGACTATTAGGACTTGAAGTTGCTCATAATACCTTGTCGAAAAGGTATTACTTTGACTCGAGTATATAAGCAGATAAAACAAGCAAAAGATGATTAGCACTGATAAAATAAGTTGCAGTTGATGGATACTTTGAAGCATTGATGACTAAAAAGAATAAATCATATTGCTAATCCATAGCAATTATTTTTGGGTTTACATTGCAGCAATAGCTAAAATCTCTGTTTTTGAGTGCCTGTTCAGATAGTTTACACTTTTCTTCGGGAGAAGATGTTAAATTCGCTATAGAATCTCTCTGTAGACACACAAGATATGAGATTTTCCACCCTTCATCTGGGAAGGATTCTGATCACTTCAGGAGCTATACGGTTAAAAATTTTGCTTCAAAAAGACTGGAAGTATGCTGTTTCTACATAAATGAGTGAACTGTGAAGTTGCTCTGGAATATTGTGCGTCACCAGTACTTCCAAAGATGGAGAATAGGGCAGTGATATCAAGTTTGGGCAGTCTATAATTGTCAACTTAGTGAGGAATGGAAAGAAATGCGCATCAGGTGTCTGACGTCGCTGCTGTTTCTTTTCAGTTGAGTTTCTTGGCCAATCACTCAGACAAGGCAAGTCAAAGAGTACAAGTTCTTTCAAGGAAGGAAAATAGAAGGAAGAGTTGGAGTTATGGCAAATGGGATTCAACACATTTAAGCAATAAAGCTTGAGAACTCTCAGGAAAGGAAGTTCTCCAAATGATGGGAGTTGCTGGCATCTAAAACACCTTTTAATGGTAATTGTAACAAGATATGGAAGCAATCAAATCTTAGTACTCATCCAAGTTGGAAATTTAACATCTCCATATCCAGATACAGGCAACTCTCTCAGATTTGTGTGAGGATGTAGAGATTCCATTACTACTTCATCATCATCGCCTTCTCTGCTCCAATTCAATCTCAAAGAATGTAGGTGCTCGTTGCCCCTCATATTTGCTTCTTCACATTCTCTGGTATCCTTGACATGTTCAAGATTCATAATACATAACTCTCCTCTTAGATTTTTTAGGTATTTCATTTCACCCAATCCACCACATTTAGAGACGGAAGAACTTTTGCCAAGGACAAAACTTGATAATGTCCGAAGAGAAGTCAATTTGCCAAACCCCAGAGGCATGCAAGTCAGCTTACTGCATTTACCTATCGCAAGGTGTCTCAAAGTAACAACTCTGGTTACCTCAATGGGTAGATGTTGAAAAGCAGATGAGCCCAACTTCATCCATATGTTCTCTGCAATGCCAAATGGGATTGCTTCTGCCATCATCGGGTGTCGGTTGAGTCAACTAGCAGAAAACTTTTGCAACAAAAGTGGAAATAGAAGGAAGATACAAGAGCTTAATCACAAATAAGAAAAATTTATTAGTGAAGAACGTCAATATTTAATGAGATTTTTTAAATATTTTTTTATTTTTAAAAATTAAATTACATTCACCTAGGACCAAGTATAACTAAATATGCATTTAAGTAATTAAGTATATCAAGTTAGATTTGATTTGATCATGTTGGAAAGACTAATTACAACCAAATTTGTAAATTAAGAGATTAGATTTAAACTTTCTAAATATGAAAAAAATTGAATTAAAATTTCAAATTTAGAGACACATGAGACTCCATTTAGAGTAGATTTAGAGTTACGAAACGTTTAAAGTTGCGGCAATAAGGGGTTACTGCCAGTGTTAGACAAATTAAATAGTTGATATGAATCAAGAAAATTCGAAAATGAGTTTGTTCAAATATTTCGATAATTAAATGTTAATAATATAATCAATTACTTTTTTTCTTAAATTTTACTTATTAAATCTTAAAATTTTATGTTTGTTAATATTATCATAATTTTGTAGTACTTTATTAGTGATTGTTTCATGGCATAGAAAATTTATTATGTGATTTAAGAGAAAAAATAATTTTTGAAATTATAGATTGTGATAATTTATTAAAGAGTAAATGGTATATTTCGTCCCATAAAAATAGGACTTTAACTTATTTGGTACCACAAATTTAAAAACAATCTTTTTAGTCCCTTAAAATACAAATATGATTATTTTGGTCTTTCGTCTATTATCTCGGATAGAATTCGTTTGCAAGATGTACGTGCGCGCAGTGTGACACTATAATGAAGGGCAAAATAGTCTTATCACAAATAACTACATAAAAAAGCCTCAAAGGTATCAAAAAGTACCAAACCCCTAGAGGAGCCAACTTGATTTACTCCAAGCTTATGTTGAGGCATTTTATCAAACACATTCCCTTCATTCACAAGACCTTTCTATTTATCAAATTTTCCTACGCCGGTTGTTTGCTTATTCACAAACAGTAGAATCACAATCATCATCACCAGAGTCAGAAAAATCAGAATCAACATCAAATAAATTGCAATTTAAAGCAATTTCAGCCATAGGTTTAAAGGTACGAGTGTTGGCGAGTTCCATTTCCTTGGAACAATCAGTAGTGCTCGTGGGATTTTCCCCATGTTTCCTAGCGCTTGAGGATGCTTTTTTCTTCTTCCCCATGGTATTGAAGTGCAGGATTCAGCAAACCATGGGAGAGAAGCAAGCTCGCGACTTGAAACCGTCAGACTTAATTCAGCAAACCAGTTGGGTCAGAAAAAATAAAGAAAAACCACCCACAAATTGAGCAAATTCAGAGATTCAGGAATAAACCCACAAGAATCAGAGCATGAGAATTAGAGATTAAATCACCTCAGCTTGAGGATTCAGAAAATTTTCCAAAAACCCACAACAAAAAGCCACTATTTCAAAAACCCGTTACTTCAGCTAAAGCTTCAGATTTTTAGAAATAAAGCTTTAGGTTATCAGAAAATAAGCACAAGAATTCGGAAAATCCAAGAATTTGGAATTTTCAGAAATTCAGCTAAGCCACAAGCTAAAAGATATTCAAAAAGAAACATTAGAAGAAATGGTAACGAGCCAAAGAGATTAACCGTATGGCCCTTGATTATTCAGACAAGAAATATAGCGCAATCATCAACAGAGAACACAAAATAACAGCATAACTCCCTAATTTTAGAGTCTAGGGAACTGATGTGAAGTTGAAGTTGGCACATGTAGTTCTAGAGCCCACCAGGGATGAAGTGAAACCCAATCTCGAAGTTGCCAAATCAAACTGTAAAAGATTGTCATCCAATTAAAAACCTCCGATGACAATTGCAGGGGATTGGATCCACCGTCAACAAATCCTAGGCACACAACATTGTCATTCACCTGAACCATGGAGTTTGCACCATAGATTGTCCAAACCACGTTTTGGTTCTGCAAAACAAAACTGATCCATGGTACTCCTGGACCAAGTCTGGTGCTCAGAATATTCCGCTAGCTGAAACACACCTCAAATGGAGCTACACCATCAACTCTGCTGATGTTCCTTGTTGTGGCCTCTCTAATAAAGGCTTCAGTGACTGCTTTGAAGATGGAAGTGTCCAGTATAGTGTAGGGATTGACAATGTTGATCTTTGTTCCGCCCACACCCTTGTTGTCAAAAGACAACAATGTCGTGTTCACTGGCACAACTTTGTCAACCACCCGAATGGATTTTACTCCAATGAAGTATTCATTAGACAGGTTAATGAGGGGTGCTAACAGATACTCTGTTGGAAACACTACTTATACAGAGGATGAATCTTCTGATTCTGGAGCAAGTTCTGAATTTTTCACCTCACAAGTGGGGAGCAATAACGGCACTATACCACCTACTAGAGCTAATACCTCATGAGGTACTTCTATGGGGATTGTTTTCTAGTTAATCCTTCTTCCCCCACCAGCATATTTTAGAACTTCAGTTCATGTACTTAAAATTGAGGGGCCGAGTAGTGAAAAGTGTATGCAGATAATCTTGTTTTATTGAGATTCTTAGCTCTCTGTTCGAAATTGGTGGTGGGAGTGGAACTTTTGATGTTTCAATTTTGTCGATCGAGGAGGGGATTTTTGAAGTCAAGGTTCAGGAAGCAGAAAGGGACAAGGCTGAAGATGAGGCAGTGATGAAGAAGGTAGAGGCAAAGAATTCGTTGGAGAACTACGCTTACAACATGAGCTTGGAGTGAATCAAGCTGGCTCCTCTAGGGATTTTTGAGCTTGGAGGCAAAGTAATTTTTGGCACTTTTGAAGCTTTTTTGTGTAGTTATTTGCGATATGACTGTTTTGACCTTCATTATAGTGTTGCACACGCACACGCACACTTCACAAATGGATTCCGCCCGAAATAACAGACAAATGACTAAAATAATCATATTTGTATTTTAAGGGACTAAAAAGATCGTTTTTAAATTTGTGGTATCAAATAAGTTAAAGACTTATTTTTGTGGGACCAAATATACCATTTACTTTTTATTAAAACTTCAAAGGTAATTTGGTAATTAAAGAAAGAGATAACTACCAAAATGGTCTCTCGCCAATGAGTTTTTTAGTTCCTCATATTTAAAACGGAAAAAATAGTCATTCACATCTCATAAATGCACTCTTTTGGTCATCCGTAACTATTCCATCTATTTTTCCGTCAAATGAGCTCTCGTGTATTTATGAAAAATAGACGGAATAGTGATAGATGATTAAAAGAGTACATTTATAAAATATGAGAGACTATTTTTTCTCATTTTAAAAGTAAGGAATTAAAAAACTTATTAGCTAATATGTTAAGGACCATTTTAGTAGTTATCTCTTAAAAAAAATATTAAAAGTAGTATATGTTATTAGTTTCTTTGTCTTTTGTTGTATTCCGTTACATGTTAACAAGATAATAATAATTTTTTTCAAATTGTAAATTTCTTTTAAAGTCTTTTGGTCAACAAAGTGATCCTTATCTCACCAAGAACATGTAAGATGACAAGGAAATAAGAAAACAACAGACACCTATTTAAAAAGTTGCAGAAGATGATAGCCTGCAAGAATTGGTTACCTCTAGGTGGCATAGGGGAGCTGCTTCGCTTGTTTGTTAATTGTGTGACAGAGCAGAAAGGAATGTCAAGTGTCAAATTGCTAAAAAAATTGAATTTTGTTCCGATGTGAGAAAAACATTGACTCAAACCTAACAATAGATTGAAATAATACCACAAGTTAAGGGAACAAATATTAATTTGATAAGTAGTAAGAGTAGTACATAAACAATTTTAATGCACTCAAAAAGTTCTCAAAAAAACTTGAATTATAAATTTTTCACAAAAATAAAAATTTTATTATCCCAAATTAAATTCATAATGGGCACCCATATTGTCATTTCTATAAGGTAAGAGTTGATATAATACTTAAAATAATTGGATCATAAAGATTGATCCAAGGCCTAAAGGGAAATTGTGGAAGGAAGGACGACCTGTCTGCTTTAATTGGTTTTCTACATTTATTTATCTGGGCAAAAAAAATTAGGCAGTCAATTGTGAAACGACGCCGCTTGGTGTTTGCATATAGGCTGACACATATTAGGTAGCCAATTGGACAACTCCTTTCTGCTTCGAAGGTGTGGCGTGGCGCTTATCCCAAATTCCCAATCTTGAATATCCTCCTCCGACGACTGCCAAGAAGTCAAGAACAAGTTAGGGAGCCCAAATCCCCAGTTTGTACCTTTTGAAACTCGTCGATCAACCTTGAAATAAATAATTTTCGGTTCCTTGCTCTTCTTTGCGTGTACTACAGTATACAATATTGCTTCTATTCTGTATCAATTATGCCTTTTGTGAAAGTTCTATTATTGTCCATGAAAATTGATGAAAATTTTCTTTGGTGAGGTGTTTGTAAGTTGAGATATATTGTTATGTTAGCCATTACTATTATTATTATTATTTGAGTAAATTGCAAAATGCTCTTTTAAGTCTAATTCAGCACTTAAACCTTAAAATATCTATTTGTTGTAAACAACTCAAATAAGGCTGGATGGCTACGTTTGCCTTTGTTAGCTAAGGGAAAATTGTAGTTTCCCCTCAACTTCTTTTATTTTTCCATATCTGTGCTCAGCTAAGATTTTTCTCCATTATTTCTTCAAACTTTCTTTCCTAATCTGGATAGATCCTTTCTCCCTTATGAGCTGTTTAATGAGGCATGCTAAGGTATTATTATCTTGTTTTGATTTGAATTCCATTTTGATATTTTAGTTCACATGTATGTTATTAGTGTTGTTGCTCGTGATTTTGTTTCCAAAGTCCAAAAGATGGGTTTTTGCAATTTGTCTAGTTTCTATCTTGCGGTTGGAGTTTTAATATTGTTGCTGAAAATTAAAGTTTGGGTTCTTGAATATGTTATGGTTCCCTAATGCTTCCATCAGGAGATTTCCTTCAATGGATCACTTAGTTTTGCTTTTGGAACAACTTTTTGCTTTTAAATTTTGTATCTTATCATCATACATATCATGTTCCCAAATTTAGGACTCTTTATTATTTTTAAAGTTTTTATATCTTGGAAGTGTTATTAATTTAGTTGAATGTGTTCTTGAACTTGTACTATTATTAATATTCATGAAGTTTTTGATATAGTCACTAAAAAGTAAAAAATGTGTTTGTAATGCCTAACTATGTCCAGCCTTATGTTAAGGGCTTTGGTTCTTTTCTATTGCAGTAGTTGCCTGTGCTCCTTGTCTTATCATGGATGCTGACATGGATCATTATGTCATATTGGGTTTGCCATCGGGGGAAGAAGGTGCAAAACTTATTGAGAAGGAAATATGCAAGGCCAATCGGTTGAAGGCCTTGGAATTGCATCCTGATAAAAGACCTGATGACCCAAATGCCCATGCCAATTTCCAAAAGCTTAAAACATCTTATGAGATCCTAAAAGAAGGCAAGGAAGTTGTTCGATGATTTAATTCATTTGAGGAAGGAAAAGATTCAACGCCAATCATTTCAAGACTCTAAGAGGCGAAAAATGATGTCTAATCTTGAAGAAAGAGAACGATCTGCATTTGCTGTTGACCCTCACATGAGAGCCCAAGAAGAGGATGAGAGAATTACCCTCACATGAGAGCCCAAGAAGAGGATGAGAGAATTGCTAGGTAGTTGAAAGATGAGATTTCTAGGATTCGTTCAATGTTTGCTAACAAGACATCTTCTGCTTCACTAACCGCACCTAAAGAGACTAGTAGATCATCAAAGGGGAATGCTGAGTATGGAAGCATTAGTGTAGATAAGGAGAAGATGCTTAAAGTATCATGGGAAAAGATTGGCGAAGGTTATACTGCACAAAGATTAAGTGAAATCTTTGGTGAGTTTGGCAAAGTTGAAGATGTTGTGATCAAGAGTTCCAAAAAGAAGCATTCAGCACTTATTGTAATGGCTTCCAAAGATGTAGCTGCGAGTTTTTAAATGCATTTACTTAAAACTCAGTTATTTTAATAATTTATAATCTAACCAGATTCCACTTGGTAGGTTGCTGCTACAAGGAATGTCTTGGGTGATTTATCAAATCCTTTATTGGTTTTGCCAATGAATCCAATTTAAGCTACCACATCTCCTATATTTTCTGGTGCCCATAATGATGTGGATTCTGATGAACCACAACTGAGTAATCTTGTTGGTGCAGGATATCAATCATTTGAAGATTCAGTACTAGAGAAAATGAAAAAGGTATGACCTACTATGCTAATATTATTGAATATGTATTTTCAAATGGAATATTGTTATTTGTCATTATTTTTATCACTCAGTTATGAAATGCCATACCTTGTTAAGTACTTTCTACAACTTGAACTATTTTTGAGGAAATGGGAGGAAGTTTTTCCATATTTGGCAGCATAAAAAATTTTCTATGTGCTCTTTCTTTGTGGTATCTTTGTTTTTGTCAATTTTAAATTTGTATAAAGTTTTGCAACCAAAGAAGGGAAACTTGTTTATATGTCAATTAAATTTTATATTAACTGAGAAAATATTTCAGTTTGCCTATATTGTAAGTGTACCAGTCAACTGACCGGTTCATTCACAAATTTTTTGGGAGAGATATCCAATAAGATATTGGCAAACTGGAGATTGCAAATGGACATGACAATCAATGTGTTACAATTGAAAAATAAATTGGTCTTAAATTGCCTAAGTTGCCTCCACCTCATCTTCCAAACTTCTATCTATTTAGACCAATAATTTTGTAATGCATCTTAACTTACTGCACTGAACAGCTTTTTTTTAATAATAATAATTATTTTTTAATACCAATCAGGACTCCTTATTGAAATTGAATGCAAATTCATGCTACTTATGTGTATCACTAGGCACAGAATGGTTTTCCACTGATATGATTATGCATTTATCTTCAAGTTTGACAATCATCGTATGGGCCATAGTTTCTCCTCACTTTACATGTTTGTGTGTTCTTTTTCTTTCCTTGATGTATCTTTTTATCTTGTTCTGTACTTGCTTGGTAGTTAATATGCTAATGTCATAGTCAAAGAGGATCATATATTTCCACTAATCTTTTTGTGTTGGTCATTTTCAATTTGGTCCACATTTTGATTGATTTTTTTTTTTTGACTTATTGATTTGCTGATGATATTTCCTGGATAATAGGCTGGCCAAAAGCGAAGTGATTTGCATTAGGAGAAATAAAAGTTTTACCGACGACATTGTTTATAGCTTCCTCTTGTGCCGATATGATGAACCCTCGTGGATAAAGAGGCTTGTTGGAATTCTTGAGTTCATGAGCTTCAATTTCACTCCCTGGCATCCTATGAACTCGTGCAATGAAAAAACTAGGTCAAAGCTCTGTTTAGTTGTCACAGATGATGGAATTGTGACTTTTTCTAAATACGGTCATCCTTTGTTTAGGGAGTCAAAATTTTTGAAGAAGTTTACTATAGATTTATGAATTTGTTTGAATTGTTATACACTAGAGTGGGATGAGATTTCATTTATAGACAAAATGTATCTTATTGTGTAGTGTTAGTCAGCTAATATTCTACAGTTTCAATTGGTGCCACCAAGATGGAAAGTTAAAAATGGACGAGCTTTTCAGAGATTTGCTAGAGTCGTGGGTAGTGTGGTGGCACTGGCAATGGAGGAGCATGAGGGAAGCTTTTTTGGTATGTTTTTGTAAAAATATAAAATAGTGGTGATGGGCACGGATTCCATATGGGTTCTTTCAAAATCTTTTGTTAACTCCAAAATATGTGTGCTCACTCATACTTGTTAGCGTGGAAATTTGGGAAACAACAACTTTTTTAGAAATTGTAGCCATGCAATGCTTTTTAACTTACGTCTTTGATTCAGTTACAGAAATAAGGCCATTTCTTCATTCTTTAAACAAATTTGACATGCACGAGTGGCTTTCACCAACCAAAAAAGAACGAGGATGGAATTAAGCTATTCAAATACTACAATAGTTTAGTCTCTTCTAAATCTGTATTTCAATTTTGATTTTAATTTGTTAGAAGTCATCCTCTCTCTCTTTTTTTGGGGTTACCTAGATTTAAGGATAAGGGTTTTTTTGAAAAAAAAAATTATTTACTACAAAATCTCAATTACAATGTACATGTAATCTTATCTAAAATTTAATTTTAAATTATTAGAAGTTATCTTCTTTTTTTTTTTTTTGGATTTAAGGATAAGGATTTTTATCTATTTTAAATTATTCACTGCCATCTTTTTATAACATATAATGTGGGGTGGAATTTCTATTTTTTCTTAACCAGGAGAGAGGGAGGGAGGATAATGGGGAAGAAAAAAATGTTAAAAAAAGGGAGTAAGTCTTTCTGGGACTAGATTTAATGATAAATTTGAAGTTAAATTTAGATTTATGAGTTGTTATCAAGAGTTTCAAAATTTTCTAAGATAATTATGAATAATAAAATAAAACAAAATTAATTAGATTAAACATTTTGAAACTTTTATAATATCTTTTTAGATATCTATATCCATCGCATACATAATATTTACATATAAATAAAATCAAAGAAAAACTATGGAAGAATTATACCTATTCATTATTATTCAAAGGCATTTATATGTATGTTATTTTATATTTGGACTTTTATATGACTAGATATTATTTCAATAATTTGTAAACTAAAACAACTTTTATTTATTCAAACTCTACTCTTTTTTTTTTGTGAAAATAACGTATATATATCACGAGCAACCAACTTCAATTAATCCGAAAAAGTTTGGACTTCACCATAACATCAATTTGAGAAAATATTATTGTTCTTCTCCCAAAAGTTTCAAAAGAATGAAAGAGGAAAAATCAGTAGTTGACACCCTCCATGGGTTTGAAAAAACTGCTCCTTTTTCTTAAAACAGTCAATAAAAGCAACAAAATTTCAGAGAGTTTACGTACCCTCAACTATAGCAAACACTTCTAATCAGATTAATGTTACTTCTTTTGTTTGTAATAGGTGTAAGCATTCGTCGATGATTGACAATGCAATAGCTAACTTGGAGTTGCTCTCAACCTTCAATTTTAATTTGCACTATAGGATCGATCTTGACGACGAAGAAAGAAAATCTTCTTTTTTTTGGAAAAATAATTTTAAAAAAAACATAATCAATGATTTATGATCATGTATCAAAAAGACAATATATAATACCAAAATAGATATTAATATGTAGAAAAAACTTACCCGATGATGACAAAACCTTAGATAGAAGGAAAATTAATATATAAAAACCATGAAGGAGAAGAATCTATGTAAGAATATTTTAGGAGAGGAGAAGAGAGAAGAGGAGAAGAAAGGATGGGGGAGTCGAATGAATCTAATGAAAAGAAAAGATGAGAGGATAGTTGAGGATGGTTGAATAAAAAGAAAGGATAGAAGAGGATAGGGTTAAAAACAAACGTGTATCTTTTCAATTAAATTCCGTTGGCAAGTAATCAGAATAACAAGATTTATAGGGATTCTAAATCCTGGAAAGTTCCAACCACTTTCCTCACTTTTATGAATCATTTTACTTTCTTAATAAACTAAAAAACCAACCAAATGCAAGATTTTATTTTTGAGGAATTTAATTACTTTCCAAGCCAGAATCCTGACCAACCAAACAGGGCCTTGATGTTTTACTAGTAGAGCGAAAAGGATACAAATTAAACAGCTCCTCCTTTAATGGTTCATCATCCGTTAGGAATTACTTTTACCAAAATTCACGCAACTTTCTTTCATTATTCCTGCTGGCTTGCAACTATCGGATATGGAGTTTTTAGGAAATCCATGAAGAGAATGATCAAAAGTTTTACATCCCTTATTTCCTCATATTCAAGAGAGCACATCCCTGATTCTAGAAAAAGAAGATTCTCACTAAAATGTCTCTTGTTTTTCCATATTAGTGCAGAGTTATGTACAAGAAAAGAGTTTCTGAAAGTTTTAAACTTGAAAAGCATCGATCTTCTTATCAGTAAGTCATTTGAATGGAAAGGTTTGTGGGAGAAATATCTGCTTTACTATTCATTTATTTTCATCTTGTTTTTGGTGAGAAGATAGTTGAGTTGATGATTTATTGTTCCCTTTTAACTGCACCATGCAGTGCCCGCACCCAACCTTTTTCTGACCTCTCCTTTCTGACCTGTTATTTGAATTCCGCAACATGGAATGCAATCCCTTAAACTTTTTTGCCCACTTCCATTCAATCATCCATAACTTCACTTCCTTATCTCATTCACACTTACTGAGTTTTGTATGCATGCAATTATATACTTCATCAGTTCAAGTACAATTAGCAGGCAAATATCTCTTACTGAGTTGATTGTCAATATTTGGTTAGTACAGATAATTGATTTGAATTTCGGGTTCATGATGATTAGGTAAATATACCCAATGTAAGCAATGTCTCCAAATTTGACAATTCAAGTGGATGGACATTTTTCGACCTGAATGCGATTTAAGATGAACACAAGGACAACTTTGGAACAATGGTTGAAGTTAACTTTGTAAGGATTGCTTGGTCATTTTCCTTACCTGCCTCATCTGTTGTCCAGCTTGCTTACTTATTTGTCATGGGTGCCAACAGCTCAATGTTCAAAGACAAAATCTTCTGGCATGTATAGATTAATCTCCAATGTTTATGTGTGTGCACTGTGTAGTATAACACCAACGATCTGTTGCCTCTCAAGGATGATATAATAGTGAAAAAAGTGATTTCTTGGCTTTCAAAGTACATTAGCCAAATTGAGGATATGGGGTTGGTCGAGAAAGAAGCCGGAAGATTTCCAAAGTACTTGCCACATTTGTTTCCAGGTAGTTTTTAAACAACCAATTTTAGACCCTGGCAAATCACCATCCTATTTGTTCTCCTCAACCATCTTCAACTTATTTCTTGGTATTGATTCATCGTGCCGTGCTACACCTTGTCCCTCGGAAAAGGTTCATACAAGTATAGGATGCGTGGTTCTACGTCTTTTCCAAACTTATTCATGGCAGGAAATTGGATCGTAAATCGACATGGTTCTTACGGGCAAGTTGAAGCTCTTCAACTTTTGTGTTCTTCATAACGTGCTCAATGCTGATTCAAACTTAAACTAATCTATAGAATTGAATGATTTCCAGGAACTCGAATTGACAGGAGAAATCTTTCGTGACTGGGCTTGAGGCGGCCAATAGGGTGGTGGACTATCTGGAAGCGGGAACTTTTGCCAAAATAATTCTAGTTCAAGAGAATAAGCCTCACATTCGAGCTCTTCGAATCCTAAATAATAACCTGAATGAATTTACACGGCAGTTCCCATGATCCAGCTATTTTTTTGCAGTGAGCGATGCATTTATGCATTGATTGTACATGCACACATTTACACAAACAACAAATTTGTGTTTCGTTGGATTTGTAAAAATACATAATAAAAATTTTGAGTCTTATACATAATTTCTTTTTGAGTTTTGACTGGGCGCGATTGTAAATCAACCCAAGTGTGGAAGGCCCAATGTAATTAACCAACAAAACAAACCTTAAAGTCTCGTGGTTTTGTTTCACTGCATTCTTTCTGGTCACGACGGCTTAAAACAATCAACCAATTGGTAAGCGATGGCCCAACACCAGATGTTCATACATCGTTGAGATCTTGGGGCAAGCTGGTCAAGGCCTATGGGCCCATCCAGTTTTTTGGCAATCAATACGATTGATAATTATGATAATAATTTGTACCAACTGGCGGTTACCACTATTTATTACCACATCAACACATCCAGTGTTGTTGTTATCTCCCCCAACACAAAAATCTAATTTTTAATTTTTTTATTATATTACTCTTAATTAATAGTGATAATTCATACTTTGAAAATTAGAATTATAAAACATGCCATAAATATATTATATTTTGTAATTAAAATAATTTTTTTAGATGAAGAAAATATATTCTTTTTATCAATTGATACATATAGTAAATTTTTTTGATAAAATCATATCAATCGTGACGTGCTATTCATTTAGCAAAAACAACAAACCTTTTGATTATCTAATCATCATATTTATATAATTTTGCTTAAATTTAATTTTACTTTAAATTAAAAAAAAACTTCATCCATATGGCAAAACAACTAGGTAGTAGTTATTTTTATCATTTAATGCCGTGTGAACGGTGCACAATTTTTGTTAAAATATGGTGAGAAATTCTAATACTATTATTATTATTATTGTTATTTTCATCTCTGAAAAAATCTATAATATAATTAAGCTAAATTTTTTTTATTGAATTTAGGCTTTGATAGTTATTCTTACTTGGATTTGATTTTGGTAGTTAAATCTTATTCTAAACTAGATTGAATTAGATAAAATTTTTTTGTTAAGTTTTGGTCCAACCAATTCCAATTAAAAGCGAAATTTCTCAAATCGAAATCACTATTATGGACAAACAAAAAAACAGGTTCTATGATTAACAATTTAATAATACTCCCTCCCTCTCTCCTCTCCTCTCCTCTCTTCCAACAAAAAAAAAAATAGAGTACATTTTGAATTTTTTTTATTAATAATTATTATATTTATTTAAAATTAAAATATAAATTTATAGAGTTTTTTTTCAAAAAATTATATTAAAAAATATAATAAATAAATATTAATATTTTAAAAATTCTTCTATTTTTAAGGAATTCGGCCGCACCTTCTCCCTCTTCTCTTCTTGCCCCAGCCTTTGCAAATCCCACCCCGCCCTTCAATTTTTTTTATCTCTCCTCTCCCTCGTTGCCCCACATCCCTCCTTCCACTGCTGCGCCCTCCCCCCTCCCCCCGCCACCCCAATTTTTCGGTTTCAGCTTGGAAGGGCAACTAAGAGACTTGGTCGACGCTTTTTTACTCATTCATTAATTTTTCACTCTAATGTGGGCACCCGATTCTCTCTTCAGTCTTCACCAGCTCCTCCTCCTTTTAGTCAGAGATGTTTTAATGATTTCAAAATGAGTAGTACTATCCGGCAGAGAAAATAATATTGAGTTAACTTTTCAGTGTGGCCTGCCCAAAGTAAACTCCAGACTGGGTTTCTTCTTGGGGCTTGACTCTGATATGCTTGATGAGCTCACCTCTGATATTCTGTCACAACTTGAGAACTTTGGTTCCATGTCCTTCTGCAATGATGTGTGCTTGATAATTTAGGACGCTGGGTATACTACCATGTAGGTGATTTTGTTGTTGAGGACTCCAAAGTTTTGATGAAGATAAAGTTGTCTTTGACTTAAATTGATGGCACCCATAACAAAGGAGGTTTATGTGTATATTCAGGAAAAGAAGAAAAATGGAGGGGGGATTTTTTTCATTTAGTCATACTGAGAAAACCGACTTTGAAGTTCCCTATATGACTTCAGCAAAATTGGTATTTCTTTTAAAATAATAATATATTTTTAATTTCTTTTAAAAAATGTAATATTCTGTTATTTGTTCTAAATTTATATATTTAGTGATATATTTAATAATTAATAAAAACTTATTAGAGTAATATAATATAAAATATGTTTGCCCGATAATTATTTACCTCAACCATCAGATCTCAAAATTTGATTTCTCGCATCGCCTCGCTTCTCTTCTCTTGGGTCCATTCTCACCCTACCTCCCGTTGGCTCTGTTTGAGATTGAAAACCAAAAGGTATGATCCGTTTTACTTCTTCATCTCAGATCCATCTCGAAAATCTTCCTCTCACTATATCGTTTTTCACTCGATCGTTCTCCGCCAAGTTTGCTTTTATTCTTCTGGTTGTTTCCTCAATTTTCTGACTCGTTCTTTTTATGGCGGTTTTTGCCGAGCTTGCTATTAGGATTTAGTAATTGTTGTGTTTTAGAACTGGCTTGGTGATTTTGATTACGTAATGTTATCAGACAAAGTCTGAGTTAACGAGTTTACTTAACTGTAGCTGATTTTTTGATTCGTTGATTTGTTGTGTGTTTCTCAATCCTTTGGTCTATGTTTTGGTTGATCAGATTATACTATGGGTGTAGCGCAAAACAATATCGATATGGATGAGGGAACTCTGGAGATTGGCATGGGTTAGTCCTCTCACTGTTAACTGAAGTTTTATACTTTATTTTTGTTTTTTATTTTTTTAACCTTTTCGGAGGATACGTTTTACGTATGGTTACTTCGTTTGCGGCTTGACTAAGAACGATATTGGCTAGGAGTGATTTGAAGTGCTATGTTATTTGTACATTTTGATTGCTATAAAGATTATGAACACTTTTTTTTTTCCCTTGCTCTTCTCTTTAATGTCCACTTCACTTCACTGGACGAATTTGATTGTGTTATAAGCTTTTTGTGGTTGTCTGATTTCTTCCTTGAAAAACTAATGGTTGAAAACTGTTTGGTGCTTAAATCATGTAAAGTTGGGTTGAGGTCATCTTGCATTGATATACATGCGAAAAACAGCAAAAAGTAAAATTTAATTTTAGGAATTAATGATAGCGGCTTTTGGCATGTTTTCCGCATTTGATCTCTTCTTGTATTCATTCACTGATTGAATTTGTCCAGCCGCAAATGGCATATAATGTGGTAGGTTTATTCATAAAGAACATTTAATGCCTCCGGACAATATTTACTATTCTCTCTGCTAGCCCAGTGCCATCCTACATTTGTTTCGTGATTTTTTTTTTTTTTTTTAATTTTTCCTTCCTTCATTTCTTTCTTTCAACTGTGCTTTCTCCTGTAATGGAACAACTGTATATCAATTTATGTCTGAATGTTATCTCTTCAATTCCGTGAGGATACTGCTCTTCATGCAGATTTCTCTTAAACAAAAATTTTTGAAAACAAAGTTGGCCCTATATCTTATAAATGTAATTCTAAATGTAATTTGTCTTTCCTAGTTGCAATTTGGTGGTTTACAATTTGGCAGATTTTACTGTTTTAATGATTTACATGTAGATTCTTGATTCTGGATTTTTATTTAAAAAAATAATTTATATTGCAGAATATAGAACAGTCTCTGGAGTTGCTGGACCCCTTGTTATTCTGGAAAAAGTTAAGGTAGATATCAGTTCTTCAAGCTAGCATTTGCGATTCAAATACACGTTGAATTTGTTCAGATGTAGGATTATGTATACACACAGGTGTAGTTTGATCAACAAATGATTAGATTTGCATACAGACTGTATGATTCATCTTTATTCATTCATGGCAGGGACCCAAGTACCAGGAAATTGTTAATATTCGTTTAGGAGATGGAACTACTCGGCGTGGACAAGTTTTGGAAGTTGACGGAGAGAAAGCTGTTGTTCAGGTGTACATCCATGGCCAAAGTTTCAGTCAATATATCTCCTGTTATTTTTGGAATAATTTTGGATTAATTGTCAGCTTTTGCTTTTGGTTATGTATCCATGGATTAAAAGATATGTATGTAGTGTACTACTCATTGGAATGGATCCTATAAAGTTCTTGACTTCATATTCCTTGTCATTTTGATTAGGTCTTCGAAGGGACATCTGGAATTGATAATAAGTACACAACTGTACAGTTTACTGGCGAGGTGAAGGATTGATTCATGTTACTTCTTTATTCTCTGTTTAGCATTTTGCTTGCACATTGAATTTGTTTCCCATTTGCTGCATGGTTGTCCTGATATGACTTATAAAAAAAAAAAGAAAAAAAAGAAATATGAAGATTGAAATTTACAACCCCTAATTCTTCATCATAAACAAATGTTATTGTTCTTCTGTTGGTTAAATGGATCAAATTGTATAAGTAATTGCCCTGAATATCTTGTCAAATTAGCTAAAGTCTCTTTATCACTTGCCTTTTCATTTTTATTTTTGAATGTTGATAAGTTAGGGGAGTGGGAAATAGATTGGCTTACGGTTTGCCTTAGAGCAGAGTGGAGGAAAGCTATTGGAAGAGCAAAATTCCTATGTGCATGACTGCCCCTTCCCCTTTATTCTGTTATATCTCTTTTAGTGATTTATCTATTTCATCTTGTTATATCCCCTTATTTTGTTATTTCCCCTTTATTTTGGGTTTATTGAGACCCCAACTAGTTTGGGATGAAGGTGATGTTGATGTTGATAATTCCTTTGGCACTCTCAGACTGGAGAGTGAGATGATTGAAAATTGGGTGGATAAGGGTTAGGTCTGGCTTGGTTCCACACCCCCCGCATTTTGTTTTGGGTCTTCCTCTTTAATGCGGGTTTGTGTGTTATTGTCATGGAATGTTTTTCTCTTTTTTGATCACTTCTACTTGCTGGCATCCCAGTGGCTTTTTGTTTTGTTGCAGTATAACTGGATGAAGCATCACTTTTCCTGTTGAAAATCTCTGTGATAAATTAACTGCAGGTTTTAAAAACTCCTGTCTCCTTGGATATGCTTGGTCGCATATTTAATGGTTCTGGGAAACCTATTGACAATGGCCCTCCAATTCTTCCTGAAGCTTACTTGGATATTTCTGGCAAGTATTTCTGGGGGAAAATTTTTGCAATTTGCATTTCATTTATATATTTTTAATTCTATGCTTACTTTTGATATTTCAGGGAGTTCTATCAATCCTAGTGAGAGAACGTATCCAGAGGAAATGATACAGACGGGAATTTCAACCATTGATGTCATGAACTCAATTGCTAGAGGACAGAAAATTCCCCTTTTCTCAGCTGCTGGTCTTCCGCATAATGAAATAGCAGCCCAGATCTGTAGGCAAGCTGGTTTGGTGAAGCGATTGGAAAAATCAGACAGTCTTCTGGAGGTAGAGCTGAATTGCCTTTGTTTCTTTTGCAAGTAATTGCTACAGATACCTTTAGGTGCAATTAAAGTCATTGTTCTTGCACTTCAGGTTTCTAGCATTTAAAAGAAAGAATGCAATGTATATTTGATTTTGTTGTGTAAAGAGGTTTTGAATTTGTTAACTAACTATTTGCCAATTGAAGCTACTTTTCATTTGATTTGAGCCTAGCACTTACTAAACCAGATTATTGAACTAGCTTGAGAACAGAAATTTTCAATTTCTGTCATTTATTTGCTCCCTTTCTATGTAGTATTAAGAACTTGTTGGTTGATATCTTCTTGGCTTTCCTTTTGTCCCCCTGTTGGTTGTTTTCGTGTTATAATTCATGTCTGAATTCATTTGATTGACAGGATGGAGAAGAGGACAATTTTGCTATTGTGTTTGCAGCTATGGGAGTTAACATGGAGACAGCACAGTTTTTCAAACGTGATTTTGAGGAAAATGGATCAATGGAGAGAGTGACTCTTTTTCTTAACCTGGTAATTTTATAATTTTTGTTATTGGTCACTAGTAGAATTTCCTGTGGGTAGATTTCTCAAACCATATAAAATGGTTTAAAGTCCCCGCACGTGATGTCTTTCCTTTTTTGCGACTTGTAGGCCAATGATCCTACTATCGAGCGTATCATTACTCCCCGTATTGCTCTGACAACCGCTGAATATCTGGCATATGAATGTGGGAAGCATGTTCTTGTTATCTTGACCGATATGAGTTCTTATGCTGATGCTCTTCGTGAGGTAATGTGCATGAAGTTCATGTTGATGGTGTATTGGTTATGGTTCAAAGATGTTTAGTTTCTGTGAAGATAGGTGCAACAAATTTCTTGGATTTTAATTGTCCTTGGTAGGTTTCGGCTGCCCGAGAAGAAGTACCTGGAAGACGTGGCTATCCTGGTTATATGTATACTGATCTGGCAACAATCTATGAGCGTGCTGGACGTATCGAAGGGCGAAAAGGCTCTATTACTCAAATACCTATCTTGACTATGCCCAATGATGGTATTTTAAACATAAATAATTGAGCATTATCTGTATGTTTATAGTTTTGATTTCTTCATTTTATGTAATCATTATCTTCCTGATAATTTTCTCATGTTGACTGGACAGATATTACACATCCAACTCCAGATCTTACTGGTTATATTACTGAGGGACAGATATATATTGACAGACAGCTCTACAATCGGCAGGTGAGTGCTGTTAACATATCAGTTTCCTAACAACTGCTACGTGGGACAGTAGATAGTGCTTGCTACAATAGGGAATACTCTTAGAGCCAAAGATAGTGAGTGCTATTTGTCACACGCAGCAGTTGTCAGACAGGAATCTACAGGACAGTTGCATAAGCCATAGATTTTCTTTATTCTGGAGCTTATAGCTAGGCATAGATTGCTTAACATGCATTGACTTTTGGTAGCAATGATGGGTCACTGTTGGTGATACTGTTATTTGTTTCCTTTCAACTTACCCATCCATTAGAATGTCAATATTTTTCCAACAAAATCTTATTTCTGTGAACAGATATATCCTCCAATCAATGTACTTCCTTCATTGTCTCGTTTGATGAAGGTAAGTGAAGGCTCTATGTTGGTAATTTTCTGATGGTGAAACATTAGCAAGGATTGTTTTATAAGATTTTTTTTCTTTTAATATTGTAGAGTGCCATTGGTGAGGGTATGACTCGCCGTGATCATGCTGATGTGTCCAACCAGGTAATGTTGCCAGTTAATATTTAATTGTTTGGTCTACTGCGGCTTTGTACTGCCTCTCTCAACTGTTATGTGCTAAAACTTTTCTTGGTTTGAAAGCTTAAATATTTCCTTTTCATCAAGTTTGTATATTTTTATGGATCAACTGACTTGGTTTCTGTTGGAACTGTCAGTTGTATGCGAATTATGCCATAGGAAAGGATGTGCAGGCAATGAAAGCTGTGGTTGGAGAAGAAGCTCTTTCTTCTGAGGATCTGGTTAGTTGAGGGAATTTTATTTATTTGTTTTCATTTTAAGTGATGAATGATGTTTTTGAAATACGTCAAATTGAACAGTTGTATCTGGAATTCCTTGACAAATTCGAGCGGAAGTTTGTTTCACAAGGAGCATACGACACTCGCAACATCTTCCAGTCACTTGATCTAGCTTGGACATTGCTTCGAATCTTTCCTCGTGAACTACTGCACCGTATCCCAGCAAAGACACTTGACCAATACTACAGTAGGGAGACATCTAATTGATGAGAATCTCTACGATATGCTCTTAAGGGAGGTCACTTAGCTTGTGTATTGATTGCTTCTGTCAAGCTGAGAATAAAATTTCCATTTTAGAGCCCCCACAACAATACTTTTTGGGATTTAAAAACAATTATATTCTTTTGTTGAGTGCTACTAGGGTGTGTAATTATTAACTTTTTCTCGTTACTCTCAAGGTATCACGGGTTTCCCTTTGTTGAGTTTAGGAAATACTGTGGGCTTCTAGGATGCATAAATATTTATATATTGATGTCCTTGCTGTAGCATGTAATAATGTGTTTTTTGGATTCCTTGTTAAGAATTAAAGTTATTGATTTATGCTATCTATTTCGCCTGTCTGCATAACAAAGTCTAGCAACATAGTGTATCACTTGATTGCTTGAAGACAAGATGAACACTGGATAGTGTGGAGAAAGGGCATGTGGTTACCAGAAGTAAATTTTACAATGAGTAGCTTTCTCCTGTTAAATGCATAGTGATCATAAAAATAACCATCCTCCGGACGAGGCTCCTGTTTTGCTGTTTATTACCTTTTTGTCCATCTCGCTTTCTTGCAATTAGTATACAAATATACATTATATAATGTTGTTTGGGATCACATGACAATGTGAAAATGAATCGAACCTAAAAAGTATATCACAATTATTATAGAAAAATGTTATTCTTGTTGATGAAAACCAAAAAAAAAATGTCGAACTAGTCATCCCACCCTATTTCTGAAGCTGTCTCTATCAATCGATCAAAGGCTCAAAGCCCTCCTTCTTCCTCTTTCCCGGATATCCTCAGCCTTCCATCCGTCCACCATTGCCACATCAAATTAGGACACGGCACCAAGAAGCAGCAGACCTGTATAAAGGTAAAAATCGTTTCGTATGTAATTGCTTCTTTTTTGGGTTGATTGTTGTTGATAAAGGTTGCTGCTTCTTTGGTTGTTCATTCCAGCCCATCCTTCTTCATTTACTTCTGGGAATTATGGTTATTTTTATCTATGGGGACTTTTAATTCTAAATCTGGTGGGATACCATAGTCAATTTTAGATGATGTTTAATTAGGTTTATTGTTGATATTTGGATAAGTCAACTAATACTAGGGGTAGCAATCGAGTCGTGTTTCGAATTCGCGTATTGTGTTAACTGTTAAGATATATATATATATATATATATATATATATATATATATATAAAGGCTTAGTTGTTGTAGATGTGATCTCATCATCTGAAAAGGATGCTTGAGATCATAGGCTGTACAGAGTAATACCCTGGCAGGCTTATTTTTGTCTTAGTTTGTCTGCTAGGGAGTAATGAGATGGAGGATTGCCCACCTGTTTTGTTGCTTAGCATGACACACTCGGTGGTCTTGAACATTCTTAACATTTTGATTGCTGATGGATTCTGTGATGTTTTGTTAAGAGGAGCCATGTGATTAACAACCTCTTAATAGTTGCGTCTTGTACTTTTTAGGATTAATAACTTTCATAAATAACTTTATATCGGACTCTAATTCTTTTATGAATTTAAGAAATTTTGGACCTTGAAATTTTGTTTATTGAGGTCTGCCTCATATCGAATGACTATTCTTTTACTTATGCATAGTATGTACATTTTATTTACTCTATCATTCCAAAAACAACAAAATTGATAATCATTCTTGTTTTTACATTTTCCCCTCGCTGAACTTACAAATCATCACGCGGTATAGGCATATGCATGTATGCCATAATATGATTTGACACAGCTGTCAATATCATGGTTTGGTTAAAAATTGACAGGTCAGCTTATTGTGATGCCCAACTGCCACCCGACTGCTCGAAGGATTTCTTACCATGCCTTCTTCCAGTATGGTTATACTGTTATCAGTTTTTGGTTGACTTTGGCTTATTAGGTCTTCTAGGAAAAGCAGTCATTATATGATGAAGCTATACTGTTTTTATAGGTTTTACTATCAAATATGGCTTATGCTGATGATGACGAATCACTCATTGATGCTGAGGTTATATTCTTTTATCGGTTTGTCATTTGTTTGTTTCTTCATTTTTTTATATTTTTCCTTTATAATTTTATTTGTAATTACAGGAAGATGGATCTCTTCCAGATCGAGAGCAGATTCTTTCGTCCTTCCATAATATTACTGTGACTGCAAATGGCTGCTACATTTGTTTTGAGATTGTTTCTCCTGGGAAATTTTTTTCTGCAGGATCTAAGGCCTCGTTTTCATGGATCAGAGGATGGGGAAGATGATGTGAGCTTCTTTGTTTGTTCATGTCATTTTTTTTTGAAAGTTAGGTTGGGGTTTCTTTAGAAAAGAGTGAGAAATGAGTTTGAACTAATATTAGAATGTAGCATTTGTGCGTTGAGATAAATGACACACCACTCTCCCATTACTTGGTCTTGTTTACTCTTTGATACTGATACAAAATTAAGTCTTAGAATGACAAAGGAAAATATAGCGCGTGATACTATGTGGTTGCCTTGACTTTTTGGCCTATTAATAATACATTGGGGCATCTTTTTCTTCGGAGAATGGCTAAAGATTCATTTTGAATGAGATCTTAGCTGGTACTGTGTGTAATGTAATTCATATACCAGGCTCTCTCTTATTTTTCCTGCTGTTCTTCGTGGTGTTTGAATGTGATATGTGATATTTGAAGTGATAAAGGCTAAACTCAGCATGAGAGACTTATTCATTGAGAGTTTGGGAAAGAGATCCAGTTTAGCTTTCAGAGCATGATCTGGTTGTTTTTTCATCTCAGGATGATGACACCGTCAATGTTTGGAATTTGCGGAAATGCAGTGCTGCCACTCTGGACATTCTCTCTAATGTTTTTGGTGATGAGATTCTTCCCATTTTGATGCCTATTATTCAGGTAATTCCTGTCATGTTTCAGATTTGTTATTTGTTTGTATTGTATTGGCTTTTAAGGGGTTCCTCTGTAGATTCTAATTCACCCAGTGTGGTTCTTTCCCATTAACTTCATTAAATAGGTTATTAAGTATTCCTTCCATCTATCTTTTATTAGTTTGTCATCAATCAAAACATTTTCAGTTTCATCCTTTGTTCCTTGTCCTTTGTTCTCCTTTTCTTTTCAAATGTAAGAAATGAGGATTGATAGATTCTTAGGTTCCAATTACTGGTGATAAGTTGGATAGAGAGTCCTTTTAATCTATAAGGACCTTTTCTGTAGTTCGGTAGACTGCTAATTCTTGAGCCCTCCAGTCTCCAACACATGCAAACTCTTTGTTTCTTTTTTTATTTCCTCGTGTGGGTGTGACTGTGTATCTCTCTCATATAGTCTTTCATGATACTGCTTTGTTGGTCTCAATATACATTTTTTTTTTTTTTTTTTGTTGATTCTGTGCAGTCAAATTTGGGCAATACAGATGATGCAGCATGGAAAGAAAGGGAAGCTGCTGTTTTAGTTTTAGCTATCGGTGCCATAGCTGAGGGTTGCATTAATGGGCTATGTCCTCATCTGTCTGAGGTATTCAGCTTTTGTTGCAGTTTTACTTGAAAGATGCTGGAAAATGATGGTGAAATGTTGTTCAACTCTCTCCTTGACATCACAGCAGTGCAATATTTTTCATGTTTAAGCTATGACCTGTAAAAGTCTTGTGGGTTTCCGGTTTACCCAGTACTGTAGTGCATAGGATGCTCAACAAACTTAGACCAGTCTGTAACTCAAATTTCAAGTTGAAACCATAATTTATTAACAGAAAATGATAGTAAATTTTTATTTTGAGTAATTGAGGTGTGGTGTTTTTCAACTAACAGATAGTTGAAAAAACTATCTGTTAATAAGTTTTTTTACACTTATTAACTTTTTTCTTTCCCTCTGTTTTCTATGGAATAATTTGTACCTCTATTTTTATTCTCTTGGCAGATAGTTGCCTTTCTTATCCCCCTTTTAGATGACAAGTTCCCTCTCATACGAAGTATCTCCTGTTGGACACTTTCGCGTTTCAGCAAATATATCGTGCATGTAGTAATTTCTAATTTTGGTATTCTCATGCTTGTTTTTGTCAGAACTGAGTGTGTTTTTGTCCCCATGGTGTGGAGTGCAAAGCTGAGGACTTCTTTGAGAAGTCATGATAATTTAAGATTGAAAACCATGGTGAAGCAGGCTTAAGAATGTTATCATCCTATAGTCTAAAAGAAGCAAGAAACTGCGTAATACAAGAGAGAAAAGTTTGCTGCATCCTTCTCGTGACTTTTAGAATTAAAGGTTTGGCTTGTGGAAAAATAATTCGCGTTTATGCCTCAAAGAACATCAAATTTACATTGTGTCTGAAGGAATTTAATCCATATATTGCCTTTTTCTGTCCATTAATAGGCAAGGCACTGCATAATTAAAATCTTAAGTACGCAGAAGTAATTCAATTACATCTTGTAATAATTTGGTCTCATGGTTCTTCTCATCCTAACTTACTGGATTTGTAATGGTCCTTTTTAGTTGCTATAGCTGCCCTTCATATTTTGAAGTTTCTAGGCACACAAAGAATAATCTTGTGATTTTTTTCCACCGTAACTCGTCTTTCCTTTTGTTCCCAGGGTTCTGGTAATCAAGAAGGTCGTGAGAAATTCAGCAAAGTTCTTATGGGTCTTTTGTGGAGAATACTGGATGATAACAAGCGGGTGCAAGAAGCTGCTTGTTCAGCTTTTGCTACACTGGAAGAGGTTTGTCTAAGGGGAAAAGTGAATGTTACAGTGTTAGTTTCCTTTTCACTGATCTGATTGATGGCTTTGGTCTTTGTAGGAAGCTGCAGAAGAGTTAGCTCTACTCTTGGATGTGATTTTGCAGCACTTGGTGTGTGCCTTTGGAAAATATCAGGTTTTATTTTTATATTCATAATGGTTGGTTTATGTTATTCATTCTGTCATATCGACAAAAATGGTAATTTTGTTTGAATCTGTGCTGTGGTTTTGCTGCACTGTCATACTTACTGATGTTGGACTGTTATGTTGTAGCTGCCTGTTTTGCTTCTCTCTCTCTGATATGCATATTACATCTGTTTATTCAGAGGCAGTACCTGAGGATAGTATATGACGCAATAGGAACATTGGCAGATGCTGTTGGAGGGGAACTGAATCAGGTAGGATGGATGCAGTTTGATGATTTGATGGTTTGAATTCTTGTACCTTTTTGTCAAACTTAATTGAACGATTTTAAGCAGAATTTGTGAAAGTAATGCACTTCTAATTGCAGTCCCCTGTATCCTATGCAGCCTAAGTATCTTGAAATTCTGATGCCCCCATTAATTTCCAAGTGGCAACAACTCTCAGATTCTGACAAAGATATTTTTCCATTGCTTGAGTGCTTTACATCAATAGCGCAGGTGTGTACTAATTCTTATTTTGTTTCTAGATAGTTTACATGAGCTAAGCTTACTAAGTGAGCTTATGCATCAACTTAAATGGGGCAACTCAAAGGTAATAAGCATCCCAGTCCCCATGATAATTGGTAGTTCAAGATGTAAAACAATGCCAATGTAGATGTGAAAAACTTTTTAATGCTAATTTAGTTGAGGATCAATTACAATATACCCCCTTCAACTGTGGTCTTGCACATTCGCCTGATTTTTTTTCCCTATGAATAAGAAGAAAGAGTAGGGAAATGTTTTTAATGGTCGCATTTTATGATCATTGCTTTATTAGTATTCCTTCATTTAAGGGCAGTTATGTCTTCTGAGACTTGGTTATTACATCAAGATAAAAGACACAAGATTATTACATCAAAATAAGATATAAGAAGATGGAGGTATGTTTCTTTTTGGGAAAAGCTCATTAAATGGGCAATGGTCAAAGTGAAGGGGTTTGTAGACAATGAACCCTGTTGTCTAATACTTTTTGAGCAGTGTATCCTGTTGGTTGCAATGAAACAGACTTTCTATGAAGTAAATCCTAAAACTGTCTGTTCTTAAGATGGGACTACATGGGCAGGTGGTGTAGAAATGGCAAAAATGTGTTTATGCATTTTGAAATAACATTTCTCTCTCTCTTTCCAGGCATTAGGTAGTGGATTTTCGCAATTTGTGCAACCCGTATTCCAGAGGTGCATAAACATCATCCAGACCCAACAGATGGCAAAGGTTTTATTTACTAAATAGGGCATACTTGTTTCATTGACATGCCATAATCAAGCAATGGTTGTTTATGCTTTAATGTTTAAGATTTTATCACCTTTATCGCATGATGCCTTTCTCAAAATATTTTCAAATTGTTGTGCCATCATTTTATTTTTCACGGCTAAAGAAAACCATGCTCTCATATAGGTAAAGAATGTTGCAATTCCAAAAAATTTCACATCTGCAATTTTTAGGTGTGTAAGGCTTTATTATTATTTACTATATGGAATCTTTTTATTCTGAACCCTTGTTTGCCTTATTTGTTGGTTTTCATTTCTTCAGGTGATAGGCTTTTCCAATTTTGAATTCTAATGCATTCAGAAGCAGACATTCATTTTGCTTCTCTGCTAAAATATATTAGGTTGCTCTTTTTCACTCTTTTGTTCTCTTTTTTCTGCGTGAAAGTTTGTTTACCACGTTAAAGAATTTATTAAAAGGGTGACATTTCACTGATAGGAAAAAAGGCCTCGAGTCTGTTCCCTTGTATAATTGGTCATGCAACTGTGTGCATACTTTGTTTACTAGGATCTGTAGTCTTCTGCAGTTCTGCATTAGCTGTCAGTGATTTGTATTAAGAACAGCTTTGTGGCCTTTCGAAGAAATCTTATGGCATTCTTTGCTTTATGGGGCACTTATGGTCGAGATATTCTTCTGCAGATTGATCCTGTTTTAGCCGGGGTCCAGCCTGATAAAGAGTTTGTCATTTGTTCTTTGGATCTTCTCTCTGGACTTGCTGAAGGGCTTGGCAGTGGA
This sequence comes from Gynochthodes officinalis, assembly GCA_020080225.1. Lineage (NCBI taxonomy): Eukaryota > Viridiplantae > Streptophyta > Magnoliopsida > Gentianales > Rubiaceae > Gynochthodes > Gynochthodes officinalis. The sequence goes on from CM034616.1 coordinate 14,698,900, forward strand.
ATAGAAAGTTTGGTATTGTCATAACCCAAATTTATTTCTGCCATTGTGCTCTATCTGCTTTTGTGCATCTTACAACACAACTCAATTTATTTATCAAGTCAATACGTTTATTTATTGGGTGCATGCTTATGTCTTACATGTATATATCTGGTAGTATAGATCTTTTTCTTTTCGAAGTAGATGTTTATGACTTCTTTGGGGCTGCATTTAATAAGTGGTTACTGTATGCTGTGTATTTCTAATCTCCCAGCATTTTCAGTCCTCACCAATAATTGATGAAATATGTGGGTGAAAATGTCCCTTTAACTTTTGCCTTCATAATGATCTGTCCTGCTTCTCTGTTTGCGACATGCATTTGATGATGAAATTTTTTGAGAAAGAAATATTTAGTATGTGCCCAAAAGAACTTTCTGGACAAAACATTGTTTGAATTGAGGTATGGCTTTAGTCTGTTCCTAACCTTATATGTGTACTTTGCCTTGTAGGTATCTCAGAGTAATTTGAGGGACTTGCTTCTGCAATGCTGCATGGATGATGCTTCCGATGTTCGACAGAGTGCCTTCGCATTGTTGGGGGATCTTGCACAAGTGAGTTGAGAATTATAACTTTACAGCGTAAGCATAAACAAAGGGATAGGATCCAACTTAATGACCAGTACTTTTCTACTTAAGGCTAAATTAAGAGCTATATTCCAACTGGGTTATCAACTTCTGGATGCTTTGACATCATAATTTTAATTGCTGGAGTGGAAAAAAGTTCTAATGTGTTTTAGTAATTTCTACTAGGTTTGTCCTGTTCATTTGCATTCCCGGTTGTCGGATGTTCTTGATGTTGCAGCTAAGCAGCTGGTAAGTACATATTCATCTACATATTTTACTTTACTTTCAGCAGGATGAATTCCTTCGCTTTACAAGGTTTATTTTCCAGAACACTCTGAAGCTCAAAGAGAATGTTTCAGCGGCCAACAATGCATGTTGGGCAATTGGAGAATTAGCAGTCAAGGTAGATTATTGTGTTGTAGAGCTTCTCTTATGAGTTGTACTTTAAAACTGGAAAGAGCAGGCAAAGTGGCTTGTTTTGTTGCTTGAAATTCAGTTCTTTAATCTGAATTGGACATGTTGGTGGCTCCTTAACTAGCAACCAGGATTGTTTTGGTGAAAATACTAGCAATTTGTGTTTCAGGTTCAAAAAGATATTTTTTCAATGGCGATTTTAGTGATCTCATGCCTTGTGCCAATAGTCAACCAAAATGTAGACTAAAATATCAACTAAAATGTCGACCAAATTATCGAAGACATAAACAAATGTGGAATTTTTTACTTTGAAACTTATATAAGATTCCAGCGATATGATGGCACCCACAAAACATGCAATTGCTAGTGGATTTGGAATGTTCATCAATCGGGTTTTGTTTTTCATAACTTACGAAATATCTACACAGCCACGATGACATTCAAACTTGGAGGCCATTCAAGCGGGAACCCAGGAAAATGAGATGTTGAACTCATGATCCTCGCAAATTGAGAATGAAGAATAATGAATCAAGAATTAAGAATGGTGAGGTGAAGTGAAACGATGAAATTTGCTTATCGAGGGACTTTTTGGTATTTTCACATGATCAAAACCAGTTGACTTGCTATTTTTACAAAGGTTATGTTGGGCCTGCTATTTTTGTAAATGTCCCTCCTGAACTTGTTATTTTTGAAATTCCCCTTTAGAACTTTTGTCGCCCCATAAGGAGCATTTCACACAACATTGGTGTATGGCTTCGTCTATGTAAGTCATTTCACGGTACCTCTTTATCGGATTGGTGGTCCTTCTAATTAGTGTCTGTAGTGGAAACTTGTATAAATGTATTAAAATTTTCATACAAAGGCAAAGACATATGAATGCAACTATATTGGAAATGTAGCTCTGAAATTTGCTTCAGAAAAACCATCCTATTTGATCTTAAGTTGCAAAAGTTCTTGGAAAACCTCTTTTGATCTACATAGAGTATCTGGATACTCATATATTTTGTTCATACAAAGTATAATCATTTTTATTTTGAAATTAATGCCTCTTAATTTATTAAATTATTTGCTCACATGATATTACCTAAAAAGACTTGGAAAGAAATTATTAAAAACGATATGAATTATTTACATTTAAATGAAAATATGTGTTTTAATAGAAAGCGATGACGAGATACAATCAATATAGCCGATCCACATAGTGGGACAAAGGCTTAGCCAATTCAGAATACAAAGAATCTACCTTTGCTGTAGAGCTTACTTGCCTCTGTTGGACTTTTCTTTTTTTACATCAAGATTTGCCGTGTACCATTTAAGAAAGTGTATAGCTGGGATTCATGTTTTGTAGTCAAGCATACCTCTACTCTAACATGAATAACCCTTGGCAGGATACGTGATGATGTTGAGAAGGAGGATGCCTTCTGAGGTTTATGTGCAATGGTATGCCTATCCTTTTCCTATTGTAAGGCCTTATTTGGAGGGAATGAATCCATAAAATTTTACCTTGTTTATTTTTAGGTTAGGGCAAATCCGTCAGGCGCTTTGAGTTCACTTGTTTCTATGTGCCAAGCTATTGCTAGTTGGCATGTACGTTCTATTTGTAATTTCCTAATTTTCATTCAACTATATATGTGGGAAAAAAACCTTAGTTTGACACATGTTCTTTGAGCAAGAAATAAGGAGTGAGGACTTGCACAGTGAAGTATGCCAGGTTCTACAGGGATATAAACAAGTAAGCACTAAGCATGATATCTCCACCTATTACTCAGACGAGAGAGGAAAAATGAGAAAACGAACCTTTACCTTTTTTCTGTCTTATTTTTACAAATTAAACTGACAGACTTGGGAACTTTGTCATGAAGTCCTAGAAACCCTAGCAGACATTTTTTTCCTTCGACCTAGACATTTTACTTGTCTACATGGCTAGTCCCGAGTTTAGATAAAGGAGGAAGGTTGTATTAGGTCAACTGCTAACATAAAAACTGCCAAACCTAATTAAATGAATCATGCTTTAAATCATGTTAATGGTTTAGCTTTTTAATTTTATGACTCTGTGTGTGTGTGTGTGTGTGTGAGAGAGAGAGAGAATGGGCATAATTTTTGGCTTTTATAAGATTAACCAATTTCCTCTTAACATCTGTCTTCGTACTCCTTTTGTTTCTCATCTAGCCTTTGGCTCAAATTTTTTCCATCAGTCTTTGGGGAAGTGATATTTGAGTTTGAAGTCTTGAATCAAAGGTCAATTGTAATTTAGGTTTATTCACTTCTCTCTTCTTATGTTTCTTTCATGTTATTGTAAACTTACCTTGGATTCTTACTCATTTTACATGCACTTGCTTCTTGATCATGTATTAGAATTGCTTTTTCATTTTTCCCCCCTTTTTGGCTTTTCCCTCACTCCCTTGGGAATATGCAAAATTAAAAGGGGTTTGTATTTCTATGCTTTGATTAGTATAGGTTGGCTTATGTATATTGCTATCCCTCAAATTGCTCCTTGATTTGCTAGTGGTAGTGGTATAACATTCTTCATCCAAATTATGAAGCATTTTCTATTATGTATTAATTCGTATACTAAAGCTGAATTGAATGTTAGGACTCTCTTGTCAGATGCCCTAAGTGTATTTAGATCGGCAAATAAGTTACTTGCTAGTTTTAAGAATGAAAATTATATGCACAAACAGAGGATTCTTCTGAAAGGGCTTCCATCAATTTCTTAATGCTCATTTATCAAAATGTTATGTCTTTTTCTGCCAAAATTAAACACTCATTGTTGTCCATCAATTCTGATAACGGATTACGAGAGGAGGTGCTGCTTTTAGTAGCAAAGGAGATAGTTGTTGCTTTGCATCACTTAATGGACATTGGATATGATGTTATTGGTGATGATCTAGAAAGTTTATGGGTTCTCATTTTAACATTCATAGAATGAAGCCGCTGTATGGTTGATGTGTCAGAACAACACTTCTTGAGTTTAGAGATACTTCATCTTGGATATAGCCTAATGGACCTTTATAGTGAACTTCAGTAGGTTAGTTGAGTGTCTTATATTAGTTCTTATATGGTTGCCGTGTAGTATATGCCTTTATTAGTTATTATGTTTAGAACCATAGCTATAATTGCCCATACCATGTGCATCCAAGCAGACAGTTTAGGGTTTGGGGTTATCGATACGAAGTCAACCAAGCAGTGACAAGTAGACAGTTTAACTATTTGCTTCCAACTGTAGCTACTCTCTGGCATTGTCATCTTATAATTTTCTTTCAATGAATGTCAAAAGGCAATCATCATTCACAATCAGCCAGTCAAGCTTCAATATGCCACATGTCGACACTTTACTATTTGGCTTTATATCACATGCCATACTCCATTACTCTTGCAACAAACTAATTTTAGTACAATCCACTTCATTTCTTTCTGGAGAGTGACTTCATCTTCCATCTCCACTATTTCTGTTCATGATATTATCAATAGGCAAATGAGCTTCACTGACAACAGGCACCATTATCCCATTACAAACTTTCATAACATAAAAACCGATTATTGCATTTGACCAGGTAGCATGATACAGACCCAGTTATCAGTGCTCTTGTATCTCTGTTTGCGTAGGGTTTGCATGTACACACTCACACACTCACACACTCACACACTCACCTCTCCTCCTCTCTCTCTCGTGCGCACACACACTCATTATATACTCTTCTCCTCCTTTCCTCTTCCCTCCTTACTCATCTTCTCTCATTTTCTCCTTTTCTTCTCCTCTCTTGCACACACACTCACATTCATTCTCTGATTCTGATTCCATGGATTTCCACTACCTCATTTTCATTTTTACTCTCTGTTGCTTCGTCAACACTCTTTTACTCTCATCTTTCATCACTGAAACCCTCAGCGTTCCAATCTCCATCATTTTATCATTTGGAGTGTCATTTCTGTGCTACTTTCTTTTGATCATAGCGTTGGCGATTAGCGAGCAATTTCGAAATTTCATATATGTATGCAGATAACGTATCATTACTAGACAAGCATTGAAAGTTGTGTGTGGCTTCATAAATCGTGTTGTCCTTGCCAGTGAAAATTTCGTTACCACTGTAATAGCCTTTTTTGGTACCATGTTCTCAGCTCTTCTCGCATTATATGCTAGAGATGATGATTTAGTAGCTATTAGGGAAGAACTTGCGAGTCGTCTCACCGTGGCGACAACAGAGCTGGTACTCGGGCGGAGATTGATGGCCGCACTCATGCTAATGGTTTTTTACGTATTTCTCATCCTCTTGTTGGTAAGATTTACAATTATTTAATTGTTATATTATTTATAAGTATTATAAGTATTTTATAATTAAAATTGATTATATTATTTTTTAAATTTAAATTTAAATTTAAATTAATTATTTATTGTATTTTTGTAATTTAAATTTTAATTATTTTTCCAGACCCACGCTCATGACTAGCCCCCATTGATTCACGCTCACTAGCAGCTTAGGAGGTTCATCGCCGCATTTTCTCATTGGATCCAAAGAGGTCAGCTATATTTATTAATTTATTTAGTTTTAATAAATAAATTTAATTTTATATTTGTTTGTATTCCTTCTTATTTAATTTTGTTGAACAGATGGAGAAAGGGACGTAGAGAGACAAGTATAGCAAAGATGAGGAGGGAATAACGCAAACTTCGCACGAATAGATATCAGTATATTTTTAATTAAAATTTTAATATATATTTATTAATTTATTTAGTTTTAGTAAATAAATTTAGTTTTATATTTGTTTGTACTCCTTTTAATTTAATTTTGTTGAACAGATAGATAAGGGATGCAGAAAGAAGTATAGCGAAGATGATAAGAGAAGAACACAAAGTTCAAATGGAGAGACAGCGAAGAAATTTTCAAAAATCAGGAAAAAAAATGAATTGACTAGTGATAGGTTAGCTGGAATTCCAATATCTTGTGCTCAATTGCATTTAATTGATATTTACATGCCGTGGTGGGATAATAAATGAAAATTTGGACTTGTGGATCATAGTCGTGGAAAAAGTGCTCAAACTGGTCCAGCAAGTTTTGAAAAACAAAATGCATGACCACAAGGCAGTTGTTTTCATCCTTCAATTTTCATTTTATTTGCTTGAGCCATCTGCTAAATTTTTGACAGTCCGTCCAGCTCGTAAGAATGGTTTCCACGATTTCATTGATAGGCTTCTTGAGCCACTGATGTATCTATTGGAGTTACATCTTTCTATTTGAAAAAATCCAGGATGTACTGGAAATTTAGTTAAATTGATAGGAGAGGTTTTGTGTCGAGGGATATTCCATCCAACTCATATTGATGGATTTTTGAGTTTACAGAGTACAGTCAAGTACAAAACCTCTAATGATGGAACATCTAAAGAAATATTGATGATGGAAACTTCATCATCAATATTTCTACGACAGCATTTATGCATGTGACATCATTAAAATCGGTTTGTATCATCAGTTCCTTTGAACGGCATTTAAGTTGTTACATTTAATATGTTGGGTAAATTACCAAAATCCCCTTGAGGTTTGGGTATATTATCAATCGCTTCTTGTGGTTTGGCAAAATTACTAATACCCCCCTACCGTTACATTTAATTGATTTTATAGGCAAAATGACAAAAATGTCCCCCTACAAATGCAACAAATAAAATACAAAAAAATGAAAAAATTTTAAAAAATTGTCCTAATAGTTTACAAAATTTTGTCCTAATATCTTGCGTAATTAATACATTATTATAGGTATATTTTTATTTTATTAATTTAATTTATACATTATCATTATTAGTGTAAATAATATAATAAGTAAATTATATTTTTATAATAATATATTAAAAATAAATTAGAAATAAGTAAATTTTTATAATAATACACTTTTTTTAGATAATATAAAAAATTTAGTCTTAATTTTGTCCAAAAAAAATGCAAATACTAGAAGAATAAGGGTAATTTCGTCCATAATTTTTAATTTTTTTATAAAGTTATAACTGAATTAGTTAAAATGGACTTATATGTTAAAGAAATCTCAAGGGGGGTATTGGTAGTTTTGTTAAACCACAGAAGAGCGATTGGTAATAGACCCAAACCTCAGGGGGGTTTTGGTAATTTACCCTTAAAATGTTGTGTTTAGTTTCTTTCTTTCTTTCTTTCTTTTTGTTATTCTCCCCATACGAATATGCGTCATGCTTTTATCTTTCTCTTTTGCCTTATTGTTAATTAATTAATTCCATGAGTTATTGCTATTTTAGACAACTGGTGTAATCGGAGTGCTCATGTGTAACCAACTTGTTATAAGTTTAACATTTTGAAATTATTTTATTTTATTTTTGTTATGATTATATTTAAAATTGTTCAAAAACAATAAAAATAAAAATAAAAAATAAATTAAAATATTCAAGTTAACGTAGTTCATTTCAATAAATCAAGCTTACGTTCATGACAAAAACGATAATGATATTATTAATAATTTCAAAAATTAAAGGAATTTCTTATTATGTATCAACCTCAAACTTTTAAAAACATCTCACTTTTTACTAATTTTCTACACACCTTCTTACTTTAGAAATATTTTTGTAAAACTCTTAAAATTTTTTATGATATCTCTACTATATAAGAAAAAAAAACCATAATACATCTATTTATGTAGGCACTAAATAGTAACTCAATCCAAATCTAATTTAAATTAGTGTTACAAAATATGGTAGGATTTTCTAAAAGTTAGTAACCTATTCCTAATTGAATTATGTAAATATCAAGTTAGAAAATTAGATAAAATTCTCTAATCTCATTCCAATTTGAAAACAGAACATAATCTAACAAATCTCCACATTGGCTTGTTTTTCATCATGATGTTTTCGCACTCCCAAAGGCTTCCCACCTTGAACTACACACCTGGATTAAATCCAATCTATGTTTGAATTTAATCTTTGGAATTGACTAAATCATCATGTATGCCAGATTATTTGCAGTCCCAATTTTCTTTATAGAAATTAACCCTAGAGACAGAACTTATTGAACAAAATGATTGTGACATCAATGTGTTTAGTCCTTTAATGGTACATTTGGTTTTTTTTGTCCAATTTGAAAACAAGACATAATCCAATCAATCTTCACCTTGGCTTGTCTCCCATCATGACGTTCTCACACTCCCGAAGTTTCGACCTCAAACTATACACCTTGACTAAATCCAAACAATATTTGAATTTGAAATTAATGGAATTGACTAAATCATCATGTCTATTGGATTATCTGTTGTCCCAACTTTCTTTACAGAAATTAAATCCTGAGATAAAACCTATCGAACAAAATGATTTTGATATCAATGTGTTTAGTTTTCTCATGATACATTTAGCTTTTTGTCCAATTTGAAAAAAAGACATAATCTAACAAATCTCTATCTTGACTTGTTTCCCATCACAATGTTTTCACACTCGTGAAGGGTTTCGACCTCAAACTACACATTTTGACTAAATCCAAACAATGTTTAAATTTAACCAATGGAATAGACTAAATCATCAAGTTTTTTGTATTATATGTTGTCTCAATTTTCTTTACAAAAATTAACCCTTAAGGCAAAACCTATCGAACAAAATGATAACTAACATCAATATGTTTAGTCCTCTCATGGTACATTTGGTTCTTCATCGAGTGAATGACACTTTGACTATTACAATATATAGCGGTTTGTTTTAACTCCATACCCAATTTGCAAACCAAATCATTTAACCAAATTGCTTCTTTCACAGTTTCTGCTAAAACCATGTACTTTGCCTCAATTGTAAACAAAGCAACATTTGATTGTAATGTGAACTTCTCTTATCCAAATCTTCTGCATAATCCGAATCTACATAACCAACAAGTCTACCAAGTCCATGATCTCGTTCATACACTAAGTCAATATTTGCGGTTTCTTTAAAACACCTAAAAATGATTTCACAATTTCCTTGTGAGTTCTTCTAAAACAATGCATGAATCTACTCACAACACTTATTGCTTGTGAAAGATTTGGTCTAATGCATATCATAATATACATGAGACTGCTTACTGCAGAAATATATGGAACACAAGAATAGGCTCCACCTCCTCCTCAATATTAGGTGACATAGAAAGTTCAATGTTTTGTTCTTAGGAAGAGATTCAATCTTTTCACTCATAGCAATTACCCATTTCGATGATTCATAACTTGTAATTGCCTCTTGATATGTAGTAGGTTCTAAAGTCTCAACATCATCTATCACACTTAGTGCATTAAAGACCAAGTATGTTTATCCATATCTCTACAATGGTTTAATCTGTTTTTTTTTTCTATCCTGAACAAGACTATTGTCTTCTTGTTTTCATACTCCATCATATTTTCAATGGGTTTTTCTGGAGTTATCTTAGGAATTTCTTTAGAAGTTTCAACTTCAAACTCCACCTATTTTTTAATGCTCTTGTTTTTAACAATGTTAGTTTCCTCCTCCTTCTTTGTTAGTAAAGTAGACTTATCAAAAATAACATTCCTACTTATCAAAAATTTGGATAACTTGTTATCATAACACAACAATTGATAACCTTTCAATCAATATGTATATCCTAAAAATATGCACTTCTTTGTCCTTGACTCAATGTTACCATCTTTAACATGAGCATATGTAGGATTATGGATACTCTCAATTTAGAACATTTTGTAAGAGAACCCGACCATCTTTCTTTGCAGTCTGACAATCAATTACTATAGATAGAGATTGATTTACCAAATGACAAGTTGTGTTTGCAGTTTCATTTCAAAATTCCTTGGTTAATCCAGCATTATAGAGCATACACCTTACTTTTTTCAAAATGGTCCTATTCATCCGTTCTACAACTCTATTCTATTGTGGTGTATATGTGACTATGCGATGTCTCACAATCCCCTCATCCTTACATAACTCATTGAATTCATTTTTATAAAATTTCATGCCATTATCTGTTCTTAAATGCTTAATCTTTTTACTATTTTCTTTTCAATAATGGTCTTCTAAAGCTTGAACTACACAAAAACTTCATCTTTGTGCCTAAAAAAGTACACCCATACGTTCTTTGAATAATCATCAATAAAAGTTAATATGAATATTACAACATCCTTTAAAGGAACTTGAGAAAGACCCCAAAAATCATAATGAATATAATCCAAAGTGCCTTTATTTTGGAGAGCTCTAATACTAAATTTCATCCTATGTTGTCAAACACGCAATGTTCACAGAAATCCAACTTCCCTATCACCTGCCAACCAAACAAACTCCGTTTGCTTAACTCAAACATCCCTCTTCCACTCACATGCCCTAATTGCATATGTCATAGTTTGATAGTATCTATGTTATTATCAAACTAGAAAATGAAATAGTTGCAACACCTGTCATAGTGCTACCTTATAAAATGTAGATATTAAATTATTTAATTCCCTTCATGACTATTAATGCACCAATAAAGATACCTAGAACTCTACTTCACCTCTGTACTGATAGCCAATTGCATCAAGTGTTCATAGAAAACATTAAATTTTCTTCAAGTTTGGTACATGCCTAACATTTGTCAAAACCTCACAATATCATCATGCATTTTAATTCTTACTGTACATATTCCAATAACGTTACAAGTAATATTATCGTCCATGAGAACTTTACCACCATCAATAAATTGATAAATAGTAAAATAGTCCCTATGCAAATTTAAGTGAAAAATACAGTTTGAATCAATAATCCACTCTAAACTTGAATAACCAACAGTAGTAGTGAGAACATCTACACCTTTTGGATCACTTTCAGCAATTCCAACATTTCTAGTGGAGCTCATTATCTTATTCTCTAGGACATATGGATAATCATTTTTGTAATGTGTTTTTGGCCTACAGTTAAAGCACTTTTCATTTTTTCTAAATTTAAATTTATATTAGGATATTCTTTTACCCTTTTTTCCTCTTTCATTTTCTGTTCTTCGAATAACCAACACTTCGACAGTAACCATATTATCTTGTACAGTAATTGTTTTTCGCAACTCGTTAGAATTCAATGATACATTTACATCCTTCATTGAAATTAAGTCATGCCATACAACAAAGTAGTAATCAAGTGACCATAGAATTTTAGTGAAGAATATAGAAGAATAAGGGCTTGATCCTTATCTTCTATTTTCACATCGATATTATTCAAATGTAAAATAGTTTTATTGAACACATTTATATGGTCTCAAGGTGTATCTTCTTTTATCTTCAAATTATATAATCGTTATTTCAAATACAATTGATTAGTGAGAGAATTCATCATGTGGAGAATTTTAAACTTTAATTAAAGTCTTGCAAGTGTCTTTACTCCGACAATTTCTCTTAAGATATTATCCACTAATGATAAAACAATTAAGTCATACGTCTTCTCCAAGGATTCATCTTTCTCATAGTCTGTCATTGTTTGAGGCAAATACTCTTTACCATTTAATGTCCTTTGAAAACCTTCTTTACATAAAGAAGCATACATCTTTATCTTTTACAATATGAAATTATTCTTCCCGTCAAACTTAACGGTAGCTATCTTGAATTAATGTAAACTCTTATACTAATTTGTTATGATTATACCCAAGATCATTTAAGAATAGAAATATAAGAACAAAAATAAATTATAACATACAAGTTAATTTGGTTCGACTCAACAAATCAATCATATATCTATGATAAAGACGATGATGATATTATTAACAATTCTAAAAATTACGAAGATTTGCTAATATGCCTTATCCCCAAAACCTTAGAAACACCTCACCTCTCACTAATTTTGTTTACACAATCTCACTTTCGAAATTTCTCTTTAAAACTTTTAAAGTTTTCTTTGAAATCTTTTCTTTATGAGAAAAGATCCTTACTACACTATATGTAGGGACCAAGTATAGATCCAATCCAAATCTAATTTAGAATAGTGTTATAAAATATGGTAGGATTTCTTAAAGGTTAATCCAATTTCTAACTAAATTATGTAAATACCAAATTAGAAAATTAGATAAAATTCTCTAATCCCATTCCAATTTGGAAATAAGACATAGTCAAAGAATTTGTAGTCATTCTTCCATTAACAAATGTACCCATAAACATTGTAGACATTTTAACTTTTTTTTTTTTAATTCATTTTCCTTTGCAATTTTGGTTTTTCTTTTTCCATCCATTTTTATCTAAAAAAGTTGTTCCTAAATAATACTCCTTTCACTAAATTATAAATTTAGTAGTGTATTACATGTATTGTATTATATTTAATAACTAATAAAAAGTTATACCTAAATCACCAAAGTGGATTTTTTTTTTCGGACTAAGGCAAGACCGCTCAAATGGAAAAACCAAATCTGATTTGATCCATATTATGTAGGTTGCAATTCGAATCATTCCACATAACCTAAATCGAATCACATTAGTTTTTGAATATCTATAAGGTAATATACTAATTGGATATCCAATCCGAATTTAACCAGAAAGAATATTTTCTATGTTATAAATTATCCAATTCGATTTGATCCAAAATTTTTGAATTGAATCATATCAATTTTTTAGATTCTATAGTTTTGGCAAATAGAAATAAACAACTTCAATGGAGGAAGTAGTAACTAATAATTGTTTATTTTTCTAAGAGTGAACGACAAATTTAGTCATCATACTTTTTATACATTTAGATTTTGGTCATCATACTTTTGTTTCCCAAAAATAATCACCAAACTATTAAAAAATGTATAATTTTGGTCATTCCGTCAAAATATTCTGTTAGTATAAATGGAAACCATAAAATATACTTCTCATATAATTATGAGTAGGGGCATTTTCATCAAAATATATTTTTTTATCGTCATCTTGTTCCTTCATTTTACCGTAAAAAAATCCCAAATTAAGAAAAAGAAAGCAAAAAATGGATAATGAAATGAGGGACCCTTTAAAAGAACAGAAAATAAAAAGGAGAAGTGGGTCGCAAACGAATTGCCACTAGAGGAAAGGGATAGGTGGCTTAACCAACCATAAAGAGGATATTGACAATAGAATTAAATAAATAGAAATTTAAATGACAAATTATAAACAAACAAAAATTAAATTAGGCGGTTAAACCGGCCAAGCATCAATAAGAATTAAAAAAAGCAATAATAAACTTTAAATTAACAATAAAAGAACTAGCCAAACATTTGGACTAGCCCTGGGTTGAATGAAACTTGGAATCTATTAAGGTAGGTTTAATACAAAGATTTATACCTTGGAGGCCAAGGTTAAGGTTTGGTATGTAAGGATACAAAAAAGGAAGAAAGAAAGAGAGAAAGAAAGAAAGTAAAGATACAAGAAAGAAAGAGAGATCTATGCTAAGTTTGGAGAGAATTTAGCTACAAAGTTTGTGGGTTGCAAAAATCTACCCAAATTCTAGACAAAAGGAAATTTTATAGAAAAATTTCCAACTGCTATAGTAGTCTGCTACAGTGAACAGTGAAGCGATGGTGACGCGTTTATGCAGTGTGTCCAGCTATAGTCTTTGTTTGCTCTGATCATAGTGAACAATGTTTTCAGCATTCTGATCCCCCCTGAAATTTTTAAAGAATTCCATAATAGTCATCTCCATTGAAATAAAATGGATCTTCTTGGTCTTCTTGGTCTTCAACTTTAACTTGGGAAGGAGTGGGACATTCGGGAAGGTCTCTCTTCTGATTTCGAATTGCAAATTCCTTTTGGACCTCATCATTTGGTTGGACCTTCGAGGACTCCTATTTGAGTTGAGAAAGCAAGCTTTCTAGATGTTTGACGTAATCTTCTTTATTTGTAATTGCCGCCAATTTGGACTGGGCTAAGCTTTTCTGTTCTAAAAACCTAGTTATTTGGGGATCTGTTGGAGGCAAAAATTGTAGATTGTTTATAAACCAAGCCAAAACTTGGTTAGGTTGGACAAATTCAATGTTGAATTCTTTCTACCATTTTGAATAACCTTGCTTGACAAGGAGTGGGGGAAAAATAGTGTGTTGTTTGAGAAATTCAAATTTCCATGAATAAATCCACGAAAGGGAAAAGTGGGAAAAGAAGCTAAGTAGTTTTGGCACGAAAGGTTTTGGGGATTGAAATTTTTGGTCAAAAATTTGAAAACCTTGGTTGACTATTTCTAGCAAGATTTTCTGTTGTGGACCTAATAGTTTGATATTTTTTTTTATTAATTTTTATCCTTAAAACTTAGAGATTTTAAGTTTAATTAGTAAATTGTACTATTAAGTTGTGGTAGTTTTTGTGTTTTATAAGATTGTTAGTGGTAAAATCATTTGTTAAAAAAGATAATCGATTTGGAAGATTTTGCAAGTTTTGCTGATAAGATAAGATCTGGTTGTTGCAGGCTATCTACAGTTTGAGTTTTCAGGATATAGCTCAATTGGTTAAGTCTTTGCTGCCGTTCAAAGTTTTACAAGACTATGCCACGGTTTGAACTTCCAAGACACAGCATGCTGGCTAAACAGAATGCTGTTACAAGATTTTGTCAAAGCTGAATTTGTTGAAACCATTAAAGAATGAGATAAGATTTGAACTAAATCTTATAGCTGGATTTTCTGTTCCAACTAGAAGATTAAGGGTGGTTTTTTTTTTGAAATCATGGAGCAAATCTTGGAGCAATTCATGGAGCAAAGCAAGGAGCAAAAAGTCTATAAATTATTAAGAGATTTGGTAGGAAAGGGAGAGTAGTTTTTCAGCATTAGAGTAGATTTTAGCATTTGTTTCATTTTGGTCATCTTTTTCTTAGTTCACTTTGTAGAATGTTTAATTTTCATGAAATTCTTTGTTTTAGCATTATGTCTAGCTAGAGTTCTTCAACTCTAGGAAATAGGATGTAACGTTTGAAGTTTTCTTTAATTTAATCAAATCTATTTGGTTCTTTTTCACTTTTCAAAATCCATTGTTCTTGTTTTACATGGATTGTAAGAACTTGATCAATTCTTGCATGATTTAATGTGTTGGATGATAGAATGAGAGTTAAAATTCAACATTAGTTGGTAGGAACTTTGGCTATGAATGTGAAACTACGAGAGTAGAACACAAAACAACAACCTTAAATTCTTTAGTGCTTAATGTATTTGTGTTAAAGTTTGTAAATATGAGAGTGACCACAAAATTGCATGAATAAGATAGATACACACCTTGAAAAATGGTACTCTTAATTGAGTGAATGGTTGTGAAAGAAGTGAAAGTCAAAAGAAACCAAACTAGTGTAGATTGAATTCATCGAGTCTTCATTTGGTGAAATCCAAGTTCCTAGAGGTATTTAATCACTTGAATTTTCCTTATTTTAGCTAAATATTCTGTTTTGTTTTTATCACTAAACAAATTAGAGAGAGATCCAAATAGTACGAAAGTGTCTTTTCCATTTGGTACTTGACATTCTCCTTGTGGGACGATTCTGGACTAGCTCTATACTACGAGCTATGATCTTTTAATTTAAAGGTAGTAAGGATGAGAAAAAGTCACGTCAGGACCATGGATTCCTCACCATTGAATGAACCAAATGGGAAAATCGTATTTATTAGTTCTTTTAAAATAAAAGAACCAAGAGTATTTATTTTGGGTATTTTGAAGAGTAAAAGCATTGAACCAGGCGGTTTTATAATCCTAATAATTATAACCTTGGGGTTGAAATGGTTGGGAAAAGTTTCTGGGTTTGTTTAAATCATTTCCCCATTCTGATGATTTAATAATTTTAAGGATTTGGGTTGTGGAATGAGTAATGTAAGTTTTTGTCTTATCTTGGTAATGTTTGAAAGATACGGATCCAGAATCCAACAAGATGAACTTATAGTAACTTTGGGTCTTGGATATAGAAACTAGAAGGAAATGGAACCCTTTGGGGAGAGTGGTTTGGGCCATTTGTAATGGACTATTTTGGAAAATTTCCAGCTCCATTTGAATAATATTCACTGGGTAGTCATTCTTGTAATATGGCTCTTGGGCTTTTGGAAAGGAGGTAGTTGGGATTACTACCTGGGAAGTAGTCGGGATTACTACTTGTTTTTGTGGATTTTGAGCCATAAGTGTTTGGTAAGATTGAATGAGGTTGAGAGCTGCCATTTGGGATTTAGAAGGGATGGGGCTTGGAGTCGCCACCAAAGTTTGAGGAGATTTCACCAATTGAAATCCGAATTGGGCTGCCAACAGATGTAGGACTGACAATTGGGATTGGGTTTCTTCCTCGTCAACAATATCTGCCCAAGTCCTGGGTGCGAGGATGGAGATTGATTTGATGTTTTCTAGAGATTCAAAGGCTTGAATCTGGGTTGGTGTGAAGGCATAGTTTGCTGAAGTTTGAATGTTTACTAAAGTTTGTATTGTTTTGTTTGAATCCGAAGATTCAGTTTTGGATGTATGGGAAGAACTAGGTTTACTGGAAGGTTGGTTTTTTTTTTCTTCTTGGAAGGCATCTTTATCTTCCCTGCAAAAATTCGCGAGTCAAATAGTTAGGAAGAAAATTGTTTTCTCCTTTAATATATTCAATATCAAAATCGAAAACAGATAACATAGCTTGCCACCTTGCAAAAATTTGTTTAGAAGCAAGATGCTTAACATCTTTTTGCAATACTTCTTTTGCAGATTTACAATCAACACGTAATAAAAAAATTTTATTGAGTAAATCAGATTGAAATTTAGAAACACATAAAACAATTGCAAGTATTTCTTTTTTAATGGTAGAATAATTCTGCTGTGAATCATTCTAATGTTTAGATGCAAATGCTACAATTTTCTCTTTACCATTGTGAACCTGTTTCAAGATACCACCATCGCCAATATCAGAAGCATCAGTTTCAACAATTTTTTGGGCTGATGGATTAGATAGTGTAAGACAATGAAGTGTTTTAACTTGTTTTTTAATTTGTCTAACTACGTTTGTATGAATATTAGATCAGGTAGGGGGAGTTTTCTTAAGCCGATCATGCAAAGGTTTAATTAGATTGCTAAGCTCTAGAATAAAATCAAAAACATAATTTAAACAACCTAGAAATCTTTGAAGTTGTTGTTTATCTAGAATTTGATCACGAAATTTATCAGCAAATTGAATTGATCTTTTAATTGGAATAATAGTTCCTAAGTGAATATAATGTCCTAGGAATCTAATTTTTGTTTGAAAAAGACTAATCTTTTTCTAAGAAACAGCCAAACCATTTTGTTTAATGACATGCAAAAATGTATTAACATGTTTAAAATGCTAATCAATATTATCAAAGAAGACTAACACATCATCAATAGAAACAATGATAAAATTTGAATAAGGATTAAAAATATTATTCATAATCCTTTGAAATTCAGAAGGTGCATTCTTTAAACCAAAAGGCATTACATTCCACTCGTAATGTCCAAAAGAGACATTAAATGCAGTTTTATACCTATCAGAATGATGGATTTGAATATGCCAAAACCCAGATTTCATATCAAAATTTGAAAATATTTTTGCAGCATATAACTTTTGAAGAAGATCTTTTTTGTTAGGAATTGGATATCGAATCTACTAAAGGGCTTTGTTCAAAGCTTTGTAATTAATTACAAGTCTTGGAACACCTCTTTCTATTACAGAATTTTTATTAACATAAAAAGCAGGACAACTCCACGGAGACTAACTTTTTTGTATGATCTTCTTTTTCAGAAGATCATTTATTTTTTCTTCACAATGTTGAAGAAGTTCTTGATTCATTTGGATAGCTCTAGCTTTGGTAGGAATTTGATGTTCATCAAAATCCTTTTCATAAGAGAGGTAAACAACATGTTGTTTTCTATTCCAAAATGCTGTTGGAATTTCAGCACAAACTTCCCTTTGGAGTTTAGACTCAAGATCTTTAATCCTATTTTGAATCAAAGGTTGTTGAAGTTGTTCTTAAATTCTTTTGGAAGATATTTCTTGAATAAGAAAATTAATTTGATTTTGTTTTAAAGTTAAAACATTTATTTGAGAATCATTGGAAAATAAAGTATTTAATTTTCTTTCCAAAAGTGGTTTAACAAAAGGAATACAAGAATTTGGAATATTTTGAGGGTAAATCCCTTTGAAATTAGTCAAATATGGAGTTACTTGATAAATAAATGGAGTACCTAAATAAGCTAGCCCATTTAAATCTTTTGCTAAAAGAAAAGATGTTTTTACAAAACCATTTTGAAAATGAACTTCAGCTTCGGAAGTTTATAATTTATTTGTAGTTTAGAACCATTTGCAGAACGAAGTTGTTCTTTGATTTTTTCAAAATAAATTGAAGGGATAAGTCCTTCTTGAATACAACACATATCTGCCCATGTATACCATAAAGCAGGAATTTCAAGTCTAAAATTATCTTTTATAACTAAAGTAATTAAAATGTCCTATTTCTGTTGAACCAAAGAAACATGATTAAGAAATTGTTCTGTTTCTTCAAATTTTTCGGAAGTAGAGGGGTTTGAAGAACAAGGTTTAGAAAGAGTGGAAGTTTCTGAGAGCTTCCATTTTTTAGAAATTAATGAGTCAATAAGAAGATAATCTAATTCTTGTTGTGCTTTGATTTTTTTAATTTCCTTTTTTAGGAAAGAGACTTTTGATTGAAGATCTTGTAAAGAAACTGGTTTAGGATTTTTTGGAAAACGATTTAAAATATCATTATTATAAATATTTGAAAATCTAGGATCTTTTGAAAAATAGTGATCATTTTTAGGTGCTTTGTCTATAAAAACTTATTTCAATTTTTCAAAATATTTTTTCTTCTTTTCAGAATTTGAAATTTCTTCAAGAAGATCAACCAAAAGATCTTGTTTTTTAGTAAGAACACTGATTGAATGTTCTTGTCCAGAATCTTCTGAACTAGAACTGTAATAATCATCTTGATCTTCTAATTGATTTAGAAGATCATTTGACTCATGTTCTGAGTTTTTAGAATTATCATAATCAACAAGTAGTTTAGCTATTTGATCTAACATTGTTTATTCTAAATTTAATTCTTGAATTTTATTTTTAAGTCAACAATACCGGGCTATATGACTTGGCTTTTTACATTTATAGCAAATAAAATCTTTTGACTTTTGGAAAGTCAGTTTAGGTGGATCAGAATGTTTCTTAGAAAAAGGCTTGTTGCGCTTGTAAGGAAGACTGGGGTCGATACTTCCTAAACTTAGTTTTGGATGATCTCTTCCTATGGGTTGGATGACAACTAGGAAGACCAAATTGTTCACAAAAAGATCCTAAGTCTTTTTGTTGTTGGGCCCTATCCTTAGCTAATTGCCTAAGGATTTTATCTTATCTACAAATTTTTAAAGCAACTTGTTGTATTTGAATTGTTAATTGACCATAAGTAATTTGTTCATAAGGAATTACGCCATTGTATTGGACTCGTAGTTCATCACGAACCATGTCAGGCAAAGATTTTGGAAGACCGTCTAAAATTTTTTCTTTCCAATAGGCTTTGTCTATAGACTTGTCTTGACTATAGCTATGGGGTCTAAAACTCTTGAGTTTGGCAACTTCAGAGTCGGATGACTCATCTTTATCAGTATCTTTATTTAAGACACAGACTGATTGGTTGACTGAGGCCTAGGCTGGATCATTTGATTTGGATTGATGAGCAAAAACTAAAGATGACCCTATTTCCATTTTCTGCTTGGGCTTAGGAGTCTGAAATGACTTTTCTATTTTGGCTAATCTTTTCTCAAATTCAGACAAAGGTTTTTCCTGAATAGGTTTGGTCAATTGACTAGGAATTTCATATGGCTTGAATAAAGGAATATTTGGAAAAGAAGTAGCTGAAGGAACAGTAGAAATCTGTAAATTTGAAAGAGGAGGAACATAAAAAGATTGAGGAGTAGTTTTATTATTTGTAATTAAATATTCTCCAATAGTTTGTAAATACTTATTAGTATAATTGTTTTGTTCAAAAACACTTTGTATATCTTTACCAGTTAATGGTTCTGTTTCAGTTCTTTGTTTAAAAGGAACAGCTTTTAAATCAACAGATTTGTAAGAAATCATTAGTGGTTTATTTGAAGGAAATTCATATGGAACTTCTCCATCCAAAGTTTTTCGTTTTTTCAAAATAGAAATAATTTTATCAAAAGGAAAATCAATTGAATTTTCTTCTTCATAAATAATGAACCACTCAAAAAAGAAAATGTGTTCTTTAATTTTATTAAGAAAATCATAGTAATTTTCTTGGACTTGTTTTCAAGAATCATTTTTTAAATTATTTATAAACCATGTTCTTTTAGAAAGATTTTCTTTTGAGTAAAAATCCTTTTAAAGATATTTTTTATCAATTTGAAAACCAATTTGAGTATCTAAAGTCAAAGTTCTTAATTCACTAATGGAGTATTATCAGTAATAGTAGAGTACGTTGGAGATTTTGATAAATCTCCATGCTCTAAAGAAAATGCCTCGGTTTAAACTGTATACCTTGCTTGAGGTATACTTGATGAATTGTCAAGGTGTTGAAACATGGTTGAGGATGAAGACATTGGTCTAAAGTTAGACACGGAATGTCTAGTTTGGGAATAAGTAGGAGTAGAAGTAGAGATCCTGTGGCTAGGAAACTTTTCAAACCTGATCTGGACTACTTCTGTTCAAAACTGTTGGATACTAGACACCTTAGTATTTTTTACTGAAACAGTGGGTGCCACATCCGGTATCAGCCATTGTTCTGGAAATGTGACTTGATTCCAAGTGATAGACTTGGGTACAATTATTTGAGATCTTGCTAGATCTGTATGAAAGAGGATAGTTTTCCCCCTTTTTTTGTGGGTTTTTAAGGCTCCTGTACTAAAGGCTGAACACATGGCTTTGTACTAGATCCTAAACAAAATTGCTACTGGAAGTGTACTTGTTTTAGTTTTGTAATTTTCAGTTTTAATGTTTAAAGTAAGAATATCCAAAATGTTTCTATCTCGTAATGAAACAGTAAAGTTTGGAAAACAATCAAAATAAACTGGTCCATCACATAAATTGGTTTCAACCATTCCAAGCAATGGATCATCAAAGTTTAAAAATCTACAATCTCTTAAAGCAAGTAAGAGAGATGTGTCTAGACCTTCTCTAGTAAGTGGTTTTGTAGCCACCTGGACTAAACCAAACTGAAGATAATTATATTTTTTACCTAAATATTTTTCTATAGTTTTTCTTGACAAAAGTTTAATTTCTTTATAATCTGAATGAAAAGTTATAGTTTGTTCTACTGTTTTAATTGTATAGTCTAAAGTGAAAGACCATTTTGAATCATGGTAAACATGATTAATTGGGTGTTTGGGAATTTTCCAATTATCTATAGTTTGACTAATATTTTCTAAATTTATTTCTTCTTTAAGAAGAGTGTTTGAAGAAGAGTTGGAAGAAGAAGAGGCAGCTTTTGAAAAAGATCTAAAAAGAGAAGACATGTTGCAAATAAAGATGCAAGTAAATAATTAAACAAGTAAACAAAAGATGTAATAAACCTTATGAAACTTATACCATTTCCTTTAGTATCAAAAGCTTTCGAGTTCCATGGGAAAATAATCATGAATTTACATTCTATGTTAAAGTTATTATAAATCTACCCAATAATTATAAATTGAGGAAACACCCAAAATCGTCCTCCACATTTCACCAAATAATCTTTTTCATCCTCCACTTTTAAAACGGGAACAAATAGTCCTTCAAATTTTAAGAACCAAAATTTGAAGGAAAATTTCAGGACTAAACGTTCCCGTTTATGAAATTTGAAGGACTAAAAGTTCCCGTTTATTTCACAAATAGTATCAAAAGTTTCGATTTATGAAATTTGAAGGACTATTTATTCCCGTTTTAAAAGTGGATGATGAAAAAGATTATTTGCTGAAATGTGGAGGACGATTTTGGGTGTTTCCTCTTATAAATTTTAACATTTTATGTTAAAATTGTTATAGATCTACCAATTTTACTCAGATCTACCCATTATTTTACCAATCCTAAAGTTTTTTGGACTCTAAGACCCTCAACAGCACAACTGGGTTTACTGCCCTACCCTGAGTCTTACTACCATAACACTGTTGGTAAAAACAGGCAAAATAGAAATAAACCTGCATCAAAAAGGTTAGATCCACAAAATCAATATCATAAAGCATTAAAATAAATAACTATAAAGGTTAGATGCACAATAACAATATCATAAAATATTAAAATTCATAATTACAATCCCAGTTCCCTCTCTGGCTCTGAGGGGGAAGTGTCCAGACATCCTCAAATTTAAACGTTTTAATTTTGAATCGTCTCTTTCATCTCAAATTGTCTCTCTCATTGCACAATCATATGACTTCTTCACCAAATTCCCCTGACCAATTTCATCTCTCAATCACAACTCCGACGTGGCTATCATCATCGTCTTTTGCACTGGTTGTCACTTCTGCTCTAGAATCAACTTCCAAACCCTCAACTAAAAATTTCACTCTCTCACTTGCAAATTCACCTATTCAAAATTGATTTTTGCAAGATCGCCTCTCTAAAATTGAATTTTTGACTACTCGAGAGATTTTCAAGTAGAGAAAGAGAAGGGAAAGCAAAAAAGTGAGAACAAAATGTTTGCCCTTTCTATGGGAAAGGGCTTTTTTCCCCACCTACAACAAAAACTAAAGTTTTTTGGAATCCACCACACCAAGATTCAAGACAAATTAATATTCCAATCTTTCAAATTCCTTAAAACCAAAATACCTAATTTTGCCTTGAATCTCTTTCAATCATATTATAATGGATTAAAGCCAATACCTGAGTAAGTAGATATAAAAAATTCCAAGAACAAAAAAAAAGATGACTTTTTGAGTAAGAAAAGGAAGAGGGTTGGGGGTGATAGTAAAAGTGGTAGTATTTGAAAAGAAGTTGATAAATTAATGAGAAAGAGAGGGATTTGGAGGAGAAAATAGAGGGATATGGGTTTATGAGTGAATGAGAGACAAGAGGAGAGGCGGGACAATGATGAAGGTGGTGGAATCTCTTAAATGATTTTGAGGAGGAAGAAAATGAAAAGGAAGGTTTGGAGTAGTGGTGAAGTGGTGGAATTGGAGAAGAGAAATTGAAGAGGAAGAGAGATTTAGAGAAGAAAAGAGAGGATAGAGTGGAAGCAAGAAATTTTATTAGGTTAAATATGTTTAGAGGACAAAAATACCCTTGAAAAATATGGATTCTGTATGCATTAACAACACACTTTAATGGAATGACAAAAAATATACACTTTTTAGTAGTTCAATGTATCATTTTTGGGAAAAAAAAATATAGTGACCAAAATCCAAATTTGTAAAAAGCATGATAACCAAATTTGTTATTCACTCTTTTTCAAATAAATTTTTTTTCATTATCCACTATGGCATTCAAATGGTGGATATAAATTGATCAACTTTCACTTGCATACTTTACAAACATAGTTTAATTATAATCCAAAACTTGGCTAGATGAGTACCAAAATCATGTAAAACTTTTAGTTGGAGCTAAGCATAGATGAGATGTAAAGGTTTTCTATTTTCCTGCGATAATTATTAGTATAAACACTTTTAACAATTACAAAAATATGATCTTTTAAATAACAATTGGAAAAACGTGTATATATAATTTCAAGGTGACCAATTAATAATTTTGTATGCCGTAAAGTCTGTATATATTTAAAATTAAATTTTCAAGAAATTAAAATAGAAAAAGGTTTTAAAATTATTGAAATAGGCATAAACTTAATATATTTATTAAGGGTGATAGAGTGATTAATATGCATATTATTTGTAAATATTTCCTCTTAATATTGATAATATATTGCACTAACGGCTCAATTTTGACTATACTTTTACATTATGAGACCCTGGAGTTATTGTGCTTTAAATGAAGAATTTCGCATTACAATTTTAAATTTTGGTGTTTGAAGAGTTAGCAAGTGAAGGATTCATAGCAGAAGATATCCTACATTATGGCGTGGATACATCCTAGCAACCTAAATAGAGGCAGTAACATGAAGGATTAATTTGGCCTTGGTTCATTTAATTGATTATCCATGCAAAGATAACTTCATACATTCATGAATAAATTAATCATAATTTATCAAACAAGTAATAACAATCAATCTCTCCCTAGTTTGTTGACAACCAAGAGATGATCCTCAATTGCTTCTATAATCAATAGGCAACTCTATGTATGATCATAAAATATAATCTATCAATAGTATTAATAACTAGAGAGACCTAATTCTAACCAATAAGCATGAAATTTGGTTTATTTAAATTAGATTATTTATCTCCATCACGTAGATTAAACTCTTCTTAGGTACTGAAATTATGTCATTCGCCACAAGTTTTAAAGCAATCAAACAATTATAGATTTAACATTTTAATTAACAGTATACTATTTTGATGATCAAATAGTGGCCTATTGTTTAATCAAACAAAATAATCATAATCAATAAAGTATAGGAAATACATAGATACTTATGAATAAACAAAATACAAATCAAATTAGATCTCACAATTGTTGTTGAATCTTGATTATCCTTCAACTAGAGAAATGCAACTCAAAAAATTAGGCTTCAAAGGAAATAAGAGACCAATGGCATACAACACAAACTATCCTAGGTGGCTCCTTTTTTATAGGAGTTTTCCTAATTTATTGCTGAAAAGAAGTTTTCTAAAAGAAATGAACAATTTAAAATCCTAACCCTAATTTACTTTCCTAAAAGTAATAGTTTTCTATAAGAATATAAGACTACATATAACTTCCAAATAATACTAAAAATAATAAAAACAAAGTCTTGTAAAATATTTTTAAATTTCATCATCAATTTTCATAACTTCAGACAGGACACGCTACGTTTTTTTTTTCTCCCAAAGATCAATAATTGTATTAACTTCTGAAAGTTAACCTGTATAATCAATGTCCTCACAAAATTGGACTCTTCTTAACTCTAGGTATGGCTAAGACTAACTAACCATAAAGTCACGATAGCATCCTTCCTCCCACAAAATACAAAACAGGTAAAAAATAAGCGACAATAATCAAAGGAAAAAATCCCTCGATCCAACTTTCAGCTCCCTCATTGTTATGTTCCCCCTTCTATACACTAGCCCCCTCTAATTACAAGTCAACCACTGATCTACCACGTGATCCTAGTTAATTCCTATTTGCTTCATAGAACTCTAACCAAGCATTCCATGTCATGTCTACTATTTCCTCCGGCTCCCACCATTCTCATTGAAAAATCCAAACATTCTGACCCTCCCATAGCATCCACATAATGTAGGCTGTAAACTGCACTACGTTTGACTATAAGCTTTTTTTCATCAATTTCCTCTCATTCAATTATTAGTATTCTTGATTCTCAATTTTAATTGTTTAGTTCAATATCTCAAAACACCTTACCTTTATTTAATTATTTTGTTCATAAAAAGGAAATCAACTAATTCTTGTGGAAATGACCTTACTTATCTTTATGCATGATTATGCATGAGTGATATAATTTAGAATAGAAATTTTTATGTTATTAGATTTTAAATTTATCAAAGGGTATAAAAATATTTTTAAATACTTAAGAAATTTTAACAAGACTATCCTATCCCTCTATTATTTGCTAAAAAATTGTATTATCTTTTCTCTTTTCAAAAAATAATCAACCAGATCAACCAATCCCTAATTCTTTTTCCACTATATATATTATACAAGCACGACAAGTATAACTTCTTTTTTTTTTTCAGCAATATATTTCTCACCTTGTAGTTCATGCTCTACACCCAACCCTCCCCAAAAAAAAAAAAATCAATATGCAGTACGCACAATAATCAACCATGAAGAAACAACCTTACGCCAAGAAACCAAATAAAAATAGTAGGGAAACAAGGTTGCAATGTTTGAGCAAATAAAAATGAAACTGCCCAAAAGTCGCAAAATCACATAGTAATGGTGATTACTTAGATTTACAGCAACTAATTAGGTAGTGAAATAAAAATAAAGCTATTTTGAAAGTTATTTTTTTTCTTAACCCGCAATATAAAATGAAATCGTTTCATGCATACAGAATCTTGAGTCACCCATGGCAGCTCGGTAATGAAGCAGTACTGAAGTGTGAGGATGAATTAGGTTTTAAATAATCTAAGTTTATCATTTAAGAGTGAAAAGATGATGTTTGAATCTTTTTATCATCCTTGCATTGGGTTATTTTTTCACATGACCGCCCCACAGTATTATGATTGCAAGAGTTTAGTTACTAAATTCGAGATGGGTAGGTGTAGTTGTTCTATGTTTAAGACACTAGAATATTAAACAATGAATAAAAAAAAATATAAGAGAAAAATATATTGACTAGTAATTACGTAATCTCTTGTGACACTCTTTTTAGTTAAGAATGGTAATATTTTGATGGAAAAATATTTTTGAAAAAAGGTAAGACAAGGATAGGGTTGTACTTTCAAATTCTTCAAACATTTTAAATATTTTAGCACAAAGGATCTTGTGTTATACTTTTTACATGTCATTTCACTTATCACACTCTAATAAGTTGGCATAAATATTGTAATTGTGTAAATATTTATACCACTAATATTCATTTTTATTATAATAAATTTTAATGCTAAGGCTTCACCTTTTTTTATTATGTTATATTTATTTTAAATTTCTCGTGTAAAAATAAACTCTAAATTTTATTAAAATATTGAGTTAATACAAAAAAAGGAATCTTAATATTAAAATTAATTAGGATAAATACGGATACTAATATTGTGTGTGTATATATATTAGTATAAATTATAAGATTTTATGCTAACTTATTAAAGTTTGTAACTTAGAATGGCCTACAAAAAATGTAATAAGACATCCAATGCTATATTTTAGTCTCTTCAATTACAAATTTATTTAAACCATGTCCTATTTAATAATTTTTAAACTTAACACACCCTTAATAAAAACTTTCCCATTAAAATATTCTATTTGACCTAAAAAAAGAGTTGACTTTTTAAAAAAAAATTGTCCAATTATGCGTATAATTAAGTATATTATATTTTATAACTAAAAAAAATTGTAACCATTCAAAAGTGGACTCTGTTTTTTGAAACAAAGGGTATAACTATTTTTTATTTATTTATTTATTTTTGAGTGGGGGGAGAGGACGATTAAGGCTTCTCAGATGGAGAATTTGAATCTAATCCGATCAAACTTGAGTTAATTTGTATTCCACGGGTCACAATTGAAACTAATCTATATAGTTCAAATCGAATTAGTTTGGTTAAGATTCAAAAATTTGTAGAGTAATATACAAATCGAATATTCGAGTCGGTCTAATCCAAACTAAAATGCTAACTATACTATAAATTATCTGATCCAACTCGATTTTAAAATTTTGGATTGAATCATATCAATTTTGTAGATACCACGATTTTGCATATGAAAATGAATAGCCTAAGAGACAATTTGAATTTATTGCTAGTTTAAGATAGAAAATGATAATAAAGAACTACTTTTTTTTTTCTTTTCATAAGTTTAGTGGCATAAAATATAATGGAAAAAATATTTATTACTCTTTCCGTCCAAGTTCTAGAGTTACTTTTGAAAAATCAATTGATTTAAAAGACATGTTTTTTTTTCCAAAATATAGTATTTATATTAATTTTGCCATAAAAAGGTAACCATTATATAAATGATCCAAAGTTGTACCCTCTTTAAATCTGTATATCGGCTAAGACAACATTATAAACGAAAAAAACAACAAAAGTTAAAAAACCCAGTTTGTAAGATTCCCCTTTGTAGACATCTTGAAATTGCAAACCGCCAAAAGAGCTAATAGATCATCGCCCTTAATTCCGCCTATGCATTTTTGAATGCTATCCAGTTCCTCTTTCCAAACTAGGGACAAACTCCTCCAATTATGAAGAACAAAATCCTAATAAATAAGAACAGAGCCCCGAAAAAAAAAAATATTTATATGTTCAAAGTTTTAGAGACGAACGAGACATTAGATGGTTTGAAATTGAGAGAAAGGATGTGAGGAGATTGAAAGTATTTGGATTTCTATGACTTGAAGCCATTATCTTATAGATTTTTCTTCTTTTACTCTCTTTATTTCATTATTAGAGTTTGCTAATATCAGACTTTATCATTATTTTGATGCCTTTCACCAAGTTTTATAATTAAATTTTTAGATTTATGGTCTGGATGTAACTATTGGATTTTGTGGATGATTTGATTTGATTCATTGACTTCTCTTGTTAGTCAACATTTGCATTAATAGCATTTAAAAACACATTTTATATTTTTTAAAATAATAATTTTTATTTCAAAAAGTGCAAAAATACTTTTTAAAATACAATTCGTACGAAGTTTTAAATTTTCCTAACTTTATTACTTGAAGGTTGATGGGACACCACTTTAATGTGTAAAGTATTAAGTTAAAAAATAGAATTTCAAATTTAGTACAAGTTTTTTTTTTTTTTTGAAGAAAGGTTATCATATCATTAATAATACATATTACATCTTAGTCTTTCTTACCAAAATATTAGAAGTTAAACTATGAGCTTGCTTAACATTTTCTCTAGGAGATTTGACTATGACACACCTCTCTAATTCTTTAACTACTTGTTCCATATCTCCTGTTATACTCCTAATGGAAATACCTAAATCTTGTGGTTGATCCAAAACTTGTAAAGCAATTAGTGAATCCGTTAATAGTGTGACTTTAGTCTAACCTCTTTTAATTGCTTCGGTCAAAGCATTCAGAATAGCTAGGAGTTCGGCTTGTTCCGGGGAGGAGGCACAAATTTTCCTCGCTTTGGAAGCTAGTTCTCTTCCCTCTTTGTCCTAGGCAACCCATGCTAGTGTAGCCTCACCATTTTTTGCCTTGAAAGCTCCATCAGTACAAATTTTTGTCATTTTCGGATGATTCAATTCTTCCATGTTCTGCTCCCACTCCCAAATGATCTTTAAGTTCCCAGCTTCCTTCTTATTACTCCACTTAACCCTCTTTCTCTCTTGGATGTGTTGGTTGACCTCCAAGTTGGATTTAATATCTTTGAAGTTGTTCCATTCTAATGACCAAGTTGTTTCAGGCTTAGTGATATTCTTATCTCATACTGTTTCTCCCCTTGCCTTCCTCAGCTGCCAAAGAATACAGCCCGACAATAACACATCTTTTGTATATTGTGCTTGCAGGATCCATGTCTTGAACCATTGGTTGAACATCATAGGTGTGCCAATGTCAAAGTTAAAGCCCAAAGTTGAGAACCTCCAAGTACATTTTAATGTTTCACAATTTAGCAGAACATGGGAAATGGTTTCTTTTTCTTTTTCACACCATGAACACATTGGTGCAATGAGAACCCCCCTTTTCTTTAGCTAATCCGCAGTTGGGCATATGTTGTGAGTGGCCTTCCAAATAAAGAAAATGATCTTCACTGGTATCTTCAGACTCCAGAATGCCTCCTCATCCGACTTTGCTATTTGAGTGGCTTTTTTAGAGGTTGATGGCCTTGCTTGCATGCTAACGTTATGTGCCATGTGGTATCCTATTTTAATTGTATAATGTCCCTTCTTGTCTAAGTACCAGTACAATTTGTCTTTTTCATCCCCATAGAATCTTGTTAAGTGAATGGACAGAACTTTTGGCACACATTCTTGCAAAAATATCACCCTTATCAGTGGAGTTTTCCAGTTTCTATTTTGATCAATCAAGTTCGCTACCTTAAAGTTTAGACCTCCTTGTTGGAAAAGCATGTTTGATGCTAGAGGGTTTTGCATATCTGGGATCCAGTTATCCTTGATGTATATTTTCTGTCCATTCCCTATTTCCATTTCAGACCTTTGATAAGCAATTCCTTTCCCCAAATTATGCTTCTCCATCCCCGAAACCAATTGTGCCCCTTTCCTAAATTGAGGAAGTCTTCTTTCCTGCAATACTTGGCCTTGAAAAATTTTGAGAAAAAGGAGTCCTCCTCCGAGTAGATTTTCCATGCCATTTTTGCCAACAGTGCTTGGTTCATCAATTAAATGGATCTCATTCCTAAACACGCCCTTAAATTTTGACATGCATATTGACTACCAAGACTTCCAATGTATTCCTTTGCTTTCAGCATCACATTTCCAAATGAATTTGGCTAAGAAGCTATCATAGCCCTTGCTATAAGTGAGAGAATACTGAATGCACCCAGGACATACAATGGTAGAGAGGCCAAGACATGCTTAGCTAAAATTATTATTCCCATGACAGATAGACATTCACATTTCCATTTTGCCACCTTTCTTTTGATTTTTCTTAGTAGTTCTCCAAAAATCTTGGCTCTTACCTGTAAGTTCTACATTTGATATGTTGAACATGACTATCAAGTACTTTCTCCACTCCTGACTTGTGTTTGGACTCACCACAATTGAGGACTTCCTAAAGTTGATTCTTTGTCCTATTTGAGCTACAAATTGATTTAGCAACTTCCTAAGTCTATTGACTGCCTGCATTGAGATTTCAAAGAAGATGAGACAGTCATCCTCAAACATCAAGCTTGAATTCCAAGGCATGCTGTCTTTGCTGCCTTTGTGAGCATTGAAGATAATGCTTATTGACACAGAATATATAGAAATGGTGACAAATGACATCCTTGTCTTAGACCGTTTTAGGGTCTAAAAGAACCTGATATCCATCAATTAAACTTCACATTGAATTAGACAGTAATCACACACTGCATAATATATGAAATCCAGTTTTGAGGAAAACAAAAATTTCCTAATATCTTCTCCAAGAAAGACCAAGATAGCCTATCATATGCCTTATTCATGTCTAGTTTTAGAGCCGCTATACATTTTGTTCCATTCTTCTTTTTCCTAATATGTTCTAAGACTTCATGTGCTAAAAGAACATTTTCACTGATAAACCTACCAAACACAAAGGCAATTGGTTAGGGAATATTAAAACATTGATCACCCTTTTCAATCTATTAGCTAAAATTTTAACTATTACTTTGAAAATTACATTGCAAAAACTAATTGGTCTAAAGTCTTGTGACTCTGCAAGGTTTGGGCATTTTGGAATCAGGATGATGGTTGTTTCATTCCATTTAGGGTTCATGGATTTTGTTCTGAAGAACTCCATCACCACTTGAATGACTGTTTGTCCCATTATGTTCCAAAATTCATGGAAGAACCCTGCTGGTAGACCATTCGGACCTAGTGATTTGCATTTTCCCATTTGAAAAACAACTTCCTAGATTTCTTCA
Organism: Gynochthodes officinalis; assembly: GCA_020080225.1. NCBI lineage: Eukaryota > Viridiplantae > Streptophyta > Magnoliopsida > Gentianales > Rubiaceae > Gynochthodes > Gynochthodes officinalis. The sequence goes on from CM034616.1 coordinate 14,730,081, forward strand.
TCATTGAACTCTCTATTCAACCATTCCTTATTATCATAATTTAGTTCCTCTTGGATATAGTGTATTTCCTCTTCTTGCATAGCTCCATTCAGATTGTCATCATTTGAAACCTAGAATCATCCCTCAATATCCCCGACAAATGATTTATGATAAGCTCATTTAGCTTGTTTTGGTCCTTTGTCCATTCACCATTTGCCTTCCTCAACTAAGTAATAGAATTCCTTGTTCTCCTTTAGGTAGTCCACATATGAAAAACATTAGTATTTCAATCACCTTGCCTTAGCCACTGAATTTTGGCTCTTTGTTACCAATGATCTCTTTGCATTCCATCTTCTTTCGAATATTCTCCAACTTCTTTGAAACCTCCTTAATCATTTCTTCTATTCTACCAAACTTTGTTTTACTCCACTTATTCAAATGAAGCATGCTTTATTGTATCTGATCCCAGACCTCACTCGTTTTCGATTGGGCTTGATGTTTCTAAATTCCCCAAATGTGATAAACTATTTCTCTTGCTTCTTTGTGTTTGGTCCAATATCTTTCAAAAGGTCTTGGCTGCTTTGGGCCCTTCCTGAATTTCATTGGCTATGTGTCGAGCAACATCGGGCCATGGTCTGATCTGTAGATTGGTAGATTCCTTACCAAGGCCTTAGGAAAGAGTGGGATCCAGTTCATATTGGCTACCATTCTATCCAATCGTTCAAAAATCCTTTTGTCCACTTTCTTGCTATTAGACCAAGTAAAACCAGAGTCCTAGATTGTTCACCTCCATCAAGCCCAACAATTCTAGTATTCTTCTTATTTGATCTGCATTTTTCCAGTTTATTGGCTTTTCTCCCTTTTTATCCCCTTTACCCAAAATCTGATTGAAGTCCCCTGCGATTGCCATTGGGACATTTACTCCCCTAAATTTATTTAGAACCTCATCCCACTCCCTTCTGTTTTGTTGAGGTTGCCCATAAACTAACATTAGAACCCACTCTTCCTCCTTTAGATCTTTAACTTTTGTAATGAAAAATTTTAGGATTTTTCTATCACCTACACCACAATGTCATCTATCCAAACAACACACAAACCACCCATTAGTCCCTCAGGATCCATCACTGTCCATTTATTAAATCTAAAAGCTGATAGCCACATCTTCATTTGGCTTTCTTTAGCTTTTGTTTCCATCAGAAACAAAATATTTGGATTATGGGATAGGATCAACTTATTCAAAACCTCAACTATTAGGAGCTGATACATACCCCTACAGTTCCAACTCGGTAATCTCATGGTGATCTGAATGGTTGATTTGGTTCAACCACCTAAATAACCTCATCAGATCCAGCATTTCTTGCCATAATCAAGTTTAGTAAATCAGTGAACAGAGCAGCCATTGACACTACTTCCATAATCAGAGACTAACACTCTCCACGGTACAACCTAACTCATATTTCACAACAATCTACTTCAACTCATTTTGGATGTTTGAATTATTCATTTTCCTCTTCTAGAAACTCACTACTTGCAGATCTTGTATTGATTCCCTTTTCCTCTTTGCAAATCTTGGTGTTGGTAGAGCTGAATTTTCCAACAGGCTTCACTCCACTGCATGCCGTTGTAGATTCAGTTGATAAATTTGCTCCATGCTCCAATTGTTAAGGTTTGGTTCTCTATTTTCTTTCATATTTGAACTCCCTACTATATCCTTCCCTAAATTATTTTCCTATAGCTATTACTATGGATCTGCATTTGTATCCATCTATTGTTGCCTATCTATTTCGAATTTTCAAGTGAAGGTTCTAGACCTTCCTGCTCCAAACATTCCTCTTCCTTCTAGGGATGACCGATTGGTTGTTGATGTTCATTTTGTGCTGCTTCTTTTGTTTCCTCTATGTACTCATACATGGGCTGTGTTTGTTCCTATTGTAACCCTCAATTTGCATTATTTTCTAGGCTTTCTTCAATCGTTTCCTTTTTGGTCTATTCCTGATCCAATTGACTGCTTTGACTTGCCGGAACTTGGCTACTAGCTCCTTTGCTGGGCCACCTCTTTCATCTTTTTATTTTTGTTACTTTGGCCATCCTCTTAAAAGCATCTTTCTTTTTGCCTTTTCTAATCTCCCTCCTTCTTTTCCTTTCATCATTTTATAGTAAGTTGGGCTTAGCCTGATCCTCCAAGTTAGTTCACTTGATGAACTTAGATTATTTTCCTAGCCCATTTGACTCTAGGTCACATCCCCCACCTTCGGGCTAAACTCTCTTATGATTGATTTGTTTTCCAATCCTCCCATTCTTAATTTGTCTCGGTCATAGCTGGCCCAATTCTTCTCGGCACAATCCCAAAATTCCTTTAATGATGCATCATTCTTCTTCTTCTTCTCTGATATTGACAAAATTTTAAATGATTTGACATCAACTTTGCTTGTAGAGGCTTCCTATCTTGTCTTGAGTTGAATTTCAATGGTAAAGTTAAAACTACACCTACTTCCATCAATCAATACATCTACACCACAATCAGCATTAATTACTACTTTCCTGTTGGTGAACAGCAGATGGAACCACCATGCCAGTGGTCTCTCTATGTTGATCGGCACAATTTCCTGAACTTGATTTTCAATGATCTGAAACTATTCTTTTATGGTTTCTCCTTAAACCATTTCGAAAAGTCTAGTTTGTGTATGTTGTTGCAATTGTGGTTCTATACTGACTGGACTTAAGACTTGGAAATCCTCAGGAGTCATCAAGCCCGCTGTGTCCCAGTCATTTATAGTTAATTGATCTAGAATGTTTATTCTGTTGGGTCCATGTGTGTCAAAATCCTCTTCCACCATCACCATTGTAGGGTCCTCTTAATCCTCTGATTCCATTGGTTTCTGGGCCTAAGATTCACCTTCCTTACCTCTATGAATTTGATCCTCTTCGAATGGCCCCTTATTTTCCTCAACCCCCTAGTTTGACGAAGATGCTTCCCTTCTCTATTGAGCTTGTGGATAATTCTCCAACAACACATGAAATCTAAATCCATCAGAAAACTAATTAGAATGTGCACTCTGAAAAAAGGAACTCAATTCTTGCATGTACTATTTTGGATTCTTGTTGATCTCTTATGTGGCATATGCCTAAAAGCCTTGATGTTTCATGGGTACAATTCTTGTTGGTCATCTGAGTGTATTGTTGTGCTTAGTCTCTCCCTTATCCTTTCGAACCGATCATCCAAGAATATTTCCAGTAGTTGATCATCCCTCAGTCAGTACCTATTGAAGGTGTGTCCGATTAAACCACACTTCCTACACATCTTGAAGAGTATTTCAATGAGTAAGATACCCATGCAATATTACCATTCTCCAATCTTAGATAGAAACCTAGAACAAGTGGGACTCTGGCTCCAAGGAATCTAGTATTGATGAAAACCTAAGGAGGGCCGAGACATCCATCTAACCAAGTTCACCTACAATTTCACAACAAGATCCATTGCAAGGCATTGGAGGACCTATGACTAGGTCAATGACTAAGAGAATGCAAGCTGCTCTAGTAACACTAATAAATGAGTTATTGGAAGCTCAAGTAGTAGCTAAGATGGCCGAATCTCAGTCACAAATTATCACTCTACTTAGTATTGAAAATAAGGGATCAAATGCCAAGTCCAATTTGGAAAGAAGTTAGCCGAATCCAAGGAGAAGTATAATTTTTGCTTAGCCAAAAATAGGCAGTATAAGAAGCTCCAAATCCATTGCCAAGATAAGTTGAAGAAGCTTTTAAAATTTTCATGAAGAAGTTAAGGAAGCTACCAAATACAAGACAACAAATAGAAGCTGCCAAGACAAGCAACATTCGGCCAAGTACAAATCCGAGTAATCTTTGGATTAGTTTTAGGCAGTCTTAGTTTAGTTATTTCCTTTTCTTAGATTAGTTGTTTCTTTAAGTAATTGTTCTTTAGTTAGTTTCCTAAAAGGTTATGAGTTCTAATCCTTTTAGAGAACAGATTTTAGTTGCTTAAACCAGCCCTGTAACAGCTATAAATAGAGGCATTCAGGCACAATGAAATTCAGAATTTGATCAATTACAAACTTGAGAGCTTTGAGTTTTTCTTTGAGATCTAGTTTAGAACTTGCTTTGAGTCTTTAAGGATAGCCTCTTATGTTCATTTTTAAGCTATTTTGTTGAGTTTCTTTCCCTCAACAATCTGAGTGTGCTTCTTGGTTCCAAGGATAGTCAAAGTTTACATATTGGGTCTTTGATAATACCATTGGGTGTCAAGTGGACAAAAGCAAGGTCCTTTTTCACAAGTTGGAGTTGGTGTCTTGCTAAAGGAAGACTTAGTTCAACCTAGAGGACGATACTAGGATCAACACTCTGATATAGGTTCGGATTCTTATTCTTTGTTTAAGATTTGTATCAAGTATTAATCGCATTTATTATGCTAGCTCTTACTTCATGCACTTCTCCCACTGTGCTTGCTAGTCTCCTTGCTGCTCTCGGATTGAAACCTTACAAAGGGATTCCGAACATTCTAACCCACATCAGGACGTGAGTTACTCTCATTCTGCTTATGATCATGCCTGGTTCTCATCTTCGTAGCACTAGCAGTGCTCTATCAACTGCATAAGGTCCATTATGTAAGACTGCCAGCATTTGGTTTACTGTAGAGAACTTAAACACAAAGAAATTTCTCCTCCTTCCAACAAAAAATATGTCTTCACCCCAAAATTGTCTAACGTATGCTTGCATCTTGTTGAAACCAAAGCTTCTATAGTCCATTAGACATCCAACTAAACAGTTACTTTAGTACATTAGACTTTTTTCCATATCTTCTCTTGATAATTGGATAATTGAGCCTCTTATGAAAGATCTATATATATTTGTGTTCAGATTGCTATCTTGAATTGTGTCTCCTCTTATGCTACTATTGGACCAGTTGTCCTCTCTGAAGTTGCTATCCATGATGGAGACAGCACCTCTTATCTTCCTATTGTAGTGAAAAGTGATTTCTAACTCATTATGATTTTGTTTTTTTTACTGAGAACTTTGAAGAAAGACTTTACTATAGACTTTGTGTAAACAGAAGTGAATTTTGAAGTTTACTTTTGCTTTAGAACATACTTCTTTTATTGTAGAAGTAGGAAAGCTCTCTCGTTACTGTTTTGAAGAGACATTCGTATGTTTACGATTTAGTACTAGTTCATGAGAAAGTTAAACTAGAATTGTGTTATGTGAGAATAAGTATATACCAATTGCAAATAGTCTTACTTTCTATTCTTATTAAAAAAATTATTTTTTAATTCAAACCCGTGAACTCAAAATTACACGATAACAAGGCTCCCTTTCAAATCCTTTAATAAGAAGAAGAGAAAAAAATTTCCCAAAGTGCCTCGTGATGATTGTAATCAATGTTGATCATAATCATATAGATTTGGCTGGAAAAAATGGTTATAATCTATACACTTTGTTTTCCACTATCATTTAATCATTAAATAGGTGAGTTTCATGGTAATCATTAAATAGGTGAGTTTCATGGAGTTTTCAATGGATATCACCACCAGCAGTCTTTCTTCTTTTATAAGATTTGTTTTATTGAGAACTTTATCTCCTTTAAATAAGCGGAGTTTCAGTTTTCTCTTTAATAATTAAGTGTTTTCTTTTCTTTTCTTTTTCTTTTTTTTAAATATTGTGTCAAAGACAAATAAATTTGATCCTGATTTAATTATATCTGTTTTGGGGGCTCGCGTTAGAAGGTACGTGACATGTCTGATATGGTCATATATGTTATAAAACTTGTTCAACTGATTTTTCAACACCTATGAAAGTTGTATCTATAATTTTCAAATCTATTTATATTTATATTTCTAAATCTTGTAGGGCTGACAAAACTATATTTTCATCAATAGTAATGACTGATTTTGATTATTATTAAAAAAAAGTTCAATTAAGATTTAATTTTCTTTGCGAAAAAGGAAAATCCAATGCGACGTGGTTGAACCCAATGTTACGCATGACCAATAGAGTACGTGTGTCCTTTGCTCCGAAGCTAAATATCCGAAGTCCTTTCCTGTTGAACACGTGCAACAACGCTTTGCCACCAATACATCCTGGGTCCTCTACCCCTTCAAAGCCACCATTCCATGCAGAATTTGTTATAAATCTATAGACCTTTAGTTTAGACCAACCCTTGGAAGAAAGAAAAAAAGCCCAAAAAATGCCCACCACAGAAGAGCCTGTACTTTCTAGATTAGACCGCCTTGATAACATAGTAAGTGATTAAATTGAGCAGTTACTAATTTATGTTCTTATCATTTCTCGAGATTCTCTTTTATTTCAAAAGTTGTATAGGAAAGTTCAATATGTTGCTTCCCTTAAATTCGATATTGTAACGTGATAATATTGATATTCAAATATAATTCAGTGAGTATAGTTCATGTTTAAGAATTTTTTTCTTCTTTAACGAATATGTTATCCTAAAACATGATCGTACTCTAATATGAAGAATCGAATGTGATTTAATGATTGCTTTTTTTCTGTTGTTTTAGCTTCGAAGAGAGAAAAACATGCATGTTGAAGTATTTGTTGTTGATTTGATTTGATTTGTTCTTATAGCTGAGAAAACTGGAGATAATCAAACGCGGTTCCCAATCCCCAAAAAGTTCCACAACGTCCACGACCTCGAGCGGAACCTCGGCAAGCGATGACTTTTCTCCAAGGAGCATGGGGAAGCACTGTCGTCCTATCGAGACTGTGAGAGTGGAAACAGGGATCAAAGGGACTCTTATTGAAAGGCTCACCCTTTTAGAGGATCGTTTGCTAAAGGTAATGAAATCAAGGTTTTAATCCTTTTCATCCTTAAAATATTTTTTTTTAAAAACTTTTTTTACTAGAAAGGAGATTTTTTAAATTTTCTTGTTCGTCTCCATGTTTAATAAAATTGAATAAATTTTTATTTTATCTTTATTAATACGGTTATATAAATGAAAATGAAAATTTTCACATTTAACATATATTTAAATATGTTGTACATCTGACTAAAAAAATTATATTTAATAAAAAAATAATTTAGTTTTAAAATAAAAGTTTTATAACTCTCTTATATTATTATTATGTATGGGTATTATTAAAAAGTAATTATAAAAATATAAAATTATATATTTAATAACATAATTAATTGGGTTGTATTTAATAAGTGAAAATTTTTTTTTAAACCAAAGTACACTTTTTTTTAAGACAGATGCAATATATTTCTAAATACTAATTTTGCATAACCTGTTCAATGATTCTGATATTTGATGTCATTGGCATTGACAGAGAAATTTGACGAATTCTAAACTTAGTCGATAAGTAATGTTGGTTGTATTCCTAAAAATAACACTCTGGGAAAAGAAATAATAAATAAATAAATAAATAAATAAAATCTAGGTTTTTTTAATATAGAAGTCTCATTCGGGGTTGACTTTTTCACCACAATATCAATTGTTTTCGTTGAAATTGAGGAGGATGACAGAGGACTATCGAATTCAACAAAGGCAGCAAATGGATATTTCAATTCCAAATGTCTTATTCAGTGATGCAGACGACGTTTGATGTGGTTATAAATTAATTGTAACTTAATGTGATTGTATTTGTCAGTTGGGTTTGCAGTGGGAAGAAGAAATGGAGAATGAGAAGAGGAAAGAAAGCATTCCATCAGCGGAGAAAACAAGTTCCCCAAGAAAAAGTCTCAAACAGTTAGTCAAATCATGCGTTAAGGGACAAGGAAATAAGAAAAACAAGATTTGACTTTAAGGTGCCGTTTGATTTTATGAGTGCTGTTCTACGTCTTATGTTTCACATCCTAGTATACTTTTCTTTGTACATATTGTTTTGTATGAGAAGTTTGTGAATAGTGAAGATATTTATATTCAAAAAAAAAAGTGTGATGTATTTGAGAAAAGTTATATTGGAATATGTAAAAATTTTAGTGGGTAATTTTTAATAAAAAAAATATTTTTGTGGGGAAAATATGAGGGAAATTTTTTAAAATTACGTGAGAGGAATTTGAGTAGGAAAATTTGAATTTTAAATTTTGAAATAAAAATATGTTTAGATAATTTATTTTTGTTTAAGAAAAATTAATTTTTTGCTTATTTGCAAACAAAAATGGTTTATCCAAATATAGTCTAAAATTTTCCATCGTTATAGCAGGGTGGCTATATGCATGGTAACTATTAAAATTTTGCTAATTTTTTTATTACGATATTGTTAATGTTTATAATTTAATATGATAATGCTTGAATCGAGTGGTGATATTTATCCTAAATATTTTTAATAAATTTTCACAATAATTAAATTAGCATTTTTATTCATCAAAGCAAAAAAAGGGTCCGATCTAAAAGGGAGTACTTCAAGCCTTCTGCCCTATGCGTCTACACAATTTTTGCTCACACCGATTATATCTTTAGACTGATTCAGTCGATATCGAAGTTCCTATAAGTTTCCATAGTCGGGCCATAAGCACCCTCTTGCTAGTCGTGTTTTAATTTTTTCTGGCCAAGGATCATTTCTACATCTGTAGTGCTTGTGATAGGCCTTTTTAATTGTGAATGGATCAACACATGTAGCAAACAGTATTGAATGATTATAATAATTATTAAAAAAATTTATTAAAATTTTTCATCATGTTTGTTGGCTTATGATTTTGGTTTTAATTTTATCTTAATTGTGTATGGATCAACACATGTAGCAAAACAGTATTGAATGATTATAATAATTATTAAAAAAATTTATTAAAATTTTTCATCATGTTTGTTGGCTTATGATTTTGGTTTTAATTTTATCAAGTTCGTGAGAATTGAGATTGACGGAAGGAAACTGAAAGCCTTACAAGCTTTCTAGAGAAAATAGATACTCTGTCTTAATTATGGCGTTTCAATGGTGGACTACATTTCAAAACAAATATTATTTTTGACTCTAGTTAAACGTCAATTTGAAGTATAATACACCATTGATGTACTATAACTTGAGATTGAATCTTTTTTTAGTGGATGATAAGTATCCACATAATTGACAAAACAACCAATTAGAGCAGTGAAAAAAAACGCATGCTTTAGTAAATAAACTAATTTTTATACACTTTTTTAAGACTACAATCCACAAACTGCGCAAGTAATTGAGCCAAGATTTGTGGCTGTTTAAGCAAGCCTAACATCACATAGAATAAACAAGGAGAATAGCTTGTTAATTTACTTTGAAAAGATAGTATTCAGTCTACGTTACTTCTATCCTCCGTGTGACATGTGCATTAAATCCTGGGCTTTAAAATTTGATAATCCATCCGTCTCAAAAGAATAGTTCACATTGATTTATGTATAATTTTTTATTAGTTATTAAATACAAAATATTTAGTGCGCAAACTAAATGTATAATTTTATATTTTTATTTTTACTTTTTAATTGTAAGTATACACTATAAGGATATTTTGAAATTTTGATTTTAATGTGAACTCGTTTTTTAGGAACAAAAAAAAATTGAAAGTAAATTTTTTTTTTTGGAATGAAAGGAGTATTTCTTAAAATAAATACGGAAAGAAATTGAACAAATTATCCGTTTTGTTTATCGTTAGAATTGGACTTGACTTGTAATTGTATACTTGATATACATTTTAGTTTGAATTTTATATTTTTCCTGTTCTAAGACAAAAGTTTATTTTGGCTTTTTACCTTTTCCATTATACTAACAATAGAACTTATTTTAAAATAAAATTTTCCTATAATATGTTTAATGAGTCATATAGTCTATAATTAAAAGGTAAGAACATAAGTGAAAAATTATTACCTCCATCTGAAAAAAAAATAAAAGAGTCTAGTTTTAAAAAATTTCTTTGTTCCAAAAAGTTAATCCACTTTTAGAATGAAATTCTTGTATTACTCTTACTAATAATGACAATGCATAATCCATATTAAAAAGTAAGAATAAAAATATAAAATTATACATTTAATAGTACATTAATTGTGTTGTAACAAATGAAAAGTAAACTTTTTTTTTGGGAATGGAAAGAGTATTATTTAATTATGTATTTAGTATATTGTATCTCTTACAATAATACTTTTTATGAAGTGAATTTTTTTTTTATTGGAATAGTTAGAGTAGAAATTTTAATAATTTTGAGATATTATTAAATGGACATTATAAATAAATTGTAATTATTTAAGAAAATTTAACTAAATTTAACAAAAGAAATATTCAATTTTAAGACAATTGTACGCTTAATGAGGAACTAAACAGACTCATAGTTAGCTATTGTGATTATTTAAAACAAATTTAAACTCAACTTGGGTGGCAAATAAATATTGGTTCAATTTCTTCATAGCCCTTCTCATGGTTAAAATTTTGCCAAACTCTCTAAAAATTAGGCAGGAGTCTGCAAATAATGTGGGTTTGAGTTGGCTTTCAGTTGTTGGTTTGCCGGACACGGTTAGTTGGTCGACCATCAAACAATTAGCACCATTGCGGCGTCGCCTACAAAGTGGTGAAAAATTAAAGAGAGGCGACAAAGTGAAGTTTAGTTACTATACCTTCCAAAAGTTTCAATTATTATTATACTTTCCTTTCCTTAAAAAAGTTTACGGAACTCCTAAAAATATATAAATTGAGTCATTTTGTTCAATCCATCCGTTAAATAATACTTTCTTTGTTCCAAAAAAAAAAATTAATTCCAAGCACACTTTGTTGAAAATTTGAGCCCCCAAAACATTCAAATTCATAAATTAATTAATCAACAAAATTAATTCCAAATTTAAGCCCCAAAGTGCCTATATCAAAACTTTAGAATATTTATTATCCCTCTATAAATTACCTTCCAAGCACACTTTGTTGAAAATTTGAATAAAGAGAAATAAATGTACTTATTATAGTAGTAGGGATCTTGTTTCTAGGCAATGTAGGATAAATATCTTTTAAAATGTTATGAGAGATTCTCGTTTGACAAACTAATTAACTCAATATTAATAATCACTAAACCAAAAAAAAAAAAAAGGATTTGTTCACGGATGACCCAAATTCCAATTATCAAAGTTCTCATGAGATTGGAAAAAATGTTCTTTGTTCCTCTTATAATGCCACAAATGGCACCCAAATTCTCACCCCCATAATTGCTAACTCACATCACACTCACACTTCGGGAAGATCTATTGTCTAGTATTTCTCTAAATCTAATCTTATCAAAGATGACAGGAAATAATTGACATGACGTCTAAGGGATTTAAGGACGAGAAGAATTAGGAAAAACAAAAAACAAAAAACATATTAGGGTATGTTGTCGATTGAGAAGACACAAAGGGGGAAAGGGCCAAAGGGGTGTGGATGGCAGTGGGGATGGTCCTAGGGTGTGAATTTGAGAATTTAAAGATGAGATGAGTTAGGAGAGTAGAAGGAAAATAAAATGGTAGTGTGGATAGAGGAAACATAAAGGAGGAGAAGGGAGTGAAAAGCAATGGTGGTAGTCCATGTTATATATGAAGTAAAAAAATTTGAAAATTGTTATGAAAATACTACAAAGTAGTATTACTACTACAATCCTAAAAATGTAGTAGAAGCAAATAGAATAATATGAAAGTAAGACAAAAAGAAAATGTAAAGAACACAAGTGTAGTGTAATTTTCTATTATCTTTCTTCTCATTCATACTTCCACTAAACCTCTATTTATATAGGTTTAGGGTTCATCATGATATGTAGGTTACAAGAAATCTAAAGGTTTCATCTTCCCACATCATGGTTCTAAAGGTCACAAGTTACATCTTCCCTTATCATCCTAAAGGTCACAAGTTACAATGTAGGGAATTTCAAGGGTTGAGTGTTACATGTCTTCAAGACTTCCCCTTGAATAATGGAGTTACTTTTATGGGCAAGTGAAGAGTTATATAGATGAACATCCACAATTTGTATGATTCATAACAAAAATGAGATGGGTTAAAATATTTTAAAAAAAAAGATGATAAATTTAGTGGTGTTAATTGAGAAAACATAGAGCAGTAATAGAGATTGGACGGCTGTTGGGAATCAACGAGCCGAAAAAAAATAGCAATTGAAAATTTTAAGACCAAAACAATCTAATAAAGTAATAAAAATAACATAAGCTATGAACAACACACAAATTTCTCATAGTTCGGCTTGAATTTCAAATTTACTTTACTCAAAAAATAGCTCTTTATTGTAAATAAAAAAAATACAAGAATAACTTTATGTACCAAGTCTAAAACCTTCGACTCTCTTTTCTACTTACTGAGAACTATTTCTCTTATTGTAAATTTTTATATATTTGATTCACCAAGCTCTCTATTTATAATAAAAGACATTACCTAATTTTTAATCAAATAATAACAATAATTGAAAAAGAACTTGGCTCGTATTTCAAATATTTGGAAATTATTACAAAAATACAAATTTCACAATTTCCTTCTTCGAGTAAAAAAAAACATTGCGCCTTTGGTGGTTCTAGGATGTAAATTAGAGAATTTGAAAATCATATGGGTTGATGGTGGTGATTTTAGGGTGTGAATTAGGAAATTTAAAGATGAAATGGTTTGGAAAATTAGAAAAGAAAAATTGATAGTGGTAATGTTGATTGAGAAAATATAGAGGGGAAAAAAAAAAAAAAGAGTAGTGTGGCAGAAGTAGTAGTGAAATCAAGATGATGATGCCGACAACCATGATGATGATGAATAGTTCGATTGTAATTAGTTTTTTTTTTCAGTTATTTATTGAGACTTTAATTATGTCTTGAATTTTTTTATGAAATTACGCCACTTTTTATATGGTTTACGTGTGTTTTTAACGGAATGGCTCAATATATACACTTTTATGAGTTTATTTTTCTGGAAAAAATAAATATAATGAATGAAAGCCAAACATAAACTTTGGAAAAGTGTAGTAAACAAATTTAGAATTCATTAAAAAGAAAGTAGAAAATGGGAAAAAATTCAAAATTGATCACCTTAGGCAATGGTGCCTATTGTTTGTCTATATTATAGTTCAGCCCATTCAAATTCACCAATGACTTGTCCATATCCATCTTTGACGAACTTGCTAAAATTCCTCAAAACTTCTGTCTGTTACCTCTATAATTTTGCATGTGGGTTTTTAATAAAAAATTTTTGTTAAAAAAAAAAGAAGTATTACAAAGTAATAGCAATCACTATGATTCCCATCTTTTTGCTGAATTTGAAAAAGAAATGAAAAGAATGAAGAAAAAAGAGTGTATAAAATGATTCTAGTTCTTATTTATGGTCAATAATACGAGCTATCGAAACGTCAATATTTAGAATTAATACTTGTAAAGTGTAATATAAAAGCTCTCAATGCTTTTAAGGGTTAATTTATTAATAATTCAAAAGGACTTTTTATTTATTTATTTTTTAGGAAACATTACAAATTCGAATCTTGGTATTATCACTTGAGTTATGCTGCCGGTTAAAAGCTAATAATCTCTCAAAATTCATCCTCCTATGCAACCACGTGTTTCGTGACATGTATTTATTCAAAGTGAATGTGTGTTTATATGTTACTCTTCCGATTTTTATTATTTAAAATTTTGTTTATCTCTAAAAAGAAATTCACATTTTGAATAAAATTAATTGAAATTTCTAGATTGTTTTTGTTAATAATAACTACTTATGTCTTATTATTAAAAAGTATAAATAAAAATAAAAATTTTCATATTTAATAGTACATTAAAAGTATTATGCCTTATAACTAAAAAAAAAAAGTAACATCCAATGAAAAGCTAACTCCTTTTTTAGGGAGAAAGGGATTATAAAGTATGATATAGTGAATGAATAAACATCTGAATTACTACATCTATCTCCTTTCCCAAAAAAGAAAAAAAATTCATTTTTTATTTTTTTAATCTTAGAAAATTAGTCTATATATAAAAATTTTTAAAATATTATTTTTATTAATAATGACAATGTATAATTTAAAATTAAAAAATAAGAGTAAAATTAAAAACTTGTACATTAATAGTAAATTAAATATATTGTAGTTTATATTTAAAAAATTTATATCATACTAAAAATTAACTTTTTTTTTAAGAATATAAAAAGTAATTAATTTTAAGCAATAAAAAATGGGAAATTTGCAAAAATAGCACTTTTGCCAAAGACATTTACAAATATAGCATGCTGACCATTTTCCTTACATGTATAGCACTTTTAAACGTGAAAAGACCTAAATGCCTCTCTATTTACAAAAGATGATAAGTATCGCTCCTAAAGTCATTCAAAATTTCTTCACTTTATTTTTTCACTTCGAATTTCCCTACTCATTCAATCATTCTTTATCGATTAATATCTCATTTATTCGACGCTGCATGAATGGCAAGAAAGCGAGGAGGACAGGTATCTAAGGCCACCGCAGTAGAGAAAAATTTGCATATTGATTAACCTTGCATATTGATTATGGATTTTAGAAGAAATACGATTGCAATAGAGTTTTGTGTGATTTTTACTGTAATAGCTCAAATTCAACGTCAAATTAGGCATGAATTAGATATGAATCTTTTATTCGACAAAAAGAGAGGTTTTCGACAAACAATTCGACATTTATGCCCTACATTCGACAAAAATTTCGACATAAAATTTGACAAATGTTTTGACAAGAATTTCGACAAAAAAAGTCGACAAGCACTTCAAAAATGTCCACAAAGAAATCTCCCACAAAAAAAAAAAGAGAAAAAAAATGTGCCCATCAAAGCAGAAGCAAAAGCAAAAGCAAAAGCAAAAGTACCAACACAGCCATTGAAGCTCAACCACCGTCGCCGCCGTGGCTAATAGAGGAGAAGTAGAAGACTGGAAGCAAGAGGTCATCAATGGTGGATCCCTAAAGCCCGTAGATCTCCACACAGGTACCAACGACTGGGCTTCACCTCCTGATGACTTGTTCTCACTCCGTGGACCTCACTACTTCACCAGAAAGTTGAAAATACCTTTTGGGTCCTGGCTTCTGTAGCCTGTCGATGTCGATTGGCTCCAATCTAACTCCAAACTGGATCATATCCTCGCTCGGCCTGACAACCGGGTCATGAACTCACTCAAGCGCACAAATCTCCAAGGTAAAAATATGAAGACCTTTTGTGGAATATGAAGTGCTTGTCGACATTTTTGAAGTGCTTGTCGAAATTCTTGTTGAAATATTTGTCGAATTTTATGTCGAAATTTTTGTCGAATACAAGGCACAAATGTCGAATTGTTTATCAAAAATTTTGTCGAAAAGCTCTCTTTTTGTCGAATAAAAGATTCATGTTTAATTCATGTCTAATTTGATGTTGAATTTAAACTATTACAGCAAAAATCACAGCAAAAATCACATAAAACCCTATCGCAATCGTATTTTTTCTAAAATCCATAATCAATATGCGATTTTTTCTCTACTGCAACGGCCTTAAATGCCTGTACTCCTCGCTTCCTTACCATTCATGCAGTGCGATGAAGAATGATTGAATGAGCAGGGAAATTCAAAGTGAAAAAATCTTGAATGACTTTAGGAGCAATGTTTATCATCTTTTGTAAATAGATGGGTATTTTGGTCTTTTCGCATTCAAAAGTGATATATTTGTAAGGAAAATGTTCCATTTGCTATATTTGCAAATGTCTTTGCAAAAAGTGCTATTTTTTCAAATTTCCCATAAAACAAAATAGGTACATGTACGATTTGTCTTTATTTTAGCGTCCATGTTAATTTGAATAAGGTCAACATCATACCACAAACGATGTTCTTGAATGTGGATGAGACTTGTATTTTGGCCAAAAATTCCTACGACTTTTATTATAATTGCTGGTTTTTATGTGAAAAAGATGTCTCGCTTCAAAAGAGATAAGAAAAATGCAAACACTAATTTGCCTTCGCCCCCAAACAAATTAAGAACGTACATTTGCATGTCCACATAGGCGAATTGCCGAATTGGTACAGTGCCAAAAAGCATTGGATCCAAACCATACATGTGGTAGCTGACATTGATCCCTTCCCTGCTCAACTTCTGGTAATGGGTCCGACCATGAATAGTTTTTAATTTGGGACTGGATTCTTTGATTGGTATTTTTCAAATGGACCGTTCTTCAATGGCCTACAAAATTGATAGACAATCAAAACGGAAATATAGGACAAACCACAGACTTCTGCTCCATCTATTAATCAAAAATATAAATTTTCCCCTTGAATTGTCATTTTTTTTCCAATTCCCATATTTGGTTGATCAAAAGCACATAAATAATTTTGCATGAGATTATAGGTTCAAATGTTTATTTTTTTTAAAAAAATAAAGAGTGATAATATTGATTTTTTTTTTGTTATTGACATTTCTTTTTTGTTGCAAAAAAATACGATAAATTTTATATATTTCATGCCAAATGAGAAATGCTAATAATAATAAATTAAAAAAAAAAGAATACCGATAACATTAACGTATCAGAAATTAAATGGGATTTCTTGAAACAATATTATAATTTGACAAAATAAATTCATAGTTAAAATATTCAATTTCTACCTTCTACTGCCTTTGCCATTGCTAAGTTAGAGAATTTAAAATATAAAGAAGTTTAGAATCTATATAGATTGCATTTCGTTTTGTATTTTTATGTTTACGAAATAAAAATTATTTCGATAATATAAAAATACAAAATGAGATAACAAACTAAACACATCTTAAAATATTAGAACCTAATCCCCTTATACTTAATTTTTTTCAAAAATAATGAGGGAAGGAAAATTTTTAAAAATAAAAATAAAAAGAAAGAACAAAAAGGGAAAAAGAATAACCTTCACTATGAAGGAAACAATACTGACCCTACATTTGGTTCCCCTTATTGCAAGCTTGCACAGATAATCTGTCCACTTCAATGCCATAATTATAATGTTCTGAGATGTGTGAAAAACACTACACGTACCAAAGTTGATTTGCTCCAAAAACAGATTTTTAAGATGGGGTCTGACCTAGGTAGCCATCATTTTTGTTGCTTTTTCTCCATCAATAAAGGAGCAATAAACTCTTAAATACAAAAACATTTCTGGTAAATAAAATTCTAAGTTGGTTTGATTTTTGCATTACTAATAGCTAGTTGCAAACAATCACATCAACCGACCATGGGAACATAAGACTGTATATATGGTACTAGATGAGGATGAACATAAATGCTGAGAATTTGACAAACAAATTCAATCCAAACAGGTTGAATGCGAATTTAAGGCTATGTTTGAATTGTATTGTATTTGAGAATTTTGTATTGAAATATATGAAAGTTTTGGTGGAAATTTTTTGTAAGAAAAAGTAATATGAAAAAATAGATTGGAGGGAAATTTTTTTTGAAATAATGTGAGAAGAATTTTGGAGCGAATTTAAATTTTAAATTTTAAATTTTGAAATAAAAAGTTATTTGAATATTTTGTTTTTTAATTGAAAAAAGTTAAATTTTGCATATAAAAATGCAAGCCAAACATAGCCTTAAGGAATAAAGTAAACCAAATGAAACTTTTATTTTACTATATGGGGTTGGATATATGGATCATGTCCTAGTATTACTTTATATTAAAACAGCTATTTTTATTTAAATTTGAATAATTTTCACTTTTGATTTAATGTAACTTTTTTTTAATTTACAAGATATAACATATTTAATACACCATTAAGTTTATACTTTTATATTTTCATTGTTACTTTTTAATTTGGGTTATAAATTGTCATTATTAGTAAAAGATAGTATGAAAATTTCATATCAAAAGTGAATTTTTTTTTTGGACAAATAAAATTTTTGAAATTAAACTCTTTTTTTGGGACGATTGGAGTACAAAATAATAGTTGCTCATAGGAATTTAAATTAGGCATTGGCCATTTCAAATTTTGTTTGATAAAAAACTCACGAGCCAAAAACGATTAATTAATACTAACATTTTCTCTTGAATGCACTTCTTTTCTCAAAGCCATATGCTTAAAGTACATCAATGTGGAAGCTTGTTAATCAAGTAAAAATCATGATAATGATAATGTTAAGAGAATGTTCTGGGTTATTCTTGAAATCAGCTTTTTGAGAGATGTATCCCATATTTGGGTGCTTTATATATAGCATTTATATGAAGAATGCAACCACACTTTTAACTGCATCAGGAAATTAGCCGGGCAAAAAATCATCATATAATTTTAGTGACAAGCTTGAATATTAGGACAACATCAATTGCAAAATTATCAATTGGTTCTTAATGATTATTTTACTTGGTTGGGGTGGTGAGAATCGGAGCCCTGACTTTGTTGACTAATGGGCATTTCTAACCTTTTTATAGACGATTGAAAGTTCAATTGAGATCCATCATTGCATGTGTTTTGCATTTTGTCACTATCTTTACATCTAATTCACGTTTCACTAATTTTTCTATTATCCTATGAATCCTATGCTATATATGTGGAGATTTGGCAAAAATTTATCCTCGTTTTTCTTCTACGGGTATGTAGATTCCCTTCAAAAACATAATGAAAAATATTAAGATGAGATTTGTGTGGTTTAAATAATATTGAGTAGGAATGGGATTTCTAATGAATATAAGATGGATATTTGTAGGTAAGGAATTATTAGGGTGGATAGGATAGGCCGATAAATTTTAATTTTTACCTATTTATTTATTCATTTAAATTATAAAAACTTTAAAATCACTGTGTTGAATTATTGGCAGCCTACAAGATTTAATTTATATTATAATGAACTTGTTGAAATTCAACTGGTTGGAAGCGATCACCAATAATATATTAAAATAGTGGCGGTCAAATGAAAAACAACGCCATACTTTTTAATTTAAATAAATAACAAATAAATTAATTTTGCCAAATGCTTGGTCGCATTTGGCAAATGCAAACTAGGCTTAGTTCGCATTTACCAAATGCGAACAAGCATTTGGCAAAATTAATTTTTAAATTGTAATTACTATTTTATTGGATTTAAAATGCGAATTATTTTATTATTTTGCATAAAATAAGTTATTCTATTTATTTTAGATATCAAGAAAGCTTAGTGTGATGACTAATAAAACTAAAACAAATAAAAATTACTTCAATATGTCTCTAAACTCATATTTTTATTATTTTGCATTAACTCACATATTCTATTTATTCGAGATATGAAGAAAGCTATAAAGATTAATGGAATAACACCAGTGGAAAATTACTTAAAAAATGGTTATTTGGATGACCTAAATAATCTTGAAAATTACTATTTCATTGGTGTTAATCTTTGGTGTTAATCAATCATCTGGCATAATTAATTTTACTATTTTATTGGATTTGGTGAAAATATTGGGAAAAAATGGAAAACTTTTGAAATAAAATATCTAATTTTGTATTTTTTTTATTTTGCATAAAATCAGCTATTCTATTTATTTCTGATATCAAGAAAGCTTAGTGTGAGGACTAATGAAACTAAAACAAATAAAAATTACTACTAAGTGTTTCTAAACTCATATTTTTATTATTTTCATCTGACTCACTTATTGTATTTATTCGAGATAAATTATGAAGATTAATTGAAAAAAAAGTGAAAAATTACTTAAATGTGTCTCTAGACTTATATTTTTATGAATATTAATGAAACAAATTAAAAATATAGGAAAATTACTTAAATGTGTTTGTAAACTTGTATTTTTATTAGTGTGCACAAAAGCACCTAATTCCCATATGACTCGGTAATTTTTCTTTTATATTCTCTCTACTCTATTTTTTCATCCTAAATGTTGATTTCCTAACTTATTCTTACATATTTT
Source organism: Gynochthodes officinalis (assembly GCA_020080225.1). Taxonomy (NCBI): domain Eukaryota; kingdom Viridiplantae; phylum Streptophyta; class Magnoliopsida; order Gentianales; family Rubiaceae; genus Gynochthodes; species Gynochthodes officinalis. The sequence goes on from CM034616.1 coordinate 14,749,822, forward strand.
TACACAAGAATGGAAAACCTAAATAGACTACATGAAAGGTTAATGATCGTCATATCAAATTTATTTACACTTCTATATTGGTTTGGCATTCAATCCCGGACAAAGAGACTTAAATGGTTCTTCGGACCACCTAAATAAATGGTGGTCCAAAGAACTATTTAAGTCTCTTAGGTGTTAATAAATGGTCTTTGTACGACCTAAATAATCTTGAAAATTACTATTTCATTGGTGTAGTACACCAAAAACGTGGACAAACAATAAGCCTAGAATAACTATTTTCTTTCACAACCGTGTGCTTAATGACAAGCCTAATTGTATAAAGAACCGAATTGAATGACATGGATAAATGTATAAAGTATCCAATTATGCGAAGTGAACTAAAGATTAGTATTACACAACTTTCCAAATTTATGTCCTCAAAGTTTTACACAAATTTCCATTCATCTATGTCTTCTAAGTTTTTCATGCGTACCACAAGTAGTAGGTTTAATAGTTCTCCTAGATCTACGCAAACCTACAATATGCTCTTCTTGAGTCACAGTCGGATGTACTTCTTCACGTATATCTATGTATTCATCTACATCATCGTCATCATCATCATCATCCTCTTGACCATCCTCCTCGTTCATTGGCTCGTTAGACATATGTATCGGAGTGCGTATCTTTGAAGAGTGAAAGACACTAGAGGATGGTTGATTCATCGTATCACAGATAGTTGAAGAAGTAAATACATGTGGAGTGGGCTGCGTAGATGTACTAGGATGAAGTGAATCTGACGATGATGAAATAAATCTGACGGTGAAGAACCACCTAAAGGATCAGATATGTCACCTCGATGGAGTCGAGACCCTCGACCACCTTGCTTATGGCCTCGAGCATTCCTACGCTGTCTAGCAATGCCGCGTGAATCCATAACATTCGGCATGTCTCGATCCCCGATCTGTTCTGGGTTAATCTCTAATATGTGAAACTCTCAAACCACACGCATTGACTCTGCAGCCATATTTCGTACCTTTACTGCAAAAAGATCTACATCCGAAGGCTCATAGTGCAATATATGATCCAAAGACAAATGGTAGATCCGAAACATCGTGTCCACTGGGGAAAAAAATCAATAAACATCTTAGGAACATAACATAATCAGCGTACAATTTAAAAACAATAATGCATACCAAATGCTCTTCCACATAACTAGTGCTTTGAAAGCCATCAGGTGCTGCATCAAAACGGAAAAGGTCAGAAATGTATATGATCATCCGAGACCTGTACCATAATAAGTAATCATGGGATAGAACTGATAGGTCATCCACAACATTACCCATCTGAACAGCCTTGTGCCTGTTGGCCCACATATCTACATACATTTGATATGTGACCACCCAATTAGCATTAGACCTCCCGCGACGACCCGTACTATGAATATCGTCAAAACAATCCAGTAGTATGGGCATAGGAATGGGTTGGAACATCCCAAACTGTCGTAAAGTACAATATGACACATGGGGCTCGATGATATTCCAACATATAAAATACACGACGGATCGCCATATCTCATGACCCGCTGTGCATTGTGACGGTAGGGTTTGAAGAATTTCATTTGAATAGGGTAGCCATATGAACTAGAACAATAGAAATAAAAACATCATTACGTCTTAACTTATATAACTCAAGCAATACCTAGTCTAATCACATAAATGAATGTTCAAATATCATAATGTGGTACTTGTTCAAAGTGAAGACTGGTCAACTGATCACGATATGCACGCAAGACGTGCATAGGGACTCTGGACACATCAAAATGTCCGGTTCACCTACAATTACAATTGTTATGTCAATATAAAGACTGATTTGCTTGTGCCCAAGTAGGAAAATGATCAATATTACGAACCTCATGCCACATGGGAATTAAGTATCATCAACTAGATTACGACGGACCGGTTTGACAATGGGTATCCTCTCTCAAACCCATAACTATTAAAATTATAAGAATGTAAATATTCAAATAGTTAAAATGACTAAAAAATAATATAATTTAATCAAGATCTGTACGTAATCAGATTTGGCAGTAAAAAAAATATATTTACCTGCAACACTAGTGGGCCCGCTATCTCATTGGCAGTCGGTGAGGTGGTGTCACACAAATTGCGATACAATGAAGCCAGTACCGCACTACCCCAACTATATGTACATGTAACCTCTTTATCTACTAGCATTGACATGTGCAGTAGAGGCACCTGATAGTCGGATTTGTCAGAAAATAACAAGCCACTCAGTAATATCATCAAATAAATACAGGCTCGCTGGATGCAGCTCTCATCGCTCGCATCTTCAAGTAAGTCATTTTCTAGGGCCTAATCCAAACATCCTATATTTAGTTTACCACCTTTAATAGCTGACGGATCCAGTCTAATAACTCATCACATAAATCAATTCATTCGACCACGCTTCTTCAGGTGTCAACACCAATAACTGGCAACCCATCCACACGAAGGCCCCATAATACCTCGACATCTTGTAAAGTCATTGTTACCTCTCCGATTGGCAGATGGAATGTATGAGTTTCTGGTCGCCATCTTTCAACTAATGCGGTGATCAAGGCATGGTCATTTTTAACACGTCCAAATTGTATTATGCCAGCGAATCTGGACATCACGATGTATGGTGTAATCCGGTGTGGAATCGGCATGTGTCTCCATAAAACACCATCGCACCTCCGTATCTTAAGTTGTTCATCCTCAATGTGACCATAAAAAAGGGCTGAGGCTCGGTGCTGCCCATGCCTGAACAATAAATCAGGAACATATGGCCCAGGATGCATGTCTATCATAAAAAAATCGACAATGAAGTAAGAAAAATATATATAATGCTTAATGATATATGTTTACCTACTAAAACACTTGGTGATTATTAGAAAACAATTATGGTACACAAAAAAGTAGATTATGAAAGAGGCTTATCCAATTAACATTCATCGTAATTCAATACAACACGTGATCCTACAACTTCTATCATCAAATTAAAAAAATATATATATCAAATCATGGCTAAACACTAAACAAATATCAGACTCTATGCTGAGCATTTTGACAATTTCTTCGGTTATGACCAATTTGCTAACAATTTTCACATTTGCGAGATTCGTCAGGGTGGCAAATATCCATTTCATTTTGAATGCGACTTGCGCACACAGGACCACCGCGTTGACGAGTGAACATATTGTCGTCGAGTTGTAATGCTCATCCAAAATCAGGCCAATAATCAAGGTGTGGCAAATGAGTGAAATTACCGAAATACTATGTAACATAGGTTTTAACTGTGTACACTTCACTAAACAGACCATATGGATTGTTCCTTCATTTCTTGCAAACGGCCAAGGCATGTGAACATGGGTACCTATATGTTTTCCATTTCCCACACGTGCAGTTATGCCAATAATATTTAACCGTATGACAATTGCCACCTTTGCCATCCACATGGCGTGCATTGGTAACTTTGTAAACACCATTCTCGTAGTCAAACTCTTCCACCTTGTGGCCTTGCGCCACTAGCTCTGTCTTTCTAAAAATTATCCATATGTTACTTGGCAAGTCGAAATGACTATGGTAAGCATCAACCACCTGTTTTCGAAACATTTCCACTGTTCTATGGAATGTTACGTCGACAATTGCCTTTAATGGTAAATTTCTTGCACCATGAAGGACATTATTATAGCTTTCTAAAATGTTGGTTGTCAAAGTACCCTAATGTTGAATCCCATCATATGCTAAATACTACTGTGTCTAGTCAATAGCCGACAAATAGTCCCACCCTTCTGGATCTAAAACCTGAATCTGACTACGAAATATTTTCCACTTCCGCTTCTACCATGCACAACCGATAGCCCAACATAACCTTCTTAGCTACAAGTTCTTGAACTTGGTCATAAAATTACTCCTAACGTGTCTCAAAAAGAAGTGGTGAAATGCTATAGGCTTCTTCCACTCATCCACGTGCATTATACCTTTGTGCCTATCCGACACAACACATAGCGGGTGTCGCTCAAACACAACATGTAGTTTCAACTGTTGCATGAACTAACTCCAACTACTAATCGTCTCTTCATCAACAACGACAAAAGCTAATGGCAGAATTCTGTTATTTGCATATTGTGTAACAGCCACTAGCAATTTTCCTTTGTATGTGCCAAGTAAGTGAGTGACTTCAACACTGATTACGGGCCTGCATGTGTGGAATACTTCGATCGAGGGACCAAATGCCCAAAAGACGTATTTAAAGGTTTATACACCATCACTGGCCTGTCTGGGATGATGTTGCCACTTGACAATAGTTCTGGGGTTCGCCACTCTAAGGGCTGCCATATACTATGGCATTTCAGCAATCGAGCTTTTCCAATCTCCATATACAGCTTCAATTACCTTTCGGCACCCATGCCAAGCCTTCTTGTATGACACATCTACTCCATGCAATTTCTTAATATCTTTTTGTATACTCTTCATAGTATAACATGGATCTTTTTCCACTGCATAGCAAATCTGGGTGGCTATGTTTAGGAAGTAAAATTTGTATGATAACTTTCTTAGTTCACACCTAGACATTTGTGCTTAGAAACCCATCTTGTGATTTTCCATTGTCCATGAGTATTTTTACGTACTGCACGAACACTCTATAGACAAGGTGCATCGACATGGGATTGATCTTTGCATTTGGCCACCCATGTATGAAGCTTGCTTTCTATCACCTTGAACTCCTTATTATGGTTGATAGACCATAATGTAAATCGCTTTCTTGATTGGTTTTTATCTTCAAATTGTATCCCCAAACATATCTCATGATTAGAAATTACTCCACACTCGAATGCGCACGGTTTCACCCATCTGAGTGGAATCACTATTATCATTGGGGCCGATATCATTGAAGAACGCCAATCCCCTTGGAATATACATCCAATGGGATTCTGCCCTTCGATCAGCATTGGGGACAAGTGAGTGGGGGGATTAGGGTTGGGATCACTATCAGAGTCAGTTTCATCTCCTGTCATACTGTCATTTTCAATTGGTTGGGGCTCAGCCAATGGATTGAACAGATGAAACCCATCGTCGAAATCATTACTTGTGATATCACCCCTGTCGACAGCCTCTGGGTCTTGACAAGTGAGTGATAACCGACACAATGGACTATCAAGAGCAGATGTACTAGGAGGTGTGGGAGAATGATTTGGATTCGCATATGGAGATAAAGAAGAAGGCCTAGCCGTGTGCATAGGAACAAGTGTTTGCCCTAACGTTGTAGATGTCCTTACTAATGAGTCAGTATACGTTGACACTGAAGAACTAGACAAGGGTGGTGACAATCCAACGTTGGACTAAGGAATAGAATTAGGAATAGACCGATGAATATACTGAGGCATAGATTCTAGTAGAGTTTGAAATTGGCCATAAGTAGAACCGAGACACCACTATGCATTTGTGCCACCGAATTGACCATCTCGGTCAATATGTACATTTTGGCGAAAAAAGAGTTAATTTCCCCAGCTATCTCATACATGACTTCCATGCCAAAGTCGTCTATTATGGTTACACCATTATAGATGATGTTACCATGAATAGTAAATGGTCAACGAAAAAACATTTTCAACCTATAGACATTTGTATCCACCGGGACACACTGGTATATTAAGGTCTCTAACTCAGAAAATGATAATTTCGATGATATCCTCACGGTGTGCTTAGCATATAAAGGAGAATACGATAAGCCAACATTGGACTGTATCATGTCACCACCCCAATATAACCCTAATAAAAATGGACGGAAAGTAGACATTTTTCACCTATTGCCAAAGTATGAGCATATGTCAATAACGAAGAATTAACCTCAAGAGATCTCATGAATTAAAGGTGATCTACACTACATAAACACATGATATACTACTAAATAAAACAAGGCCTACATATTGATTTAACATGCATTCTTGAATCAACGTAAATGGATGAATATTATTATACTCAGACATACAAACATTCACAGACAAGACATCCAAAAGTAACGAAGCAAATCACAGCAAAACATGGAACTTGCCTTTTTTTCCTTTTTTTTGCGTTACTTCATTTTGCATTCCATTCTTTATTTTCACTTGTTTCCATAAAAAACTTATAAAGCATTATATATATATATATATATATATATATATATATATATATATAAATATTTTTCTCGTATTTATATTTCTAATACAATAGAGGGTTTATATATTTTCCGAATTTGATTTTTTTTTTAGTCCTAAAACGAAAAAGGGTTTGTATATTTTTCGTAATTGATCTTTTTTTTTACCCAAAAACAAATTAGGGTTTTTATATTTTCCATTTTTATACAATGATTGATTATGGTTTTTTGGTTCAACTTTAAAAAGTAAAAATTATTTCACTGATTGGTGCTTATTAATGGAGAGTATCTTACCTACATTGGTAATTTTAGCTAGAACTTTTGTGAATATATTTCTAATTATATTCGGTAAATCTTTTTTTCGACAAAAAAATGTTTTACTTCATAAAAATTTTTGCAATTTTTCAACACCAATAAATTTTCACTCAATTTAATTTTTCACAATTTTTAAACACCAATAATTTTGCACAATTTTTTATCAAATTTTCACAATAACACCAATACTTTTTCAACACCAATTATTTTTTCCACAATTTTTCAACACCAATAATTTTTCCCACATTTTTTCCAAATATTTTTTCCACATCTTTCCAATAATTTTCCAACACCAATCATTTTTCCACATTTTTTTCCACAATTTTTCACAATAACTCTATATGATTTTCCACAATTTTCCAACACCAACAATTTTTCAACAATTTTCCGCAATAACACCAATAATTTATCTCAATTTCTCAACACCAAAAATTAATCACTCCATACAATTTTTTGCAATTATTTAACACCTACAATTTTTCAACAACTTTCCACAATTTTTCACAATAACACCAAAATTTTTCCACAATTATTCAACACCAATATTTTCTCACTCCATATATTTCTAAATATATATTCACATCATATATTCACCACCAAAAAATGAAAATTATTTCAATTCCGCTAATAATGTCTAATATACTCTAAATTTTAACTTCATTTATCACAATTTTCCAACACCAAAAAATCATTACTACATATAATCTTTCACAATTATTTAACACAAACAATTTTTCAACATTTGTTCAACAATTTTCCACAATTTCTCACAATAACACCAAAATTTTTTCACAATTTCTCACAACCAATAATTTTTCACTCCATATATTTCTAAATATATATTCACATCATAAAGTCCGTATGACAAAATTTAAATAATTTCAATTCCACTAATAATGTCTAATATACTCTAATAGTGTCTAATTAACTTAAATTTGGAAAAAAAATTAAGTAAAAATTTTAACAATTCTCCAAATTACCTATTGCCAAAAATTTGAAGCAGCTTCTCGGCAATGGCTTTTGGAATCAGGGAGAGGCGGATCTTCTCTGCTCGAGCCAAATCGGCCAAAACAAATTTGCAGCTTCTCAGCCAAATCTCGGCCACAGATCAGTACGCACCTTCTGCACTCTTTTTGCGGCGGAAATGACGCACGATTCAGCAATGAAGGAGGGCTGACATTGGCAATGGAGGGCGGCGAATCTCCTCTTCTCAGTTGGCGAACTACGAAAACAGAGAAGGATGCCCGGAAATATTGAACTACGACGAACAAGGGAAACAGATAAGGAAGGAAGCAAAAAATGCTAACAAACAAACAAAGGAGGAACGCAGCAAGTCGAATTTTTTTTTTTCCTCACCTCAAGACTCTTATGGAATAGCAATGCTCGGGCAGCCCTTGCAGAGGAAATGACGCAAGCTTCAGCATCCCAGGAAAGCTGACATTAGCTAGGGAGGGTAGCGGATCTGCTTTTCTCGATTGGCAATAAAGAACTAAGGAAATGAGAACGAAGGCTACAAGAGAGAAGTTATAAAGCTAAATAATTCAGAACTTTGGTCGCATTTGGCAAATGCGACTGCACCTGTGCAGTCCTGGAGTGCCAAAGTCGCATTTGGCAAATGCGAACTAGGTGCCAAATGCAACAATCACAAACTTGGAACATAAACATTTACCCCTCTCCCCCCCCTTCCACCATTTTCCATATTTTTTTTCCCAACTTAGCTTGGGAATAAACTCGATCCTGTATGATAAGGTAGATAAGGATAAGGTACAACTCCCCATATGGTAAAATAATGGTACAAAAATTGGAGTTCATAGTTCATAACTATGCTATAGGTTTAAGCCCATAGGGTTTAAGGCATACCTGTAAAACCAAAAATTAAGTAATGAATCCTATTTTTATAATATTTAATTAAAAATATAGAAGTTAGATAATCAACTCACTACCAATATTTTGAACTATCATTTATATGAAATTTCTATGAAATTTATATGAAAGAAAATAACTTTGGATTCTAAGATTTTATTGGATGATTTGTACTCTATTAGTTTTGTTGTTGTTGTTGTTGCTATTATTTTAACATTTGTTCTAATTAGAAAACTATCTTGTGATAATTTAATCATCGTTGTTGTAGGTTTTCATTTAAATTTAGATGTTATATTTATTATTAGTTTTGCAAAAACATGGTTATCTTGTGGACTATGAGACTAAATACTTATTTTATTTTATAAATTATGATTTATATTTCCATTTATGACCTAATATAAATTTGAATTAGATTTATGTATTTAATTTTATTATTGGACATACTTTCTTTTATAAAATAAAAATATCTACTTTATATGTTTAAGTTATTTTGTTTTAAATGGTAATATATTATTATGGGGAAAAGGTTGATATTTAATCAAATTCATTCAATTTTAGAAAAAAAATACTCCATCCGTCTTAAAAAAAAATTACTTTTGAATAAAATTGAATGAAAATAAGAAATTGAAAGATTTCGTTGAAATTGTTTGTTTGAAAATTTCCTGAAAAGCTAATCATAGGTTTTCTCTCCATCGCAACTATAGAGCTGTATGCTCATTACTAAACTTGTTTGAAGAGATGGAAGATAACCATGGGATATCTTTTTGATTCGAGATTGAATCGATCATTAGAAAAGAATTAGGGCAAAAATTAGGATACATTCTAAGAAAATTAAACTTCCATTCTATATTGTCTTTACCAATACTCTCTAAACCTCTGGAAATTAAAAAAAAAGAAGTCCACTTTTTCTTGAATTCAACTTCCTTTTTCTTTAGTTATAAGGTACAACATATTTAATGTCATTAAAAGTAAAATTTAATATTTTTATCATTACTGTTTAATTATAGCATACATAATAATAATAATTATTATTATTTGTATTAGAGGAATTTCATTAGTGGACACTTTTTTGGGGATAAAAAAGATTTTAAAATGGACTGTTTTGTTTTTCAAAGAATGGAGGCAATAATAACAATGTGGAACTTAAAATTTAAAAACAAAAATAAAGAAATTTAAATATGTTTTACTTTATAATTAAACAAAAGTTATACCTAATCAAAAGTGGATTATTTTTCAAAATGGAGAGAGTAAAAAAAATTATAAGTTTTATGGATTTACCTTGTATCCTAACATTTCAAAATAAGGTACGATAGGTTTAGGGTTAGATTTTTCATAATATGGGATAAGGGTACAAATTTTGAAATTGATACATTATATGACAGAGTACGGGCTTTCACCTTTATTTTGCCTTACCCTGCCCATGCTCAACCTTTCTTACACATTTACTAAATCTAAATACACGAAAGGATCATTCGTTTTGGATTGCAATTTTTATTTTTAATTGAGAGTAATTTTCAAGAATATATGTGGTTTGGTAATCTTTCTATTTTGTTTTTTTATTTTATAATTGAGAGTGTTTTTTCATGTATATTGATTGGTTGTCTAACTATAAAAAGAACCTTATAGTTTAAAATTGGGTCAAGGGATCTCTTAATGCCTTATTTGTTGTTTTTTTTTTCTATTCATCAAAGTTATTATATAAAGATTTGTTAATGAATTAAAGTTGCAATGTTTTTTACTCTTTTTTTTTTTAATTTGATTGTCATCTAAACTTTCATCCATTCACTATGTTTTTATAACGACAAAAGAATATAGATGTGTTTTCTACCTCAAAACACAAGTAATTATTTTTTCTTTTAAAAAATGAGAGAACAAGGACAAAAAGATATCATCAATTAAACTTCAAATTGAAGAAAACTCTTTTACAAGATAGACTTGGACAAGAATGAATAAAAACATATTGAATAAAATCCTTTTCTAATCATTATATATATAAAAAAAAATTCTTCCACCAAGCCAACTTTTTATTCTCCTATCAAAACAAATCAAATACAAATTTTCCCCAAAATTTTTCTCTCCCCACCAAAGGGAAAAAATAAAAACTAGTTGTTTGGTTATCTTAGAAAGAAAATTGACATTTCATTACTATTTTCATCACTTCCATATTTGAATAACTTTATTTGGCACATTAAAAGAATGCACATTTGTTAGATTTTCTCTAAGAAGGTTAATTAAAAGACATCTAAAAATTTATTTAACATTATTTATTCATTGTAAAGATTCGGCCATGTTTAAAAGATAGTTATTGTATCTAATTATGATGAAACCGGGAGTACTATGAGTAATCAAATGCAAGACTAAGCCATGGTTAAATGGAATTTTCCCAGAAAAAGGAGTTAGTACTAGTTATTTCTTTATTTTGATGATAAGAAATAAAAAATTTTAACTATTCGACTTTGTTTTAAATTCTAACTAAAGGTCTTTTTTTTTTCCAGAAACGATAATATATATTAACTTCGAAAAAGTTAACAAATTACAAATAAATGTCCTAAAAGGACTCTTCTTAACTCGAACGCTAGCGACTAAGACTAAAAACAAGTGACGCCTGGCGTCAACACAAAACAGTCCACCTAGCTAAAGGTCATTTACATTTTAATTTTTATCTAAGTTACAACTTTTGATTACCTCCCACATTATGAGGGTTCATGTATCAATTTCAACAATTGAAAGTTGATCATTGTCCAAGCAAACACAACTTCTCCCAATTGATTATGAAAAGTGTTAAAAGAATTTGTTCTAAGTACCCAAACACCTAAAGAGCTCAACTACAGAGATCAATAAATAAGTATGAACATAATTTTGACTTAAAAGGTTAAATCCGAAGGTTTTGGATCCATTTTATATATGAAATGCTTCATACCAATATGGAATTCTAAATATCTATTCCTGAATCACAATAATCTCCCCTTTTTATAGATAGTCCATCACATCAAACCCAAATTCTCTCTTATGATCTATCACTAATATCCTTTGTAATCTCACATCTTTTCTCATAAACCAACAATATTCTTACTCTATACAAGTTCATTTCTTTTTCATAGACCCCCTTCTCAAAATTCTCAAAGTATCTAATAACCGAATATGATAGTAAGAATAACTAACTCAAACACCCAAATTTAATACCAAAATAGTCGAGTCTAACATGAAGAAAACTTAACCCAATCTCCCTAATTCAAAATCAAGGAAGTGTAAGTCAAATTTTCAGATTCAACACCACTTGTCAACCCGTGAGCTGAATCAACATCAAGTGTTCATGTGTGCATAAACTATGCACACTTTCTATCAAATAACTCAATAGTCTAAATTCCCACCTTTACTCTATACACACTTAGTGTTGACTAACCCAACAATTTAGATGAGCAACCTAAGTCAATATCAAAACGTTATCTATGCATACACCATACACACTTATTATTGACTAATTCAATAGTCTAGGTTTTCTAACCTAAATTCTAATATTAATGTTAAGAATTTGTGTTGGTAAAAAAAAACATCAAAATAGCCTATTGATATGGATTGACCTTAAACTTGGGGTGGTAGAGTTGTAGATGACTTTTGATGGAGGTTATCTTTCCTTATCTCAAGCAAGTATGAATTTAACTCCTAGTGACTTTACTAGAGCTGGCACATGTATATAAGGCATAATATGCGCTGATGACAGGTAACAAATCATACTTGTGCTCAAAGACATTCCGAAAATCTTAAACTAACTTGAGCGTTAGAGTGTTTTTAAGGACACGATCCCCATTTGTGCAAGTCGTTTGTGACATTAGAGATCAGCACAGTGGATCGTTGATTCATCAATTGGCACTGTCTGTGGGAACTGTATGGAAGCTACCAGCGATGGATCCCAAGGCAAAGAAGGTGAAGCCTCGTCACCTCACTGTCACCATTAGGTTAAATCTCAATTTAATCCTCAGAGGGGAATTTCTCTTCATCAACAAGAGGACAATTCCAATCGCCATTCACAATGGACGAGGGAGTGGTGGATGGATTTTTTCATCCAATAGGTGGACAAGTTCTAGAAATTCGTGCAACGCATAAACAATAGAAGAAACTTGAGCAACACATGACGAAACAAAAGCAAGAAGTTGTTGATCTCAATGGAGATAACGATAAGGAGGAAGTCGTCGAGCACCTTCCTTAGCGAACTCGCACAGTACCAAAAAAGGGAAATGAGCCATCTAATAATTAAAGCATAGATAATGAAGGCCAGCCGAAATTCAGTGGTACCTTTAGTAAATCAATAGAGGAGAAAATACAGGAAGCCGTGAACAGGGCTTTGGCAAAGCGGTTTACGTTAAGGATGAATCCTATTACTACCCTATTCTCTCAACGGATTTTGGATGCTCTGTTTCTTAGGGGCTTCAAAGCTTCTTCCAATTTGGAGCCTTATGATGGAATGGGAGATCTGGAGGATTATATCAGCCATTGTGTGACTACGATGAATATCCTGAGATTGTCCGAGAACAATAAGTGCTTGGTTATGCCTTCTACGTTTAGATAGGTTGCACGAAAGTGGTATAATGACCTCTCGATGAACTCTAACGGTTCGCTTGATGAGTTCTACAAGTTGTTTCGCAGAACTTTATGGGTAACATATTTATTCATAAGCCGCTGATGCATATGATAAGTGTGCAGCAGAAAGAAAATGAGACCTCACAAGAATATGCAACCCTGTTCAACAAGAAAGCGACGGCAGTAAGCAACAAGGATGTTACTATCTTACGTACCGCCTTCATCAATGGGGTTAAACCTAGACACCTTAATCGAAGTCTAATAGAGAACTATATGAAAACTTTGCCGAGGTTATGGAGAGAGCGACCAAGGTAATCCAAGCGAAAGAAGTAAATTGGACAAAAAACGAGCTTTATGGGTTTGGACAAAGTAAGAGACGCCAGAAATCCCCATTAAGGAAAACAAAGCCCGAGAAGGCAAGTTTCAAGATCGGCTGAGTTTTCTCCCAAAGAATAAGGGATCCACTCAGGAGTATGTTCAACAAAAGGAATTGACTCACTACATGCTACAAGATCAGAGATACACTACAAAAGGCCAAGGGATCTTGAAAAAACCTAACAGAATGGCAGCTCCGATTCATCTCCGGGATCGCCACAAGTTCTGCCATAATCATTGCACCCACGGTTACGATACCGAGGAATGCATAGATCTAATACAAGAAATTGAGCGAGTTATATATAGGAGATAATTAAAAAACTACGTCTGTTCTGGTAGAGCTCCTAAAGATTATGGGCAAATAAGTAGAGATGATAGAGAGGTATCGACGCAGGACCCTATGTTTTAGGATCGAGAGGCCACGAGGTCAAAAGATAGGGTAGCCAGTGTCATTTATACAATATCAGGAGGTCCCACCTCAGGAGATTCCAACTCCGCGATGAAAAATTATGCCAGATCTGAGTGTCGACAGTACAACAAAAAAAAAAGCTCAACAACAAAGGCCCTACAATTTGTTTCTCGGATGATGACTATTTCCTGGCAGAGCTTGTGAAATACCCAATGGTAATAGAGGTGTGCATCGCAAATTATCGAATCAAGAGAGTGCTACTGGATAGCGGGAGCTTGGTAAACATTATGTATGAGAATGTTTTCACTGGGTGCAACTTAGACAAAGCTTTCCTAGAGCCAATGAAAACCACGATAATCGAATTTAGTAATGTGTCAATACACCCACTTGGTAAGATCCGACTTCCAGAATGGATAAGCACAAAAAGAGGAGTTAGACATTGGAATTTGTAATGCTATCAAGCACGTTCACCTATAAGGTATTCTTGGGCCTCTTAGGAATCAACAAATTTGAAGTTATATGTTCTTATCTACATATGGTCTTAAAGTTCCCGACGTCGGGAGTGGTATCATTTAGAGAGGACATGAAAACCGCAAGACACAACTACGTGATGACACTCAAGATGTTGGAATATCCAAAGGTCCTCATGATTGAGGACCTAGAGCCTAACAGGGAAAGTAGCAAAGCTACTAGAATCTAGGACGGAGGTGGAAAATGTTGAGCTAATGGGTGAAGAGAAAAAAGTTAAAATAGGGGTTGGCCTAAAAGCAACTTTAAGACACCAACGATCCATCTATTGAAAAAATATGTGGACATCTTCACTTGGACGTCGACAACATACCCGATATCCCTCAAGAGATAATAGAGTATAAACTACTTGTGAATTCTAACTGCAAGCTAGTCAAACAGAAGAAGCAGACATTTGGTCCGAAAAGAAGTCAAGTTATGATAATGGTGGTCAACAAGCTTCTGTGAGCAAATATCAAAAGGGATGTTGAATATTCTAATGGTTGGCCAATTTGGTGCTCGTAAAAACCCACAAGAGAATGGTAAATATGTGTGGATTTCAGATCTCAATAAAGCCTACCTCAAAGCCATCTTCCTACTCCCTAGAATTGACATTTTGGTGGACTCCATCGCAGATTGATTCTTGTGTTTTTGGATACATATAAGGGCTATTTCCAGTTTTCTTGGCCAAAGAAGACAAGGAGAAAATGGTGTTCACCACCGACAAAGGTACACATTGTTATGTTACGATATACCATTTGGACTAAAGAATGCAAGAGCTATATACCAGCGGCTAGTGAACAAGATATTCAAAACACAGCTCAGAAGGAATATGGAGGCATACATTGATGACATGTTGGTCAAGAGCTGAATAGAAGAAAACCTGTTAGCTAACCTAAGGAAGGTGTTTGATGTCTTTATGAAGGTACTGATGAGACACAATCCCAAGAAGTGCATTTTCGAAGTGTTTTCAAGAAAATTCTTAGGATATATGATCTAAGAGAAATGAGTGATGGCCAACCATGACAAAATTCAAGCTATCATAGCATGAAGCCTCCAAAGACTGTCAGAGGCCTACAATGCCTCGCAGGATGGATGTTAGCTCTTAGCACTTCCTCTCTAGGTCAGTAGAGAGTGCACTGCCATTCTTTAAAATATTAAAGAAGTAGGAGAATTTCGAGTTGATTCCCGAATGTCAAAAGCCATCCGATGATTTGAAAGAATATTTGGCTGAACTCCCACAACTAAAGATACCATGGCCGAGTGAAATATTGTACCTATGTTTGGCTGTTAGTTCTGATGCCATCAATTCCGTATTAGTGAGAGAGCAAGATGGACAATAGAGACCAGTATATTGTGTTAGTAAAGTCCTTCAAGGGGCAAAGATGAACTATTCTAACATAGAGAAGATAGTGTTCGTCTTGGTTGTTACGGTTAGAAAGCTACGGCATAGTTGCGAACAACCCGTTGAAATAGATATTATCTAAGCCCTGAGCATCAAGGAGGATGGTAAAATGAGCGGTGGATATCAGTGCGCACAACTTGGAATATCTACCAATGACTGCGATGAAGAGCCAAATATTGGCTAATTTTTTGGTCAAAAGTACCATCCAAGCTATCGAGACAGCGTACCAAAGCAAGAATAAGTGCGAAGCCACCTTTTGGACTTTATACGTTGATAGAGTTTCGAGAAAAGAAGGTTCAGGAGCCGGGCTTATGCTGGTTAGCCCCATAAGCAAATATTATATGTATGCATTGTAATTCTAGTTCCCAACCACTAATAATGAAGTGAAATACAAAGCACTCATCTCAATGCTTAAGTTAGCCAAACAAATAGGAATAGAGGATCTCCATGTATGCAGTGATTCCCAACTCATTGTACAACAAGTGAACGGGGAATATGAGGCCAAGGACTCGATGATAAGAGGTACTTGGAGCTGGTAAAGTCACGGGTAGTAGTAATACCAAGGTGCCAAATCAGGCAAGTTCCCAAAAATAAGAATAAAAACACTGATACCTTGTCAAAATTGGCTTCCTCAGTATATTCTCACTTGACGAAGTCGTTGTTGATGCAGGTATTAAAAAAACGCAGCATTCAAAACCAAGAGGCCTTAGCCATTAACGAAGAACCAACATAGATGGACCCAATTAAACAATATATGGAACATGGACAACTCTGGGATTCCTAGAAAGAAGCAAAGTAGTTGGTGCTCAAGGCAAGAAGGTGTGAGGTCATCAATGGTTATTTGTATCACAAGTCATGTCTTATACCCCTTCTCAAATGCTTAGGTCCGAATGAGTCATTCGTTGTCCCGACAGAGATTCACTCAGGGCACTGTGAAAGTCATGTGGGATATTGCATTTTGGCGAAGACGACAATGCTTGCGGGATATTATTAGCTCATGACATTCAGAAACTTTGAGAAATTTGTAAAGACCTACAAAAAATGTCAAATTCATGCCCCTATCATTAGACAACCTGCAATCGAGATGACTGGTCTAGTTAGCCCATTGCCTTTTGCCCAATGAATAATAGACCTCTTGGGTCTGCTTCAAGCTCCTTGTGATCTATAATTTATAGCAATGACAACTGATTACTTCACAAAGAGGGTAACAGCTGAGCCTTTGATTGGAATCTCCAAGCGAGCTATATCCTAACTCTTTTGAAAACAGATAGTTTGTTGGTATGGCATCCTGTACGCGGTTGTATCGAACAATGGAAGGTAGTTCAGAGCAAATTTTGCCAAACTATGCTAGGAATTAGGGAATGCAATAGTTATTCACCATGACGAGGCATCCGGAGGCCAACGGGTAGGTAGGGTGGGCCAATAGGATGATTTTGCATGCTTTGAAGACTCGGATAGATAAATGTTGAGTTGTGTGGTTAGAAGAATTACTGGTGGTAGTGTGAGTAATGCGGACAACGCCTAATATCTCCACAAGGCAAACACTCTTTAGCCTGTGCTTTGGTTAAGATGTCATGATTCCTGTGGAAGTGGGTTTTCAGAGTGCTACAATTGCGCTCTTCGACCAAGATTCCAATGAGCAAAGCTTGATGCTAAACCTAGATAGGTTACAAGAGTTTTGAGACAATGCTTTCATTCAACAAGCTAAGTACAAGCAGCAGATCAAGCGATACTATGACTCTAAGGTCAAAGGAAGAGGGTTCCAACATGGGGATATGGTGCTAAGAAAAAATGAGGTAAGCGAGATTGAGCTCATGGGTAAATGAGTGCCAAAATGGGAAGGACCTTATGAGGTTGTCGAGGCACGACTAACGGGGAGCTACAAGCCCACTGACATGCAAGGCCGAGAAGTGCCTCGCTATTAGAAAGTGGAGAATTTGAAAAGGTTTTACCCTTAAAAGTTTAATATATTTTTCTTTTAGCAATCAAGACTATGGATCATTTGATGTTTATGTTTTCTTTTTATTATTGTGATAAATGGGTAGAGGTCGAGTGTCGACCTACCCTGAATGTAAGTTATGTGCCGAACTACGAATGAATAAAAGCCTGTGAAAAAGCCTTTGTTAATCTTCAAAACTTGTGCACAATAAAGGAGCATGTCTCCGAGATGACAATACTAATAAAAACACACAATAATTGGGGATCTAAGTATTCCCAAACAGAGATCCGAGTATTCTTAAGGGCAATGAGCCCATGACTCCCAACATAGGAAACGAGTTCAATATACAAACTTATCAACAAAATTGACATGCGACTTTGACACGTAATGTAGAAGAAAAGAAAAGTTTATTAAATAAGCCATAAGGCCAAGGTACATAAGGAGACTAAAGTCGAACTAGAGAACTTGGCTACAAAGATAAGCTAGGACTTAGGATTAACTATGTTCATCCCTAACGTCCCATCATTTGGCTTCTTAGCCTCCTCAAAATTTAAATTAAGACTCAACTCGGCTATTTTGTTGTATCTCTTTTCGCCTTTTAATTAGGAATTTCGCTTAGACGGAGAGTTGGGAAGATTCAAAATCAAGAATCTTATCCTTAAAGGAATTCACCCCATCAATGAAACTCGACTTCTTAATTTCCCACAAAATATTTACAATTTTTTTTCAAAATTGGGCAAACCCTAGTATTTGGTGATCGACTTGAACTATTTCTTCAAAGTCGTGGACTCTTGAAAGCAACTAACCTTCTTTGAAAATTTAGTTCAGATGCCACGGATATCGTAAAATCCTCCTCGGCCTTCTTATGGTTTTTGCCAATTTAGCCACGTGAGAGGTATGGAGGATCTCCAGTTGTGCTACAAGCATAGAGTTTTGCTTCATTAGATCAGAGTTTCCTAAGCTAAGATTAGTCACTCTTTCCTTGGCTAGAGGATTATCGAGCATCGGATCTATCCCACGTTAGCCCTATTTTGGTCTAATGGACGATTCATGCCTAAGTAAAAAGTGGTTCACTGACTAGGAGAGTAACCAGAGAAGGAAAGGATATTACTCTTTTGCTCTGATGAAGCCATGGCTGGTGAAAATACACAAATCGGTGTAGGAAATCGGGGGCGCTCGAAGCTAACAATGGCAGGATGACGAAGGGTGAGAGAGAAATGCAAATGGCTAGAGTGAAGCGTATTGAGTAAGCCAAAGGGTTAAATAAGAGGCACTGTCTTTTCGCTATCTTGCCATAATTAATGCTATTTTGAAATTCAACCGCAGCTTCTGGAACCGTGCTTATTACATCGTGTATTCATGCACAACCTTTTCCTCGTTTTCATTGCTCATGTTTTCGCTCACATCAGTTAGCCTTCAACTCAGTGTCAACGTCTTGATGGGACACCTCTGACTTGAAGGTTAGGGGGCTAGTTGATATGAACTAAAATGATCTTAAATTTTGGGTGATAGAGTTGCAGATGACTTCTGATGGAGGTTACCTTTCTTTATCTTTGTAAGTGTGAATTTGACTCCTACTATTACTCTACTAGGGCTGGCACAAGTATATAAAGCATAATATGTGTTGATGACAAGTAACAAATCATATTTGTGCTCAAAGATATTCCGAAAATGCTAAACTAACTTGAGTGTCAAATTGTTTTTGGGGACACAATCCTCATCTGCTTAGGTTATTCGTGACGTTAGAGATTGAAATGGCGGATCGTTGATTCATCACCTACCACAAAGACCAATAAACAAATATGATCCCAAGTTTGGCATAAAAGTTTAAGACAATAAATTTTGAACCCCATTTTACTTATTAAGCATACTTTATCACTCTTTAAAACAAATATAAGATTTTGAATACCTACTTATGAATTTCAACAAAAAGAGCCTATCGAGATGGTATGTTCTAAACCTCAAGTTAGTCATATAATGTTAAAAAAGAAAGGAAACTTGATCAAAACTTTCAAAAAGTGTTGTAATAACTGCCTTCCAGTTTTCATTTTTCAACCCAATTCCTAATTAGTGCACTCACTTTTAGCTTTCAATCAATTTAAAAACATTGAGGTTTCAAACAAAATCTAGAGCCATCACCACCATCTTTTTTCCTCCATAGTCATTGTTGTTTATGATTTTTGTTGGAGTTTTCCTAATAATCTTAGACATCATTTTCTAGAGAAAAGTTAGAATTAGAAAGGAAAATAATAGTAGAATGAGTGATAAGAGGATTGAATCGATAGATATGGTAGTGATGATGAGTGGAAGAGTAAGAATGATTGTGCAGACAAAATTACCCTTAACTACAAACACTTGTAAGTTACACAGTGGTCATCTTATCAAGGCAAACCGTCAAAATGGACGGAATGATTACAAGTAACCAATTTAAAATATTGAATGGTTTATTAGTCAAGAGGAAAGTTTAATGGCAAAAAAGATACAATTAGAAAAGTTTAATGACAATCGAAATAATTTACCCAATATAATACTAATGAACTATTCAAAATGTTAATATTATATGGTACTTTAATTTTTTATTGTGTACTTCTCACTTGTCACTAAAAGTAATTTTATTTTTTCTTATAAAATGTAGGTGTCAATGGAAGAAAAAAAAATAGAAGGACAATATTATCATGGTATCCAAAATCGTGGTACTCAATTTATATGCCATAAGTACAAGGCAATTGGAATTTGAGTATTTATTCGACATTTTCACTCAACATCATTGTCATTCTAGTCTAATATTTATAGGGGGCATTTGGTTCACATTCCTCTATGGAAATCACAATGGAATTCATTGAGGTGGTCAACCACAATGGAATTCCTTATTGAATTGTTAGTGTTTGGTTCAAACCCTATAATGGATATTAATGAGAATGATGATAATTAGTTTAATTCAATTATGGGAATATGAATTAGTCAAAATTCTAATTTTACCATCATTAATAAATATATTATAAAAAAAATTATAAAGTAATAAGAGAGAGGAGAGAGAAAATTGATAAGAGAGAAAGAAGAATAAGAAAAATAATAAGAGAGAAAGTAATAGTGGAGAGGGATGACAGAGAAGTAGAGTAAGAAATTGAACTGTTGAAAGGGATGAGAGAAAAGTATATTAAGAAAAGGATGAAAGAAAAGTAGAGTGAGAAAAAAGAAAAGAGAGAAAGTAAAAATGAGAGGAATGAGAGAGAAAGTATATTGAGAAAAATGATGAGAGAGAAAGAAGAGTGAGAAAATGATGAGAGAGAAAGTAATAGTGAAAAGGGATGAGAGAGAAAGTAGAGTGAGAAAAATGATGAGAGAAAGTAAATATGGAGAGGGATGAGAGAAAGTAGAATGACAAAATGATGAGAGATAAAATAATAGTGAAAAGGGATGAGAGAAAGTAGAGTGAGAAAAATAATGAGAGAAAGAATCACGAGAGGGATGAGAGAGAAAATAATGAGAAAATGAGAGAGAAGAAAAGTGAAAAAATTATGAGAGAAAGTAGAGTGAAAAGAATGAGAGAGAAAGTAGAGTGACAAAATGATGAGAGAGAAAATAATAGTGACTATAGGCAGAGAGAAAGAAGAGTGAGTGGGAAGAGAGAGAAAATGGAGTAAGAAAATAATGAGAGAAAATAAAGTGAGAAAAAATGATGGTTTAATATTGATGATAAAATTGAAATAACGAATAAAAATGATTAGTAAATTTTAGATAATTAATGATTATAATGGGAGGTAGGTAATTAACGATTATATAGTTTTTGCAATCATTACTAAATTCTATTAATTTTTTCGCAACCAAATGAATCCCATTAATCGATTTCATTCCTCCCAACCTAGCACCCCATAATTTTATATATATCACTAATTTTGGGTAAGCCTCACACATTAGTATTGGTTTTGATTTTAGATTTTGGGTCTTTGATTCTTTCTTTTTTTTTCCCCCAAAAAATATGATTCAACAATTTCATACTCATTACACTTTTTCTGTTTTAAATTTTACTTTGATTTTAGTATAATTTTTATTTTTTTAATTATAAAATACAATATGTGCATCAATAAATATATATATATATAATTCTTTTTAAAAATTTTAAATTAAAAATTTTAATTATATATAGTCATTATTATTAGAATAATATAAAACTTTTATTTAAAAGTGAATTTTTTTTTTAGATAAAAAAAGTTTAGAACTGAAATTTTCACTAATACTCAAGAGTTCCTATGTATTATTGCCTTTTATTTTGGGTAATTCACATAATTGATTTGTTGCCTTTTATTTTAGATAGGATATTAACAGTCTACTTTTTAGAATTTAAGTCGGTACTTTGGACAATTTACCTTTATTTTAGGGATTGATATTTTTTCTTTTGCGTCTCAAAGAATACAATTAATAACAAAAAATTGCCTTTTATATGATTCGATCATTAAATAGAACACCGAAAGGCTTTTTACGGACAAAAAATTATTGTTCCTGTGGGCGATTTAAAGTGCGAAATTGGTGCGATTTTTACTGTTTATGAACAACTTTTTGCGGAGAAAAAATTACTGTTTCTGTGGGTGATTTAAAATGCGAAATTGGTGTGATTTTTACGCTCATGAACAAGATTTCTTCGCTCATGAACAATAAATTTTAACGCTCATTTTTTGGGGTATGCTTTTGTTTTTTTTTTTTTACGTAGTGTCTTTGGATCCTCTGTTAGAGAGGTTTTGGAGTTCCTAGTGGGGCGGTGCTTTACCATTAGGATTTTTGTGTTCTACCTTGAAAGGAGGGTGAGTATGATGCAACGCAGAATCCGCCCACGTAGGGACAAGAGTTAGGTTCGATCGGTGTCAAGATAGGTAAATCTGCTTTGGTATGTTGCTTGATTTGTTCTTTGTGAGTTGTGCCCGTAGATGACAAGTTAGGGTAGTCGTCTCTTGGCTAGTTAGTAGTAGAGTCACGATCCCATTGTATTGAGGTTTCTTGATCCGTTTTAAGCGATTAGGCTTTAACTAATTTTTTTGAGATTAGATTCTTTGTGTTGGGACACGCCCATTTAAACTTAATCCTTTTATGAACACTTTTTATAATGTGTTAGTTGGAAATTCTCATCTAATACAATTAATTTGGTTTAGACAAAAAAAAACAAAATTATATGTTTTCCAATAACAAATAAAAATTATAAATAACAAAAGGTGGAGTACTTGTGTTATTATCTGGTTGGATGGTAACTTTGTAATTGACATTTTTTAATTAAAAACTCCCACTTGCGGACTTGAAAATTAAAAGTTCAAACCACTTAATCCCCTCCCAGACATCCGCCAACCCTGTTCTCCCAGCTAAACCGGTCAACCCCTTGACTATATTAACCTCCCAAACCGGTATCCCCTCCCACCTGAGACCCAAACTTTCAAATTTGAGCACTACAATTTAAACCAAATTTCATTTCGCGTGAATTTCAACGCCATTTCCCCCTCATTTCAATTTTCATTTCATCGCCATTTCCATTTCAATTTCGTCTCCATTTGGCCATATACCCCCACCCAAATACCTCTAGCTCTCTCTCATGTCTTTGTCTCTCTTTCTCAACCTCCATTTCACTCGTTCTCTCTCTGTACGTACACTTCCTCTGTATGTATATGTTTTATAAATCTGTTGTAGTAAGCATTTTTGTTTTGTAAGAGGGAGCGGAGATGACAACAATGGTAGGTAGTAGTAGTTGTCGGGAAGGGAGCGTTTGGCTTCCGGGTTTTTCGTCTTAGACAACGTTGATCGATGATGATGAGTGAAGTAACTACTGATTTCCATTTTTGAAGTTTTTATTTTTGATTCATTTATTAGTTTTGATATAGGACAAAGAGAAACACAATAAAGGGATCCAACTCTGCTTCTGACACTTAAAAAGGGGACTGAGCAAGAGATCTGTGATCAATCCAGGTGCCGATTTTCTTCTGGTTAGTTCTGTTTTGTTAGGTTTTTTTCCTTTGTCTATGTTGTTATTGTGTAACTCTGTGTGTGTGTGTTTCTTTCTTTTTTTCTATTTTTTTTGGGTGTTGTTTTGAGATGTGTTTTGTTGTTCCTTTGAGATCTGTGTTTAGTCAACAGATTGTCAGCTTAATGGTTGACTTGTATGTGTATTGATTGTTGGAACCTTTTGTTTTACTCTGATTGTTTCTGTTATGAGCAATCAGTTTTGAGTTTTGTTTTGGGTCTGTGGTACTGGAGTAAGTTATTTGTATGTGGGTTTGATTTGTTTCCACGGATGGCTTTGATTGTTGTTGGTACTGTTGTTCTGTGTGGATTTTTAGTGTCAATATCCATATTATGATGCGATCTCTCTAAGTTTGCCAGTAATATTGATTTCATGGTCTGCCTTTCTTGATTTGGTATTGATGATTTTTTATTTGCTAGTATCTTTCTTTGATTGTATAAACGTATTGAGGAAATTAAAGGAGGAGTTTTTAGTTTGTTGCATGAGGTAGTTCTTTACAGTTGGGAAATTTCTGATCTTGAAATTAATTCGAATCCATGAATTCTGTATATTGGTTGTCTTTTAGGCAAGATCATATTTTGTCAATTTCACTTTCCTCTGTTTTATGCATCCCTTGTTTTCTTTAGTTATAGTTATCTGGTCCTTTTTCCCCATCTTAACCATTTTTAATAAAGGATCCTTTCTAATGATGTTTCTGTGTTTGCAATCCTATTGTATGTTTGCTTTTATGTCTCAAGATGGCTTTTGTGCCTGTAAATAGCTTTGTAGTTTTTCAGTTAATGGATTGTGATTTATACAATCTTTGTGATGTCTTACATTCAAGCTGGAAGTAAATTTTGCTTGATAAAATTGCAGTTAACAAAAGTATGTGCAGTGGCCCAGAGAGATCGAATTCAGCATCATCTGCGGAGAAATCGACTGTTGATACTACAACTAGCACACGGGATATGAGTAAATTAACTGTTGTAACTGAAGATTGTTTTTCTAGTTTGCTTGAACTTGCTGCAAACAATGATGCTGAGGGCTTCAAGAGAATGGTTGAGCAAGATCCCTCTGCGATTGATGAGGTCGGACTTTGGTTGGTGCGGAAGAAGGGAGCTAAGCAAATTGTTCACGAGGAGAGAACTCCATTGATGGTTGCTGCAACTTATGGGAGTGTTGATGTTTTGAAGCTAATTGCCTCTCTTCCAGAGGTTGATCTGAATCGAACTTGTGGACCAAACAAGTGCGCTGCACTTCATTGTGCTACCTCTGGTGGTGCTGTCAATGCAGTCAATGTGGTAAAGCTGCTTTTGTCGGCTGGTGCTGATCCCAACATAGAGGATGCCAACGGTCAAAGGCCTGTTGAAGTGATTGTTGTTAACCCAAAGCTTGCAGGTGCTAGAGCTGCACTTGAGGAGTTGCTTGTGAACAACACATCTGATGGATCATTTGGAAACTGCAATTTGAGCCTTTCAGTAACCAATTCAAACTCTTCCTCACCAGTTCTTTCCTCGTCGCCAGAAAATGGATCTCCATGTTCCCCATCGGACTTGGTATCCTCTCCTATTGCATCAAAGTTCACCGAAGCTCCTACTAATTGTGCATCAGAGAAGAAAGAATATCCTGTTGATCCATCTCTCCCTGACATCAAGAATAGCATTTATGCAACTGATGAGTTTAGGATGTTCTCATTTAAGGTCAGGCCTTGTTCAAGGGCCTATTCGCATGATTGGACAGAGTGCCCATTTGTTCACCCTGGAGAGAATGCCCGAAGAAGAGATCCTAGAAAGTTCCATTACAGTTGTGTTCCTTGTCCTGATTTTCGAAAGGGTGCTTGTAGGCGAGGTGATATGTGTGAATATGCTCATGGTGTGTTTGAGTGCTGGCTACACCCAGCTCAATACCGTACACGGCTATGCAAGGATGGAACTAGCTGTGCAAGACGAGTTTGCTTTTTTGCCCACACTACTGAGGAGCTTCGCCCATTGTATGTCTCTACTGGGTCTGCAGTTCCCTCTCCCAGATCAGCTGCTTCAGCAGCTGGTGTAATGGACATGGCTGCTGCATTGAATCTTTTGCCTGGTTCTCCTTCATCCCACTCTGTGATGTCTCCATCTGCATTTAATCAGCCTATGTCCCCAACTGCAAATGGAATGTCTCATTCATCTGCAGCATGGCCTCAACCAAATGTTCCAACCCTGCATCTCCCAGGGAGCAATCTCCAATCAAGCCGCCTGAGGTCTTCTCTCAGTGCACGGGATATCCCACCTGAGGATTTGAGTATGTTGCAGGATTTTGATACCCAGCAACTAGTACTAAATGACTTTTGTTTTTCACAGTCACGCCCTAATTCATTGTCTTTGAATCGTTCTGGTCGATCTAAAACACTAACTCCTTCAAATCTTGAAGAGCTATTTTCTGCTGAGATCGCATCTTCTCCTCGGTATGCTGATCAGGCAGCGGCAGCTGGTGTTTTCTCTCCATCTCACAAATCGGCTGTTATCAATCAGTTCCAACAGCAGCAGAGTATGCTTTCACCAATCAATACTAACGTGTTTTCACCAAAAAATGTTGAGCACCCTTTGTTTCAGGCTTCTTTTGGTGTTTCGTCTCCTGGAAGGATGTCACCAAGAAATGTGGAGCCTATTTCCCCAATGAGCGCTCGGCTCTCTGCGTTTGCTCAGCGCGAGAAGCACTTTCAACAGCTACGCAGCCTCAGCTCTAGGGATCTTGGATCAAACAATACTTCTGGTATTGGGTCTCCTGCTAATTCCTGGACCAAATGGGGCTCGCCCAGTGGAAAAGTTGACTGGTCTGTTAATGGAGATGAATTTGGCCAGTTAAAAAGGTCACCATCCTTTGAGGTTAACAACAATGGAGAGGAGCCTGACCTATCATGGGTGCAATCTCTTGTCAAGGAATCATCACCTGAGATGAAAGACAAGCTTGCAGCACCTGTTTCTGGTGCTGCGTCATCCGGTGAGGGTTTGAAATCGAATTCTCAAATTGATTCTATTGATCATTCAGTCCTAGGAGCTTGGCTCGAGCAGATGCAACTTGATCAGCTCGTGGTCTAGTAAAAGAGCCTAAATTTATTCTCATTTAAACAAAACTAAACTCTTAGACAGTATATATTCTTTCGGGGTATTTTTTTTGTTGGTGGGAAAGGAAAAGCGGGCAGCAGTATGTTGTTAAAGGGTTCGAGGGCAATATTTCTGGAAGTTGATTCATTTTTAATCATTATTTTGTTTACAGCAGAAAGTTTTATGTTGCTATCTGGGCTGTACTAATGATACCCAGTCCAGATTGGGTAATATGTCTTACTGTATTTCGTGGTTCTATAATATTTTTTCCATTACAATTTTAACATGCTTCTAATATTCAGTTTCATTATCTGTTTTTAAATTCGCTAATACTTCGCATTCCTGTTACCCTCATTTAAGCTGACTCTCCCCAGGGCATCTGAAACGCTTGCAAAGATGTAGTGTGGGATTGGGGGATGGGATGAAAGAAAGTACTTGAAAAGTCTGTAGTGTTGCAGCAGTCGCTTTTCTCCTTTACAAAATTGAAATGCCATTGGAGAACTGAGTCAGGAATCGGTCGTGTAGTTAGGAGGATGCCCAAAATTTTCCCCTTGTTTCTTGGTTTCCGCCACTTACCAACCGGAATGTGGTGCATTTGTTAAAAAATGTGATGTGTATAATTATGTGGGTGGGCTCTTTATGGATGTTGATTGGTTCAGAGGATAAGATGTGGACCTTTTGACACTTTCAAGCTAGTGTAGTACTGGGAGATTAAGATGTGGTGGTGGGTTGGGGACCTCTCGGATATTTTGTTTTCCAGAGTTGAGTTGGAAAGCTTGCGCAATTAAGACTTTCTATAGTAAACAATGAGTTCTATAGTAAACAATGAGTTGGAGGTGATGCGCCTTATTTGATGTACAGCACTAAGCTCTAGTTGTAGTTGGCAGGACTTTGCTAAAAGAACTTGTGTTTGATTTTGATGGTGAAGTTGTGGGGTTTGATTTTGATTCTATTATGACAAGAAAATTATCCTATTATGCTCTATACTTGGAAGGTAACGCTATGCTATTTTCCACTTTTACCTTTGCCACAAAGCATATACCTCTCCTTTGCTTTCCCTCGATATTTTCCTACTCGGTTTCTAAGGATTTGGAGAATCAAAACTAATATACAGCCACTAAATTTTTATACCATTATATAAAATCAGTTATATATCTTATTTCGTCGGCATTTTCATTAAAACACATATTTTCGATTCTACTTAAAAGGTTTATATTTCTCATTTTTGAACCAAAATTCAATTATTCATCCTCTCATTTATTATGCCTTCCTTCTTTCCATGGTAGCTTCTAAATTCCCAACCCTCCTCTACAGAAAGGTGGAAAAAGGTTCCAAAGTGTTAGTTGGATTCCCAGAGAAATGAGTAGTAACAGGGCTTTTTAAGTGTTCAAATGTGAGATGTAGCATATACTTAAAAGCAGGTGTATATGTAAATTGACCACCAACCATCCAAACCATTTAAAACAATCAGTATCAATAAATCTTAACCATTACATCTCCGAAACAACTGTGGATGCCATTTAGACCTTTACCTTCCCACTGCTCAAATGTTTCCCACCCAAACAATGACAACTGTTGATGCTCTTTACCAGCAAAATTCCTGGTACTCAATGTTTTCTATTCTGTGGACCACAAGAAGTGACCTCCAAACCAAAACAAACCCACTAAATTCCAATCTCCCGCACCAAAAGGAGGTATCACTGCCTACCCAAATGTGACCTGAAGAGTGAAAAAGTTGCCATACACCACCAAGTTAACTCCTAATTCCAAACCTACTTCAACGATTGGTAACTATGGTATCTATCAACATAACAATTACTCAATTTAATACCACTCGCAAAAGGAAAAGCTGGTTAAGATTGATTTTGATTGTGAGTTGTGGAAAATAGCCTACTGTTTTGTTGCCTTCCACTATCACATAATCATGACAAGAAAATGTTATATGTCCATTGCAATTACATAAAATGATACACAATTAGAAATAATTAGTGAAGATAACTTATTACATTAAAAATAAAAATACAACAGATGCCTAATGACGACTAAGATGGTGCATGGAAACATGTTTGAAACTATCTTTCTTCTTCGGAAAATTGTGGTGATTTTCTTCATCAAAATTTAAGAAAATTGGACTCTTAACAAAATTGACACAAAGACATACTATTTGTGTGCGAGTTTCGTGTTTTATAAGATTTGATATTCAAAGAAGAGCATACAACGTTTAACATTCCTTTAAAAACACAATAACCAACGTCCTTATCCTTAGACACAAGATAATGCATTCACGCACAAACTTATACCTTAATTTTTTTAAAAAAATATTTTAAAAAGATTTTCGTTGACACGTCCTTTGAACATTTGGACAACTTTTATGAGTTCAATTTTTATATAATCTGCGTGGCTGTTTGATTGTTATTATTTTAGATTTGTTTCTTTGGCATTTGTTCAAGAATGGGATTCCTTCAATTATGCCAAAATATGCATATTCTCTTTGTTATGGGAAAAAGTTATTCTCCTCTGGATGTGACAAAGTGGTATTTATTTTGGAGTAAATTTGCTGGACCCCTGGAATATGGCATTCTTAGCTACAAAGATCTAAATCCTAGATATGTTATTCTTTCTTTGTCCATAAATCCTGATGACCATAGGCATACCTTTTTCTTTTTTTTCTTTTTTTTTTAAATTTTAATTTTATTGTTATTATTTTTTAAGTTCGGAGTGGTTTATAATGCATAATTTCCAAAAACTGGCAATAAATTTTTCATCGAGACTTAATCATCATGCTAAGGAAAGGCGTGACGTTTTTTAGATTTTTAAATTAATTCTGGAATTTAATTTTGAGGATGAATTTCAATAAAAGAATTAAAATTTCCGTCAGTAATTCACTCATTTTGTGAAATTCTTTTTTAAGGAGAATGATTTCTAAATTCTAGTAATTTGGTGTGCCTTAAAAAATTAAAATAAAGAATAATAAAAAAATGATGAATAAATAAATAAACTTTAGTTATGTGATTTTGGAGGTTTTTTTTTTCTTTGTGTTGGGTGGGGGTTGTTTCGACAGAATTGTAATATCAATTATTTACTCATTTTGTTTCGAAAAAGAGTCTAATTTTTATTTAGTATAATCTTTTTTAAAAATTATAAGGTATAACATAGTTAATGCACAATAAGATGAATACTTTTACATTTTTATTCTTATTTTTTAATTTGAGTTATGCATTATTATTATTAATTATAAATAAAAATTTTATACAAAGAATGAACTTTTTTTGTAGGTTGTAAAAAATTTTAAAACTGATTTTTTCTTTTTGAACAGAGGAGCGTAAGAAATATCTTGATATAAATAAGTTTTTATTACATTTTTACCTCATGAAAGAATACAAACACTACAATTGGCTCCTTCCAAACATTTTTTCTAGGCACTTTACGCCATTGATTGAGAGTCAATGATGCTACACACAAGCCTCATTAAGCACTCTCATAACTTAAAAACTACATGCCCTAAAACAATTTTATAATTGAGGAAAATGCCGAAGAAAAAAAAGTAAATTTTTCCATAACATATGCTCACAAACAAGATTAAAGCAATAGTATTGATTCCCTTAATAAGGATAAGGATACTTTGGTAGCGGTGCGGGTTCTTTAGTTAATGTAAGAATAAGGATACTTTAACGGTTTTTATAGTGACAAATCATAATTATTAATATGGCAAGAGACAAAAAAATTATCACACCCTTTAAAAATACAAAAATAAGAATACTTGTGTTTTTCATACTTACCACTCAATCAAGATAACTTTCCACTATTAAAAGTCATTAGGAGTATCATTACTTTATTGTTAATTCCTCTTATTCCATTAAAACCCTAGACAATAGATAATAGCAATTTGGGAAGAGATAAGATATTAGGCAAAACAAACACTACTAGCAAGGGTAATGCTTTTATCACAAGTGTTACATGTGATTCTTTCTCTAAATGAATCTATTGTGTTATACTGAAATCTTGAGTTTTATTGGTAAGTAATAGTCTCCTTTTTTGTAACAGCTAAATGGTGCCCAAGAAGAGATTGATATCGATGTTACAAACCAAAATGCAATTGTGAGTGAGATTGGTTCAAGTACGCTCAAGGAATTGAAACCTATTCAAGGAAATAGGTAGAGGTAGAGGACATAGGACTAAAGCAATGGGAAGAAGTGGCCGTACAAGCAGGGAAAGGACTGTTTCTAGTACTCCTTGCACAGAAAAAGTTCACATTTTTAAAACTATTCTTCCATTCCGAAAGAAAAAAATGAAAATAAAATTTTATAGTATCATTACTAATAATAATTATAAAAATCAGCCAAATGCATAGAAACTCTTGTATGTATAGAGTTGGGGAAATGGTCGAACCATTGGTTATATATATCTACAATTAAAAATAAAGATAAAATATAAACTTGTGCATTTAGTGATGCATAAATATATTATATTTAATGACTAAAAAATTATATTGAACTAAAAATGGACAAAAAGAGAGGAGTAATATTAGAAGTGATGATACTGAAAATGTGACAATTGAGAGAGATAAAGGAGAGGGTTCAGTTTGTGCTACAAGTAAATGTAAAGGCAGGAGGAGGGCTAGGTTTGGAAGAAATCTTAACTAGAAAGTCTCAAATTAAAGACAATTGTACGGAGAGTTTGATCCTAACTCAAGTGAACGTTACACTTATTAGCATATATTAATAAAGGCTCACCAAGTTCTTCCTCCTGATGACATCTGGACAAAAATCACCTCTCCTCGCGCAAGTTTTTTTGCCCACGTTGGCCGTCCAAGTTGGCCAAAAGAGAATACGTGGCATGTACGTGCCATCTCATCTTCTCAGTCGTTAATCGCGTAGAGCCGACTGTTTGGCCTTCTTTCGTGGTTTGGTAGAAATTGCCTGCTTTGCTTGCCCGCTTTCTTCTCGATCCGACTCTTTTTTCAATTCCTTCTTTGTTCTTTCTCCTCTTCTTCGGACCGAATGTGCACAATTTCTTCGCTTTTGCTTCTAGATCTAACTACGTTTTTTTTGCATTTTTCTGGTTTTTGCATTTTTCTCGCTTCATGCTTTGTTTTATTTTAGTTTTGTCGGTCCAGCTTTCTTTTTCTTTTGCCTATTAAAAATCAATCTAGGGTTTTTTATTTGTTTGTTTGTTTGTTTGTTTGTCCAATTTCGTTTCTTCTTTCCTATTCAAAATTTGAATCTAGGGCTTTTTATTTCTTGTCTTTTTCGATTGCAAATCCGACCACCGTGTGTACTTTCTCACTGGACTTCTCCGATTGTAATGTTTCGTGATTTTACTATTGTGCTAAATTGTTCTTCATTTCCATGATGGAGTGCACTATGCAGCTTTTTCCGATTGTTTTTGATTTCTACTATGGAGTGCAAAGATTGGAGTTTTCCGATTGTTTTTTCCTTCTTTTCCTCTTATCTCACCGCATTTTATTTGTTTGTTTGTTTGTTTGTCCAATTTCGCTCCTCTTTTCCTATTCAAAATTTGAATCTATGGCTTTTTATTTGTCTTTTTCGATTGCAACCGACTACCGTGTGTACTTTCTCACCGACTTCTCCGATTGTAATGTTCTGTGATTTTACCATTGTGCTAAATTGTTCTTCATTTCCGTGATGGAGTGCATCGGTTGCAGTTTTCCGATTGTTCTTGATTTCTATTATGGAGTGCAAAGATTGGAGTTTTCGGATTGTTTTTTTCCTTCTTTTCCCCTCTTATCTCACTGCATTTTTATCATCAATTTTTTTAGATTTCGCCTGCTCAGCCGCTGTTCGACCTCTAAGGCATTTATCTATTTTTTCAGATTTCGCCGCTTAGACCGCTGGTGTTCGACCGAGGCATTTACCTCTGCTCACCAGTGAAAGTGCCTTTTTTGTTCTCGTTATGTCCGTGTATGGTTGCTTTTACGCCCTAATGTGGAATGTTATAATGATGCTTATAGATTTTGCCCGTGCATAAAATCCTATATTGTTTCCTTCCAAATTATTCCGACAATTTCACACCCAAGTTGGCTTTGGATGCTTTGCTTGGGTCCGGAGGAATCAGTTGGCCGCCAACATCTGAAAAGGCTGAGAAAATTATTTGTTTTCCTTTATTTTCCTTCTATCTCTTATCTTGTGTTGTATACCTACCCAAATCTTTTGTGTTGTGTTATATGCCTATGCATACGTAGCTACATTATTAACATCCGTTTGGGGCTCTACTGCAGATTTTTACTTTTGCATTTACTGAATCATGTCAAATCTTTGCTTTCACTCTTACCAATGTCTCTATGCTTATTGTCCATTGTTGTCAAGTCAAGACTGACTTTCATTTATTACCCTTCTTTCTGTCTAACAACTCTTATCTGTCAGTTTTGACAAGGAAAAGAATTCAAATTGTTCCTTTTTCAGTGCTTCTTAGTTATACCAGTGGGTCTCTTTTAGTCTAACATTGTGTTTGGGGTTTGCCTCACGTTTCGTTTCTCTGTTTAGGTGTGGCTTTCCTCCTCTTCGTTTATTCCTTGTGTGCATTGTTCTTAAGCTTTTGCTTATGTTTGTGTTTGGTGAAACAACTTCATTTCTTTATTCCATGCTGATATTAATGTTGAGGGTTGGTTCCTGCATGCAATAAATGATTTCTAACCCATGCCTTCAGTTATGTTTGACCTTTCCTTGCTTTTGATTGGTTAAATAAATGACTTTGTCTTCCTCCTCCCTTACTGTTATTAGTCGTCATGATTCTTTACCACATTAAATGATTTTCAGGTCACCTCTGAATTTGAATTTGACTGTGGATTTAGCATTTATACTATGTTTATTTAACCCATGCCTTCAATTACCCTTTTGCATGTCCATTGCGCTTATTGCTTTGATCTATGTAATACAATGTCTTTCTTTTTCAACTACATGAAGATGAAGAAAACAACAATACCTATGTCATTTTGGCTTTTCCCAAAATGGAATTACTTTCTCATTTTCTCTCTATTGCATTGTGTTCTACTTTTTTTACCTTTTCTCCGTTGTTCACAACCGTGTTTGCATCATATTTTATTATCGCTCTGTTTATTTGCCTTCGTTCTTAACTGCCTTTGAACCGCTTGCATTTTTCTTCTAATGGTTCGCTGCTTTATATAATGGATCCCATCTGCAAAAAAATTTTTTCCCTTTTTACAAACTTCTGCCTGTTCTTTTTTTTTTAGGTTTCCTCAGCAATTTCTTTATATATTTCTCCCAAGAGGGGAAAAAAATATTTTCACAGAATACATAACATGTGCATAACCAGTATTTGTTCCTTCTTTTCTCTGTTTAGGTGTGGTTTTCCTCCTCTTCGTTTCTTCCTTGTCTGCATTGTTCTTAAGCTTTTGCTTATGTTTGTGTTTAGTGAAACAACCTTCGTTTCCTTATTCCATGGTGATTTTAATGTTGAGGGCTGGTTCCTGCATGCAATAAATAATGATTTCTAACCCATGCCTTCAGTTATGTTTGACATTTCCTTGCTTTTGGTTGGTTAAATAAATGACTTTGTCTTCCTCCTCCCTTACTGTTATTAGTCGTCACGATTCTCTACCGCATTAAATGATTTTCGTGTCATCTCGAATTTGAATTTAACCCCATGCCTTCATATCGCTTTGCATGCTCATTGCAGTTATTGCTTTGATTTACCTAATACAATGTCTTTCTTTTTCAACTGCATGAAAATGAAGAAAACAACAATGCCTATGTCATTTTGCCTTTTCCCAAAATGGAATTTCTTTCTCCTTTTCTCTCTATTGCATTGTGTTCTTCTACTTTTTTTACCTTTTCTCTGTTGTTCTCACAATCGTGTTTGCATGATATTTTATTATCGCTTCTACCTTATTTTGCCTTCGTTTCTAATCGCTTTGTACCGCTTGCATTCTTCTTCTAATGGTTCGGTGCATTTTTCCTTTTTACAATCTGCTCCGTGCTGTTTATTTTTTAGGGTTGCTCAGGAATTTGTTTATTTATTTGTGGCAAGAGGGAAAAAAATTCCACAGAATACATAACATGTGCATAACCAGTATTTTTTCCTTCTTCTCTCTGCTAAAACAGGCTGTCTTTTTGCCTTGAAAAACACAAATACATCTGTTTATAGAAGAACAAAAACTATGTTTTTATGGATATTTTGCCTCTTTTAGTTTTGTCTTTATATATAAATGGGAAATGAAAAAGAAAGTCTCATTTTGGCCAATCAACCAAAACGAAACAATTTTCACCTTTTGTCACTACTTCTCATTCTCACTGTGCGCTTATCTCTCTTTAATACATTTGTCTTCTTCTCCTACATCGCATGCTAACTGCCTTTTTTCCTTTTCGTATATGCATTCAATAAAATCAATGTCGATGGCTGTGGAACTAATTGGCTTATACATTTTGACTTCCAAAGGTAAAGTCCCATTTTTTATTGCTCCTTTATGTCTATGCCCCTGCTGTATATGGTTTCTTGTTTGTGCTCCTTGTAATCTAAGGTAAGCTTTTTTATTAAGATTGATAGAAAGAAAATACATCTCGCGGCGCTAAACAATTTTTCCCATCGCCAGAGTTTAGCTTCGCTCGATCGCCATACGTTTAAATGACTAAGAAAACGAGTGTGTACTGGCGATGCAGTATTCAGTTTTGCGTGCCAATTGCTTTACATAGCTACTTCTTCCATATGCCTTTCAACTGTCTGTGTCCTGTGGAATCCAACTAATCTTTCTTTTTAACATGTCCATGCCAATGTGTGCTAAATTCTGTTTTTAATAACATGATGTTCATAAAGTCAATTAGTTCTTCCGTCCGGAATAAAACGGTATAAATTCATTATTTTCTAAGTTCACTTCTGATTTTCTTCTAGAATTATATTTGTTCAAATTTATTTATCTTTTTCTTCTACACCGTGTCATAATCGTTTCTTCGCCCTTTCCTCCTTTGGATATGTGAACCGATTAGTACTCAATGTGAATGTTCGTGTAGAATTGATTAATCGATACATTGGTCAAACAAAAGTCGGGCCCATTTCCCGTTGCTCTTTACGCCTAGAGTCCTACTATGTATAGTTTATTGCTCGCAGCATTTAAATGTGGAATGAATATGTCTTGCCTCTCCAGTATTAAGTCCTGTATTTCAGTTTCTTTAGATAGTGACTTCTGCCGCGTGCCTATGTACTGCCTGCATGCTGTGGCCTCTAACTGATCTTCCTTTTTCAAATACCCATGACAATGCATGTAAAATGTGTCTTTAATGCCCTGTTGTTCACGGAGTCAGATCGTTTTTGGGCTCCAAGTCTACTGAATACCTTATTTTACTTCCTTTCTACTGCTGTACACATGTTTATTTGTTCTTCCTTTTTAAATGCTTGCGGTGGAACAACCACAGCCTACCATTGTTCCTAATGTCAATATGTTTTCAGATTCTGTAATGCACTCTTTGTACATGTTTCTCCATGTGTTGCTTCTAATTTGTTTCAGTTTTTTCCTCCTTCGAATGTGAATCGTTTGCGCTTTTCATTCTGGCAGAATCATTTATCCCTATCTGTTTCTTATCCTTCCTCTCAATCTTTGTAGTGTATTGTAGGACAAGGAAATTCGTCAGACTCGTTGCTGGACTCTGGACGTTTGAAAGCTACAGAGTACGCTTCCTTACTATTAATTATAACAACAATGGTGGTTTTATTCCCAAACAAAGATTTACCCCGCTTGTCGATATAGTCCGTGTTGGGTCTTACATTGTCCATGCTTTAAATGCTTTCCTCTGCTACATCTATCAGCTTTAAGTGATTTTATCTTAAACTCACGGTTGTTTGTTCTTTAAACTCATTTGCTGCAATTTCATGCACCTGTTTATTCTGCTCAGTGTTGCGCTATAACATTTCATCCAATCTTTTGGCAATATTTTCGCCGCTGGTTAAATTTTATGCCTGCTTATGGCTGTAATAAATTTATTGCTTTGTTTCTTTTGGTCATCTATGACTTTTATGCACCGATAGAAATCCATCTAAATCCTCCAAACTGAAATCTGTACGTCCAAATGCCCCCACGTGAAAAAGCCAAACTTCTGCCTTGTCGTCGGAAGTCCTTCATACATAAGAAAAAAAATGAAACTACTATTCCTAATTTTCCGACTACAATTAATGACTGGACTAATAACTTCAATGTTTCAACTACATCTCTGAATGCTTTCCCATCTGAATTATTTAGTAATAATGCTGAGGCAAAACTTGCTAGGCAGAGAAGATATCAAATTTTGCGTAAATCTAGACTTTCTCGTCGTTTAGGTGGTGAGTGCCATCGAAATAACGAAGCCTATAAGCCATTTGACTTATCAGGAAACATCAGGATGCCTGCTAAAAAAAACAAAAGAAAAACTCCTCGACTTAGCCAAATTCCTGAACATTCTATGGTCCTTCCTGTTGTTCCTATGTGTTCTTACTGTGGAGCTAAGAGGTTCTATTTCGAACCTCCATCTTTTTGCTGTGCAGGAGGTGAGGTATCGATGGTGATACCAGCAATGCCATATGCACTTCGCCGTTTACTTACTACCAAGATCGTGAATCTGCTAATTTTAGAAAAAACATTAGAACTTATAATAATAATTTAGCATTCACATCCCTTGGTGCGAAGTATGATAGAGAGTTGACTAAAAATCATAAAGGAATGTACACTTTTAGAGTTCAGGGTCAGGTTTATCATTTTCTTAATAGTCTCTCGCCAAATGACAAAGAAAAAATTGGTGGTATCCGCTTCTATTTCTATGACTCAAAAAGAACTATCCCAACGAGTTAAAGCTTCTAATAAATTGTGTGAAACGAGTCTTCGCCTACTTATGCAGATTTTAGAGGGCAATCCAGACAGTGCATTCTTGAAAAACCTTAGGCATATTTCTAATTTGGATGATTGTAGGATTGTCCTTAATTCTTCCCCAAATTTAGATCAACGGCGATATAATCTTCCGACCTGTACCCAAGTAGGCGCTATTTTTTTTGAGGATGGTATAGAACCATCTTCAGATAGTAGAACAGCACATATTCAGATTTACAGTGCTTGTAATACAAGCCATAGAATTCGACACTACTTTGGATGTTATGATCCTCTTCAATACCCACTGTTATTCCCACGTGGGGAATCTGGTTGGCATAATAATATACAAAGAATGTCTAAAACAAAGAACAACTGCGAAAAAAACCTACCTAATACGAATGCTTCCATTGTTGACCTTCCAACCATGCAAACCCCAGAAGATTTGATAGCATATGAAGCTTCAAGTAAGTTGTGATTTACTGTTCTGTTACTTGTCTTTTACTGTGTGCTATTTAATATGTTGTCTATAAATTTATTTCTGTCATGATTGTTTCCTTGTAGCCTTCGAAACTGGAAAGAAGAGAAAGAATCATGTGTCCACTAGGGAGTATTATTGTTACAGATTTCAAATGAGAAACGATGACCAATCAATGCTATTACATGCAATGCGATTATTCCAGCAATTTGTTGTTGATATGTACATAAAAATAGAAACGTCTAGGTTAGACTTCCATAGAGTCAAACAAAAAGAAGTTAGAACAGAAATATTGCAAGGTGTCCTTGATAGTATTTCAATGGGTCAGTCGAATGGTTCCAATGTTGGTCGTCGAGTTATTTTGCCAGCTTCATTTGTAGGTGGACCTAGAGATATGCGCCGTAGATATTTAGATGCAATGGCCTTGGTTCAGAAATATGGCAAGCCTGATCTATTTATTACTATGACTTGTAATCCTAATTGGAAAAAATACAAGAAAATCTAACTAACAAGGAGATCGCATTTGATAGGCCGATTTGTTAACTAGAGTGTTTAGAGCAAAATTTGAAGTACTTAAAAGACATTTTAAAAAGAAAATCTTTGGAGATGTCGCAGATGTGTTCATGTGATTGAGTTTCAAAAAGAGGAATGCCTCATGCTCATTTATTAGTAATTCTCAAACCGAATTTAAACCATTAAATCAAGCATATGATAATATTGTCTCTCAGAAATTCCTGATCCAGACACATATCCTCATTTGTACAACCTTGTCCTTAAACACATGATTCATGGTCCGTGTGGCCAGATGAATAAGACTAATGTATGCATGCGAAATGGTAAGTGCAAAAATCACTATCCTAGGGAATTTTGTGAACAAACAGTACATGCAGAGGATAGTTATCCTTTCTATAAAAGAAGAAATGATGGTAAACATATTAAAGTTAGACAATGTACTTTGGATAATCGTTGGGTTATTCCGTATAATAAATACTTATTGGCTACTTTTGATTGCCATATAAATGTTGAGATTTGCTCTACCATTAAACTTATGAAATATGTTTACAAATACATTTATAAGGGTCATGATTTAGTAAGCTTTCAAATTTAGAACATAATATGGAACAAGAAATTGATGAAATTAAACAATTTCGGGATGGCCGTTGGATAGGCCCTCCGCAACCCCTTTGGAGCATTTATGCATTTAATCTTAGTGAAATGACACCAGCAGTTTATACTTTGCAAGTTCATCTTCATGGTCATCAAGTTGTTTCATCTAGTAACAAATCTGATCTTTCTACTTTGATACATGAAATTGATTTTTCAAAAACTATGCTTACTCATTTTTTTGAAATGAATTCTGTCAATGAAAAAGCTAAACACCTTAGATGTCTTTATAAAGACTTCCCTCAACATTTTGTATGGAATTCCACCTTAAGAATGTGGAATGAGAGAAAATCTAGAAATGTAATAGGTCGGATGGTTACTGTAAGTCCAGAAGAAGGAGAGCGATATTATCTTAGGCTATTACTTTCACATGTTAGAGGCCCTACATCTTTTACCAGTCTTTTAACTGTTTCAGGAAAAAAATGCGAAACTTTTAGAGATGCTGCTCTTAAATTAGGTTTGTTAGAATCTGATACTTATGTACAGGATACTTTAAAAGAAGCATGTCTTTATCAAATGCCAAGTGCTTTGAGATCCCTTTTTGCTATTATTTTAGTCTTTTGCTCTCCAAACGAACCACAGAAATTGTGGAAACAGTTCCAAATCGAATTGTCCAGTGACTTTCAAAGGTCATTAGGTTTTTCCGATATTGATAACTATTATGTTATGAATAGTGACTTGAATGACATTAATCATTATCTAGAAGAGATGGGTAAAAACATAAATCAATACCATCTTGTTCCAAATAACATACCAATGCCTTTGTCTGAACATTTAACAAGAGAATTAGAAATCGAATGAATATAATCATAGTCATGATGATATTTTACTGCCAACTAGATTAAATATTGAACAACAATTTGCCTATGAATCTATCCTCCAAAAAATTCATTCAGGTCAAGGACAAGTATTTTTCATTGATGGTCCTGGGGGAACTGGTAAAACTTTTCTATATCGTGCCCTTTTGGCTACGGTTAGGTCCAAAAGATCTATTGCGATTGCTGTAGCAACATCAGGTGTTGCTGCGTCTATTCTTCCAGGTGGCCGTACAGCACATTCAAGATTTAAAATTCCAATTGACTTTTCTGTCAATAAAGCTTGTCAGTTAAGTAAACAAAGTAGTACTGCGAACCTGATTTTAAATGCTAAACTCATAATATGGGATGAAGCATCTATGGCCACTAAAGATGCTTTTGAAGCATTTGATCTTTTGTTGAGAGATATAACTGGAATA
Organism: Gynochthodes officinalis; assembly: GCA_020080225.1. Classification (NCBI taxonomy): domain Eukaryota; kingdom Viridiplantae; phylum Streptophyta; class Magnoliopsida; order Gentianales; family Rubiaceae; genus Gynochthodes; species Gynochthodes officinalis. The sequence goes on from CM034616.1 coordinate 14,790,118, forward strand.
AATGAACCATTTGGTTCAAAAGTCGTCGTGTTTGGAGGTGACTTTCGCCAAACACTTCCAGTTATTCAAAAAGGATCACGGAACTCACAAGTTAATGCAAGCATAGTCAATTCTCCACTATGGCCAAAACTAACAAAAATTCATCTAAAACAGAATATGCGGGCTTGTTTAGACCCCCATTTTTCTGATTTCCTCCTAAGGATTGGAGAAAATTCAGAACCAACAGATGAATGTGGTAATATTACTTTACCAGAACAAATTGTCATTCCATATAATGACAAAAATGAATCTCTTCAAGGGTGAGTACTTTACATTTTACTAATGTGCCATGTTTTAAATTTTCCGCATTTTTCCAGTTTCATTTCTAATATTTACTCGCTTTCTGTTATTTTCTTTTCCCTTAAGCAGATTGATTGATCATGTGTTTCCAAACCTGCTTTTGTATTCTACCAAACCAGAACAGATGATAAATAGATGCATTTTGTCATCGACAAATTCTTCGGTTAATAACATTAACAATATTTTGATAGACAATTTTCCTGGACCTTTAGTTACTTATACCAGTTCAGATCAAGCAATTGATCTAAAACACCAAGGAGATTATGAAGATCTTCTAAACTCCCTAAATCCATCAAGTCTTCCTCCACATAGACTATTATTGAAAAAATTGTCCAATTATTCTTCTACGAAATATTAATCCAAGTGAAGGTCTTTGTAATGGTACGCCTTATTTGTAAAGAATTAGCAGCCAATACAATTTGTGCAATGATTGCTTCGTCAAGATTTAAGGGAAATTGCTTCATACCCGCAATTCCTTTACGTAGTTCAGATAAGGAAAAAAATGGAGTGCCATTTAAGAGGACTCAATTTTCAGTGAAGTTATCATTTGCCATGACTATTAATAAAACCCAAGGACAAACATTAGATTATGTTGGTATTTATTTGCAAGAACCAGTTTTCTCACATGGTCAACTTTATGTTGCGCTTTCAAGAGCACGAACGTCCAAATTAGTATAAGTATTAATACTTCCTCCCACTTTTACTGACAGCTCAACAGATTGCAAAACAAGAAATGATGTCTATAATCATATTATCGAATTGGCATACACTTGATTCAGATTTATGCTTCCTGCTTACGTGTTCGCATATTTTATAATGTTGTTTTCTTGTTCTTTTTTTCTTCCTAACTCATGTTCAGAATATTCCTGATTTTCTGTATTTATTCATTTTAGATGGAACACTTGTTGCATATTGAAGATATTCTTGAAGGCATGACAACATGGTCATGCGTTGTCACTGTCCAGGAAAAACTTCAGCCTACCACTGCAATTAATAGTCCATCTCGTTATCAGCGCTTCGTTCTTGCAGACTCAAAGGTTTGTTTACCAATGTCTTACTTTATCTTCTGCTTAGATAATAGTTCAGATTCTATGAAGTGTCAGTTATATAGTTTTCCCTTCTCCATCAATAGGGAGGAAGAGTCCAGGGCATTGTTTTCAACCATGAGATCGAGCGAATGGGGAAAAAAATGCAAGTGTTCAAAAAATACAAAATCAAGAATGCTGAAGTGAAAAAACTGAAAAAAGAATACCAGTATGAAGGGATTTCTATGCAGTGGATAATCAATTCAAGGACCATCCTTGAACCAATTGAAAGTGTTGATTCTCTTCTAGACATCAGTTACCAGTTCACAGACTTTGAAAGGCTTACTAGATTCATTGACGCAAAAAAGGAATCTGTTGGTAAGAACTTCTTTCAACAATTACCTATTATGTTTCCACACATTCTTATTTAACACATAGTATACCTATCGTTAATGATTTTGTACAATTATAGATTCGTAGTCTAAGTAATTAAATTCCCTTTCTATTCGTCCATTGTTTTCCATCCTCTAAACATGTCTTAACTTCAAATACTACTCCCATTTTTCAGATGTATTGGCCCTCGTGATTGATAGCCTTCCTCCCAAGACTATCAAAGGTGATATAAATGATTCGGTTGTGCAAAAACTGGTTCTTCTCAATCAAAGGTAAGAGGATCATTACTGCTATTCACACCTTCAAAATTAAAAATAGTCTTCTCTCAGTCTATCATCTACTGCTAATCTCCTGATTTTAAATCAATTTGATGTCATATATTTCATAGATAAATATGAAGTTACATTATTTCTGTCCAGGTAACTATTAGGTCAATAGGTTTGCAAACCATACTGTACCTATTTATTAGTTACGTCTACTAAATCAGTAAATAATTGTAAGGAATTACGTACCACATTATACATGGAATCATTTCACGCTTGCAAAAACTAACACAATTTTAAAATCCTGATAAAACTTTGTACTTTCTATACATTTTCACTCTTTTTATCATCAACTAACTTTCCTACACTTTTACAATTAGCAACACTCACTGCAAAGCATCATTTCTCACTTAAAAGACTGCAAATTAAAAAATAAAACATATACTTATTTCTTACCTTTAAAACTCATAATTTTCGTTTGCAGTTTTAGGTCCTAACAGTAGACAAAAACTATTTTCTCCTCTTCACAAAAAATCATGAAATGAAGTCACCCATTCTACAACTTATTGTTCTTTACTGATTACTTTGACAGGTACTCAACTACTTGTTCTTTCTTTTTCTGTTGTTTACTATCTCATCTTGCTTTTCATCTTCTTATTACAATATTCAGTACCTCATTAGTTTCGTAGCTGATTTCATGCTTCTAAACCATTTACTGCATTCTACTATATGTGTTAGCAACATAGATAGGTCTATATATTTCAAATCCACAAAAGAATTATTGCTTACTTTTTTTTCCCTATAAACTCTTCCCTTTGGATCAGTTCAACGGCCAGATGTACGAATACAATTATTCTTGCCGATAAAGGCGCAAACCCTGTTTCTTTTATTCTATGACCGATTCTTTCAAACTCGAACAAAATCTGTTATTCATTTGCTCTTATTTCCTGCTGCAATTGTCTACTTCTTTGCCCTAGCTTAACTTCATTGTTTTATTGTTGTAGCATGAAGACAGTGATGCTATCCATATGGAATGAATTTGTTAAGAACGAAGGCGCAACTATTATTGAGAATTTGGATTGTTTCAAGAATCATTTGTCGGAGGGCTAAAGTAGCTTACTATAATGGTAATGTGAACCAAAAAAAATGTCGTTATGTTGATTTTGATTTCTTTACCTGCTCTATTAGTGAATTCTTCACGAGTTATTTTCCCCAGTATTATTTCATCCAACGCAAACAAATTTTCCTATAGGGACAGCATTGACAACAAAATATGACTCAGCTATTTTGGTCAACCCTCCAAATAAAGTGCACTCATCAAAAACCGTGATGCAACCATATATTGATTTATACATCACTTCATTTCGATTAATATTTTGCTGAATTGTTTCTTTTGCTATTGACTGTAATGAAAGAAACAAAGAGATGCTGTCAGATTTTGTCACCAGCAAGAACTACTTCAAGAGTACTCCAGAGATTTCCCTTGACTCGTACAACAAAACCTCCCTTGTTGCTAGCATAACTCCATTTCAAAAGGTAAATATTCATCTTTAGCCCATTAATGTGTGCAATTGTTAACATGTCTTTCCTTTTCTGTTTACTTACCACATTTCATTCCAATGTACATGCAGAATGTCCTTGTCAAAGCACAGTTTTCGTTCAAAAATATTTGCCAAAAGTATTGGTACATGGCCTGCCCCAAGTGTTTCCAATCAACATCTGCACATCAACATGAAGAATACACATGTAATCTTTGTGACTCAAGACAAATTCGAACCAAGGTCAATTTATCTCTCGCTTTTTTACATTTCGACCAACTTGGTTTTCCATCACTGAATGATTGATTTTACTACGTGTCTAGGTTTGAAGTGGATGTGATTGATGACAATGGGATAATTACACTTCAATTTTTGGCCACCTTCTTTGAAAAATTGCGACATTCTCAAAGAACGAAGTCGTGGAATATGCAAACAAGGTTATCACGCTTTCTAATAATCATTTCTAATCGCCTAATTTTGTTTTATTCCTATGCATACATTTATAGACCAATTAATAATTTCTCTCTTCTTTGTCTAGAACAACGACTGCCCTTACAAGAAGTTCACAAGAATTTGCACCAAATTGTTCTTGGTACAAATCGGACCAATGAAACTCAAGTCTGCAGATAGTAGACGGTAGCTACACCATCACTTCAGATAATCGAATTTCATGAAGGATCTTGAGATCAACTATGGAGCATGTCAAGATCGATGCAGAAATCTATTGCCAACAAACACATCCGAATCCTCTTGATCTCCCAATCAAGGTACTAATCAATGCCATTCTTACTTCTAAATTTTATTCTCTATTTAACATTATATTTATCTTTGCGTCACTTTCTTTCCTCACAGACTGAGAACAACATATCATCACCAAAGGCCCGCCGTCTTTCTTGACAAACTTGTCGACCGATGCCAAGATAAATTAGATGCCAAGGACCTCACCAATGCGACCAAGAAAAACAGAATGGATTAGCATATATCCGCTTCCCACTTTTGCATATAACTTTTGACACCGCCTATTCCAGCGCTGTATTTTAAACTTGTTATTTTGCCATGGTGTACTTTTGAAAACCGGATGATAAACACTCGCTTTGAAAGTACACTTTCGCTTCCATTATCACCGCTTTAAAATGCAAGTGTTAACATTGTAGGTCAGATTATTCGCTTTGCCAATCTAATATTGGCTTTTTGTAACAACTGTCTTAACTATGGATTTCTAATTTTTGCTCTTAATAATCTCTGCCCACTATATCAATTACTGTCTTGCTTTGAAAACATAGATCTACAAGGGGAAATTAGCTTTCCACCTTCGAACTAAATTTATGAATTCACATTACATTAATTATTGTACAGAACCTGCTAACTAGATTGTATGTACATTTTGTAGATGTTATTATTAACGAAGGAGGGTTCATATGAAGTTTCACTGTAACATCCAGCAAAATCCACAGATTCATGGTAACTATCCTTCCTTTTCCTTCCTTTTTCTTTCTTTTTCTCTTCATTTGCTGTTGCATTTTGTAGTTTTCTAGAATTCTAATGTTCTTCAATTTTACCATTGGCTGGAATTTTGTTCTTTGTTCTGCTTTTGTGTTCTTTAGTTTCATATATTTCTTTCGTATTACAAAATGTTAACTTCAGCTTTGTTTTTGCAAATACAACTTCACTACTATACTTATTTCAATTGTTGCAATGAAGTTACACAATACATCGTTGTCCAGCTTTTCCTCGTCTAATTGCTTTGTTTTCCTCCATGGTACAATTTTAACATTCCTGAGAATTGCTTATAAAAAGCCAATTTGGTAAAACTCTGTGACATACTCATTATGCCTCATCATTATTTTTCTGACGTAGAATGCAAATTTAAATTTCAAACAATCAAATAGCCTAATACTCCAAGACAATTTCTACTTTGGATAGTGTAGCCTACACATCATCGAATTGATCAAGATTGAAAATATTGGAGCGAATATGAAGTATATGTCATTTTCTTTTCTAATTTCTCTGACTATATATGATGTACACAAGTATTTTCCATTGTAAGTTGGCATTTGTTGGTATCTTACCATGATATAAGACCTAGAAAAATAGTTGGTAGCCAAATATTTCTAATTTCAGCCAAATGAAGAACATCTTTCAGAGTTAAGACATAGTCAAAGTGAATTTCAATTGCACCTCCAATACCAACCATTTTGTTGTGTGTGTCACCATGTATGATCTTTTCATGACCTTTAATTGAAATTTATTTTTTGAACCAATCTTTGTCAGAGCACACATGTTTGGAAACACCAGAATTTGCCTACCACCCTTCACAAGATTCAAGTCACTACAACAATATTAGTCTTATACGCTACTTTCTTTGTGGCACCGCCTTAATTTGTTGTTTTTTTATGAAAAAATTGTCTTGGTGCAGAAAATTAGTTGCATAATGGGGTCATATAAGTAGGCTGCCACAAATTTGTGACAAATTTGTGTTATTTCCATTTTCTGCTACCAATTTACAACACTTTATTTGTGACATTTCAACTAAATGGCATAAATTTGTGACATAAATATTTTTGTCGCAATATTACAATGGAAATATGTCGATTAGGAAAATGCCACAATTTTGTGCCAATTATGCTTTATTTGAATTTTTGCTATAAATACGTGACATTATATTTATGGTATTATATTCAAATGCATCATAGTTTTCTGGGTGAATCAAACTGGTGTCACAATTACGTAAGTATTATAGTGAGCCACAAATTTGTGGCAAATTTGAGACATTAAAATTTGGTGTTGCAAAATATGGGATTTCTTTTGTCTTTGAAAAATTGGGGCACAATTGCGTGAGATTTATAATCTGCTACTAATTTGCAGACAATTGTGTCATTTGAATTGGGTTTCATAAATTTGCAAATTATTTATAACATTAGTACTAATCGCCGTAAGTTTATAACATAATCTTATTTAGCACAACATTATGACACAGTTGCAGACATAAATGTAGAAAAAGAAACCTAAAAACAAAAGATAATGAAATAGGTCTCTAAAACTCAAGAAAGAACAAAAAAGAAAATACTAGAATTCTTCCCAAAGCTTGAGTTTTCCATGCATGTTAATTACATAAAACTCAAATCAATGCTTTTCTTTCAATTCATGATATTGCGTGCCGAAAAAATATGAGACCTTTGCTATAAGTTCCTATCCATAGAATTCAGCACTCATATGTGTTTCTTTGGTTTGAGGAGTAAAGCTCCAGTGATTTTACATTTCAGTCATTTAAGTTATAGGCCCATAATGCCTATGTCTTTATAGATTTTGCTAAATGGCAGACCATCTTTTCGTGTACTGTTGGAGACGAAATAAAATTTTTTGTTTCATTCTTTCAAGATTCAATAGAGAAGTTGCTTAGGCTAACTATATCTATGCTATTTGCTCGGTAGCAAAAGTTGGAAACTCTAAGAGAGTATATTCAAGGATTATTGTCATTTTTTTAAAATCTTTTAACAACCTTACTGTTTAGTAGTTTTTCTTCCCATTCAGATATTCTTCCTTGATTTTCCAGTTTCAATATCCGTGCATGGATTGGATGGATATAATGTTTCATCTATTTGCTTGGCTATGCATTATTGTATGATTACCCCCTGTTTCCACTTTCTATATCACTGCACACAAAATCTAAGCTGTACTTGATCCTGGATTTCATTAATGGAGGACATCTTTGCTATCATCTCTATAGACAAGGGATCTTCAGGTACCAATTTCATTTATTTTTAAGCAAAAATACTAGAATTTGTTCATCTAAGTTGTGCACGTAGTTCTCTACAGCCAATTGGCACATAATGCTCCTGATTTTTTACTCCCACTACCTTGCCACAAGTGTTCGTTACAGGTCCATTACTTCCTATTAATACACCAATCTACATTTTTCTTAGTTTTAGTTTAATGAGCATAGGAAGTAATATCTCTGTTTACATACTCACTTCTAATGCTACTAGAGTAAAACATCAATTCAGTAACAACAAAACTGCATCCCTCATTTCAGCACATTTTCTCTGTTAAAAATTTCTGGTCACGATGTCGACCAACAAAGCAGAATCAAAATTATTTGTGCTTCTTTTCCCAATACAAATAGATGACATTTCTTTGTTGATTTGGTTTTACACATACATGTGGAGCAGTTTGATGGACAACTCAAACACACAGAAAAAGTAACAAATGCATCACATCAATGTCTCACATGCAAAAACACTTTTGCAAACTCTGATTGCCATTCACTATTCTTATTAGAATAAATCTTTGGTGAAGGTCAAGTCATTCATTTCTATCTTCTTTTCATTGAAAGTGTTCGGTAAATTTACTCTTTCCCATCCTCTCAACTTCACTCTCTGTTTTCTCTTCATCAACAACACTCTCACTTCAACAATAACAGTTAGGTTCACATTCTTCTACTGCTGCTTTTGTTAATTTGTAACTATCCAAGAAATACATGCAATTAACAACACCAACTAATCTATTCTGTTCCTTACTTTTGTTTATACATCTTCAAAACTACATGTTCAACATTATTACTACATGATATATTTCCTGTAAATGATTTCTACACCTGATTTCCTGCATATCTGTTTGTATAAAGAAGAAAAATATTATTCCCCTCATCTGTGTAGTTCATTGAATGTCATGCTAAATACAGGCCGTTACAACCTTCAATATTTTTTTTACTACAAAGTTACTTATGCTCTATACTGCATAAACAACATCTTATTCTTTGTCTCCCTACAGGAACTCTAACAACAAAGCATATCTCTGCTGCCTTCTTGTCCATAGCTTCCCAATCTTTCATCAAACTGGAGACTCCAAGCTTCTGCTCCACATCAAACCTCTGATACAAACTTTCTCAGAATTCATCATCTGCACTGACTACTTTTCTGTAATAGGTTTTTCCTTTTTTTCACTTTAGTAGATAGGATACTGTATTATTTTATAAATTTGCCTTTGCTTTGGTACTAATTATTCTCATTTCCATTTCTTAGAATTTCTCTAACACACTTCCTTGCTATACATAGAATTCTGGATCTTCCAAGCCTTAATTTCTTTTCCTCACATGCAAATTTTTGCCTTTCTACTGCTACTGTAACAATTTTCTTTTTTAAGCCTCTCTGTTTCCCACCTTTTTGTATTCTGCTACGTTTCTATTTTATACTCATATCATATTTAATTTGTATTATCACTGGGAATTATGCAACAATATCATGTGTATGTTTTTGTCTCATATTTGCAGCTTTATATTCCACCATAATTGTTGTTTGTGTCGTTAAGCGAAATTCTACTCGATCCGCATATTCTATTATCGATTCATAATATTTAACTAAAATTTCCAATGCAAATTACTTACTTGTTTAGTACTTGGACTTGAAGTTGGAGTCTCGATTGCTTATGGTGGAATATGTACTCGGAGACTGAATCTGCATTGGCTTTGATTGGAATTTTATGTTGGTTTGGGCATCTTTCCGCTGTTTTCTGCTCAGGCTTTTCGCCAGTGAATGATTTTTCATTTGTGCCTGTTTTTATGGATGAATACAGAGATTTAGTGGTTGAAAGCTTGAAACTCGTGGAAAATATTTTAAGCAATTGACTTAGTAGCAATTGCAGTAGCAATTCGGATGGTGGTTTTGTGTGGTATTGCTTTATTTTCCTATTTTTCTACTGTCTTTTCTAAGCTTCTAACAGGAAAAACTTGCTAACACTCTAAATACTAAATTATAGCTCTAAATACTAAATTATATCTCAATTCAATTGTGCCTCAATTTATTCTAACTTTATGTTCATTCTTCACTTCCCGTTTTCTTTTATATTTTATTAATTATATATGGATGGAATTTAACTACTTATAAATGCTAATTACTTGTTAAAGTAATCAGAACTTAACCTTTCCTATGCGAAAAAGTCAGCAAAAATTTAATCTCTTATCCAAAATACAGGATCGTGCACCTCTGCTACCTCAACAAAATTTAATTCTTCCTTTTTGGCTATGCTATGTTACATCTTCCAGACTTGAACACAAATAGAAAATAAACAGGATCTTTCATATTGCCTTTTTTATTTCTCATTTTCTAAATGCTTTTAATTTTTTTGTACTCTAATTTATGATTTATTGTGTTTGTATTATTTTACTTATTAGTAAATACTTATTCTTCATTTCAATTATTTCTTTCCTGAATAAATATTTTTCATAACAATTTTTTGCAAGTCATGACAACACCACTTCATCCATTCACAAAATGGTTGGCCAAAGAACATGGTCAAAAGCAAAAGTTCTATTTTGTTACTCAATCTAATACACATGTGCATGCAGCACATTAACATACTGCAAAACAATCAAATCAACTATCAAATATGCTACAATTTTTTCCTCTCTTATCCAATGATATTTAAATACATTGGCTACCCTAACATACAATCAAAAAATTAATTCAAGATTGGATGCAAAATGTGTTATTTGTTGCTCCAATAGCACTTCATCAACCAGGTAATTTTCCAACTTTCATTTATAGACTATTTTCATTTAATTATCTTTTAATAATAAATATTTCTTCACCAAAATTTTTCCTAACTTCTATAGCATAATTTCTAACAATGTTTCTTGTCTTCTAAGATATAATTGGAACGCCGTCCTACTTTTTCTTCAAAACCCTTCAGAGAAAATCAGGTTCTATTTTAAATATTTCGATTCATTTTTATATTCCCTAACACAAATTATTCCATATTCAATTTACCTTACTTCTTAATTACTTTTTCCCTTTTTCAGAAAATACCAATAGGTCTTTATGCAATTGAAAATTTTGCCAGTTATGATCAAATCATACTCCACCAGGGACAAATGCAATGGAACTTAACAATCAATCGGCATGTTTTCACATCTGGCTGGCCTGAATTCTTTGATGATAACTTACTTAATCAAGATTCTTCTGTCTTACTAAGGTATCGCGGAAACAATGCATTTGATAGCCTTACATTTGACAATATGAACAACCAAATAATGCTGCCATGGACGGTGCCACTACCTGCATTACCAAAACAAGGTTTATCCATTTAATGACATATTTATTTCATTCACAATACATAATATGTCTGTGTCTTTACAAACTTTGTGCATACATTTCAGCTTTCAAAACAACAAATACCCAACAGAATGTCCTATCATCAGCACTACATCCATTCCAAAGATTTCATTTAACTTGGTATTGTTCTTTCTTCCAACAATTTTCAAGAACTGATACTTATAGACTGGTAAATACTACAACTTTTTACATATATCAACAAAATTATTCTACAACTATTGTTTAATTTCTCATTCATATCATTTATCATGTTTCCTTCTTTTTTTCACATAGAATATTCCAAAATATTCAAACCTTCACTTGCAAGAGGCGAAACAATGTGAGGTTCATTTGAAGTCCTGAAACCGAGTATCGACATCACCATCGGACGTTCTTCCCTCCGTAGAAATTGGCATCGGTTGTACAAGATCATAACTTAGAAGAATCGACGATTTAGTTTTCATTCCTCAAACAAACAATTTCTTCTTTATTATTGTTTTTAATTGTCATGGCATAGAAAAATTTATCCATGGCAATTTAAATTTACAACAAATTAAATTTGTAATTTTTTCCGTTGCACTTCTACACTAATAAACTATTATTCTATACTTATTCATTCTCATTTTAAATTTTCCTTCATTCTTAATTCCATCCTAATTTTATCCCCTAAAATTTCAATATTATTTCTTTACATTTTTCATTCTTTATACTGATTAGTGGGCATTCAATAAAGCTGCATTCTTGTGATTATTTACTGCTAGTATAGGACAATTAGTAAAAGAAAGATGCACGTGTAAGTCTTTCACATTTACAATTTTCATTACAACGTATAAATTTGTCTTATATAATATGAGGTGAGACTCTCATTTTTAACTAAAAAGAGGAGAGAGCGAGAGGAAAGAGAATGTTGGGGAGGATCAAATCCCAATCCTCCGACTTCTGACTTTGAACTTTTGTTGGGTAATTGATGGGACAAAGGCAATGGTTAGAAGAAATAAATCAAACTACAAGCCTTTTGGCAAGCCAAATTGGTCATCAACAAGAATATTAAGACTCAATGTTGGGATTGATTCCGAGTTCAACCGACCCAATTGGGTCTCCCTTTCCCCTAGATTAGGAGTAGGTTAGAAATTAACAAATGTAAAAAAATAAAATAATAACTACAGGCCTTTTGGTATATTTGCTTAAATAGACGTTTTGGAACAACCTCATTTGATTTTCAGTTATGTGCTTCGCCATATTTGCTTGACATTTTGGAACAATTATCCTTTTAATTTCTTGTGCTTCACCATATTTCCTTTTCTTATCATTTTAAAATTTTTACTACGTATCATAACGTATGGATGCTGTGTTATTTGGTGGTTTATGGTTAAATTGTGGTTTAATAATATGGTTGAATTATCCTTGCTTTTCCTAAGTTGTGACTAGAAAAATAAAAAGTAGATTATTAATTTAATTGAAAATGTATAAATTATAAGGATATTTTTATTAAATAAAAGTATAAAATTTTAATTTTATTAATTGAAAATTTGTGTATATAAAACATACCAGTTTTCCACTTTCGGAAAGTTTACGTGGGGCTAAATTTATTTATAAACTCTTAACATTTATCAGTATAAGATTCATTCCGTTCAAATCATGGATGGAATATTCAATCCTTTGTGAAGTGCAACGAAATCACGGAAATCTTGGTTCTTCCAAATCAAATGAGATCGTAGGAGCTTTCATATAACATCATCTGCTCAAAAAAAATGCAGCAAAGTCTCTTTATGTCCACATGAAGAAATTTTCAAGTGATTGTACAGCTCCAATCAAAGATGGGCTGCCCGTTTTATATTTAGATATAGTAAAATGAAGCTGATACGTTATACATGGGGATGAATATATATATGTAGGTCTAGCAATTTTACAGGCAGAGGTAGAAAGCATCCTAAAGTGTTTTCTACCCTGTTACAGATACTCTATGCAGATACAAAAAGCAGAGGCAAAAAGTGCAACACTGCAATATCAACGTGATAATGTATAGCTTCTTGGAGGATTCAAACAACCGCAGAATTTGAGTCCTCGGATGATGATGTTCCTCGAAGATACCTCCAGGGTCCTGTTCCTGAACACACCCTGCAAAAATTGCATCAAAATCATGACAACAGAATGTATGAATGTTATACTCTCGTAAGATTTCTAAATGCCTCTTGAGGCACAAAAGTCAAATCAATTCCTCAAATGCTTTAAATTAAGAGCATTTAAGTAATTACCTCCAAAAACCAGCAAATGCACGCAGAGTCATGTATATGCTCAAAGCAATCCATATTCCAATGAATCCATAGTGTTTTGAGAGAAGAAACAAACATCCAATGCTTGCTGCAGCCACCATAACCTGTGCCAACAGAAGAATGTTACAAATAGTTGAAAAGGGATGAAACTTAAAAATGACAGAATAACAGAAAGGTAGATGGTTGGATTACTTTTCATAAAAGGTAATGAGTTTACCATGGAGTATGCAGAATACGCAAAATCAAAAGAACCATAGTTAATCCCATCAAAAACAAAAGCTAACGAGTTGAGTGGCTGTGTCCCTGCAACAAACTGAAGAAAGAAGAGGAACAATCTTTCAGCAGACAATCTCAACGCAAAATAGGACATGAAGTTGAAGTAGATATGAATCAACTTATAATTTTTGTTGCGGAACAGACCGGGACTCCAACACTTATAATGAGGAGTACGTGTTTATCTTTTGAAAATATTCCAGATCCAAAGTACAGACCAAGTCCAACAACTAGAGCTAGGCTTACTCCCAGCACAAATCCCATCTGCAGAACAGAAATTCTCATAGTTTTTAAACTGATTACTTGTGAATTTCCCAAGCAACTACAGTGCTCAGTCAAAAAGGAACAAGAAATAAGAGTTGATATCTTATAAAATTTTCATTTCCAAAGTAAATGATACAATGATAGTAGCAGTTTTCATTCAAAGATCTGTTTCATATCTAGAAGGTTTCAGCAACAGATCATAAATCTTAGTTGTTGGATGGTAAAATGATACATATCTGCTAAGAGAAGAAATAATTATAAATCCTGGTTGTTGCATGGTAAAAGGATACAAATCTGCTAAGAGAAGAAATAGCAATGCTCTGTTTACCTGTATTACTCGCCTTGCTGCTGCTGTTGCCTTTTCATAGTTTTTTTCAGCAAATGCACCGGCAAGAATGGCCTGACGGCAAATAACAGAGGAAAAAAAAAGCTTGCAAAATAAGCTGTTTTTCTGATTGATATTTTGTTTGACAATTAATTTAAGTAAGAAAATTGCTCACCTGTCCAGCAACAGCCAAACCATCAGAAAGAAGTGATGATGTCAGCCAGACCTGCAAGCAAACTTGAAATGCAGCCATAGGTGTTGGCCCAAGCCTAGCAGCATTTGATGCAGCCAATGTTACGCAGATTGTTGCTGCCAGTACCCTTGCTAGTATTAGAAAACCTGTGATAAAGAGTGAAGACAATGTCAATTAGGAATTTTGTTCATCCACTTTCAAATGGTTGGATTAGGCGAAAGAAATTTCCAACTCAAAACAACTAGGGAACAGTGAAGGACTGAGACTAGTGCTAATGAGCATCAGACAAGGAAATTTAAAGAGATAGATTGAAACTTTGGCAATTACTCCAGGATAACAAAAACAATTTGTTCATAAAGCAACTTTGAATTTGATCATGTCTCTGTATGACTTCAACATATAATAACAATGTTTCTGCTGACTTCTAGTTTACAGTATCATATGACTGCCAAAACATCTCGATCTAACTTATGCTTCGGCCAATGTGTGGACAACATAATAAAAGGATATAAAAGGTCAGTTAGTTAGTTAAATAGTTTACTATGAGGATGGAGAAACTGTCAAATTATTAAAACCCATTGACCATCAATTTGAATGGAGGAAATTCTACTTTCCCACATCAGTGCTCACCTCAAGTTGTTCTTGGTTACATTAACTATGAAATCTTCAATTCACAGGAACAGATATATCAAATGCTTCTGGAGATATTATTTGGACAATATTATGAATGCTGATATCATTACGCAGTCCTTTATGTAAGGTAATACTAACAATTGCATTAAAATGACCACGACACCTACCACTCTTGAGAAATTTACTAAACTGCATATGTTTTGTGCTTGGAGGTAGTAGGTCAACTTGCTTCATCAGTTTGCACAAGAGAATTATTGAAATCAGGTACCTGAATACCATTAATGGAGTGAAGGAAGTCAGGTAACAGTATAAATTACATGGAAGGTACATGTAGAACAAAGAGCTGCATTATCTATTGCATCAATTATGGATAAGAAACTTACTGAGAAAGAACATGAGCAATGGCCGCACCACTAACACCCATACGGCACACGAATATGAAAATGGGATCCAAAATTATATTTGTGGTATCTCCTGCAACTATTGGGACAGAAAACATAAGCAAAAGTTAGTTAAATGTTTGATGTGTTTACTAGATCATGTACTATCACTTCTCTGGGTCCCTGACAAGAGTACTAAGCTGGAATTTCAAATTGATAACAGTGTTTGATTATATTTAATTAGACTTGTCAGAAATATTTTCCTCTTGATTCATTGGTAAAAATCTAGCAAACTAAGTTAACTCTATCTTCAGAACTTAGATGTCCTGAAAACACCTTATTAAGTCAAGTATTATCCTTACTCTTCTAAACCAAAAAAAAATCATGTTGTCTGATCAATAACAGAGTCATACACAGCAGAACGCAAAAATAGAAATAGAGAAGGCAAACAAGTACTTGGAAAAATAAAATAAAAGGAAAACACAAGATAAGGAAATTGCATACCAGTGGCATACAAAGGTGTCTTTGTATCCTTGAAACCACGGAAGACACCTTGCATGGCCAAAGAAAGTGCAACTGCTGGAGAACCAAGTGCTCTTAGTGTTAGATACTTCCGTGCTGGAGCCAGCATTGCAGATCCCTATAGGATTTCAAACGACAAATTGTATGAGAAATATTGCTGAGGCTGACTCCTCAACTAAAATGAATTTCTCATGGAAGTTCAATTTGGACAGCATTATAACAAGAGAAGAGTTGTCGATAATTTTTACCCCAAGAAAGTGTAGATGTTTCCAGCCAATGGAAACAAATTCAGTACTACAGACCAAAACTATTGCAGCATAAAAGGTAGTAATGGGAATTAGAACTAAAATCAAATCAATGAATCGATGCAGAGCTGGAATGCATTGTGTTTGAACCAACTCTGTCAGTGCTTATCAAATGGTAGGAGGAAAAGCAAATGTTCAGAACTGGAGCACACCTATGTGTATGAGACTTTCAAGCAAACATGATTTACTATCTAACTTATATGTTTGAGGTTTCTATGGAATTAGTGAATTGAAAATGAAACCTTATGTTCAAAGAAAAGTTTAAAATGTTGAACGATGAGCAATTAGTAAAGTAGTAGATGCAAATGGTAAAGGAAATGTCTCATTTAGCTAATCAAAGCTACTATTTAAAATTATCAGAAAAGGAAACTGAAAAAAAGAGCACAAAGAAAGAAGATTGAAAGAAACAGAATCAATATTGAGGATAAAAACTACTAAATCTCAGAACTCACAGCTTTCACGCCCATGAATCCTAGCACTGGTTTTGCCAGAAATATAAGCAATAAGGCTTGAAGGAGGCCACACACCACCAACAGCCAGTGCAGTTGATGCAGAAGGATTTGTCGCCTTTCACGTTTCACTTTGCCCTTAGCAACAGTGGTGCTGATTACAGCTGAAGATTTGCAAGAATCTGCTTCTAATACCCAAAGTATTTGAATTAGTTTTCCCTATGTTACCTTCGAAGTCAAGACACAAAGGTCACACAGGAAACTTTGCTTGGATTGAGCTGATGTGTCTAACCAAAAAATTTTCACATCTACAATCAGACTACAGAAAACATACCATATTCTTCTTCAAACTCCTTTGTTTTACTATTTGGGCTAGAAGTATCCAAGTTTTCAATTGTAGTTTGTTCTGGTTTCATTTCTTCTGGTTCATTGATTTTTACCGAACCTTTCTCCAAATCACCACACTTTTCTGATTCGCTGGCTATTCTTTTCACTGTGTCTTCCTCAGCAACAAAAGAGGTAGTGATATTAACTATTGGGAATATGGCTACCTTTGAGACTTGATTGAATATAGCAATTGAAATTCCAACAGCAGCTATTTCTACTGGACCTGCACACAGAGGAAGAGTGGATAAAGATGTAGAAACTAATGAAGCAATCAATTGCTAGCCAAAATTATCTGAGTTTGTTTTGTTCCTTGAAATTTGATTGTGTTGATTCTTTTGACAAATAAAAATTAGTGAGATCATGGTTACAGCTACTCTAAGAAATCCTGGCATGTCAAAATGGAACAAGAATGCATTCTGCTGAACAAGAGTCCTAACTTTAACTAGGTCCAGGAGCTAGCACTGAAACTGCACAATAGAATCGTTACACAACATCACAACATGACATGTCCACATAGAAACATGAGTTTCTAGTTCTCAGCTACTCCAGAAAGAATGATGTCTTCCTGATTTGCAGTTTCAAAGTGCTTGTGCTTGATTTATCATGAACTACCATTGGTTAAACTCTCTCAAGATACTGACATGATAGATCATCCCTTTGGAGATGGAGATCAATTTAATTTGAATTATGTGTCATTCCTCATGCACATAAAAGAAAACTTTTTTATGGATGATTTAGATCCATCATATCCCACATTCGGATTACTCGTCAATGGTGGATCACATTTGATGGCCATGCAAATGATGTATGAAGATTTACCTAGATGGCCAATGAAGACTGTATCAATTAGAGAAGCAATAGGGTCTGCCGCTAATGCAAGAGCTGCAGGAAATGCAATACGAAGTACCTCCAAACCAAGATCATCCAATTTGAAAACACTCCTGAAAGTGACCGAAGTAAAAAAGCAGTCATTTAATAAGGATGTATTTTTGGTCCTCAAATTCAAAACTAGTTTTCAGCATATGCAATAAATGATCCCATTCTCGATAAGTTTAAAGAATTTCAAAGACATCCTGAAAATATACCTAGCATCTTCAAAGAAAACAAACAGAGGAAATTTCCACTTTCTCTCAGGGGAAGCCAGAGCACTGTTTTCTGCCATGACAATGTCACAGATCTAGCACTGAGATGATATGAGCAGGAAGAAAGCAATCCTAGTGAAGAAGTGCCAACCAATATTATGTGGCCGCCTGAAAATACAGCACAGTACACTTGAGATTTTTATTCCACAGTTAGATGTATGAATGTAAGATCAATTATCTTTGGCAGCAGTAGTTATGCATGCAATAGTTTTAGAAATCCATGTTTTGCTTACTTTCACAATTGAACAAAAAAGATAAAAAGAAAAGAAAATCCAGACAGGAGGAGCCTGGAGGAAAGTAAACAAAATGTAGCTTATTCTGGCAAACATGCAACCCTAACAATGATGCAGAACTCGTGAGCTAACCTCAGAAATGGACAAAAGGGGATGCCCGGTGTCAATGATATAGAAATGGAAGAAGGCCGAGTACGGTACGGATGATGACAATAACTGCGTGAATTTATAGCTTACTACTTCACTGAGTAATTAGTTTCAACCTCCCTTAGTTCAGAAGACCCGTACGGTCATGCCTGCTTTTCGGGAACTCAATACAAATATACATGCATTGGAACCAATGGGCATTGGTAATTTTAAAACGAAATAGTAAGTAAATAATAGCTCCAAATTCAGAGCTGGAAAAACAGTGAAAACATGAGCAAAAACTGACCCTTTACTTAAAAAATGTAGCAGTCCTTGTTAGTGCATTCAATGTTGTCAGAATTGGCTATTCCTAATTAAAAAAAATTGAGTGAACTATCATTTAGCCAAGAAGATTATGCCATTGCCTGTATGTTGATTAAGTAAACAAACACCATTGCCGTTAATATCAGGTCACTTAAAATCTGGCCATAATCAAGTCATCATTCCCAGTCATTTTTTGCCGGCATGAACTGATCAGCTAAAGAGACAATTCTAACTATTTTCCAAGGTCATCTCCGATGAAAATTGAAAGATACAGAGAACAATACTTGAAGAGGACCAAGTGCCGAAATATAGTGACAGGTTTAAGTGCGTGAAGCACGAAAAAGTTGTAGATAGTCCGTATAATTCTCAGAAGTAACATGAATGAATAAGGAAATGCATAAGCCTTCCTCAGGTTCACCTCCCCTAGTAACAACAGAACTATGGACAAACCTGAATTATCAGCCCTCAAACACCGTTAATTTAATACGATTTCCCCATCCAACCAATCCAGCAATTCACGGTAAGGCTGCAAACCGCATAGACACCCCCCCAGATGATGCCCAAAAATTCGGCGGAAATGCCACGAATCCCATTAAACAAATGCAGTATCAAAGAAACTAAGAGATTGAGAAATATTTAACTCAAAAGACAAATATAAATTCAACACAGCCCATAAATTTGCCATACTTTCTCCGCCTGAATTGTCAGCACCTAGTCAAAAAGTGAGGATGTAAGTCAATATTCTTAAAGATGCATTATTACAAAGACCTAGACAGCATGACAAATCAACAAAATATACACCAGAACAGCGAAATTCCATAGAAACTTTGCCTGATCACCTGATCACACACTCCTCGACTTCCGCAAAAACACAACCATAAGAAACCATTTTCTTTTCGTCATAGATAAGCCTGAACATGGTCATGCTTGTCTAGTTAAACCACTTCATTAACGTAAAGAATGTGTTCGAGGATAAAACAAATCAAGACGTCCGAGGATTCTTTTATCGGGATTCAAATCAACAGCGGTCCAATCCCATTTCGACACGAATATTCATTAGCTTTTTAGTACAGTCAAGATCTGTTTATGTGGTTTTCAGGAGAGATCTACCAAACATTTACTCTGTCGGTTCAATTTCTTTCGTATTCCTCATCAAAAGAAGTGAACCCATTTAGAATCTTGCTTTATTAAGATTTTCTTCAACCCCGCCACCCACCCCCCACCTAACACATTCCCCTCCCCCCCCACCCCAGCCCCACCAGAGAAGAAGCAAACTAGGTTTCATCACTGAAAATAAGCCGGTTATCTTGCTCTTGATTAGCATATATTGTTAGATTTGTTCTTCATTTGCATACATTGTTAGATTATAAATTTCTTTTTTTTTTCTTTTTGTGATATCATTTTGGCATTGACATTTGGATGATAATTACAGGGTTCATGCATGATGCGCCAATAGCATTTCCCAACCTCTAAATGCATAAAATCTTACATACATTGGAATGATGCATTTGCTTATGCAGCCATGGAATCTTGGAACTGCAATTGATGGTAATTTTGGTTGCGGCAGTAATTGGGATTGCCATTCCAGTGCATCCCCTGGCGACCAGCGATGAAGAAACTTAAAGTGATCATTTGGTATTTTAGTGGCATTCAGCATAAAGTGATCATCATACGTAAAAATCCTTAGTTGATTCTTTCCGTGATTAATATAGTGTTTACACGAGGAAAAATCACTAAAAAAAATCATTTCAAATATGTAATATTATAAATCATGTGACCATCGCATGAGTTTTTTTGATTGGAAATAACAGGGTAGAAATCAAAATTTGAGACTTCGTGCTTTGGTACATATGGCATGTGTGGGTAGGGCTGTAAACAGGAACAGAGTTACTCCACACGTGTTAGAGCCTGGATGGATGTGCTTTAACAACGTATTATTACGTTTTTAAAAATATTTTTTATTTTATAATTATTATATTAAAAAATTAAAAATACGTTTTAAAATGTTGTACATACAAACCTTTAAAACTGTTTACAAACAATTAAAAAAAAAAGACTTCCAACAGCAAGGTATATTTTACCAAAAATGGCATTTTATTGTACGGCTTCTTATACGGTAAATTGAGGTCAGCCTAGAATGGCCAAATTAAGTTACAAGAATTTCATTATTTTTTTCTTGGCCACAAAAGATTAATTGAAATGGTTCCAATTCTTTTTTTCTTTGGAAAAAAAAAAACACATTTTGTATCAAACTTCAACATTTTCCACTTATATATATTTCTCTTTTTTTCAATTACATATTTTGTACGTCGTTTCATGTTATACATTCTAATTAGTTAATCTAAATTTTATAATTTGTGCTAATATTTATACTATTGAAATTTATTTTTATTATGATAAATTTCAATATTAAAGGTTCACTGGTTAGTTATTAAATTATATCTATTTTAAATTTTTAGTGTAAAAAATAAAAAAAATACAATAGAATTTATTAAAATATTAGATTGATACTAAACATGAAAAACTTAATAATAAAATTAATCAGAATGAAAGTTAATACTCATAGTATATATATCAATATAAATTACAAAATTTATATTAACTTATTAAAATATATAATGAAAAATATCATTAAAAAATGCAATAGTAGATCTAATACACTTTTCCACTTAAAGGTATTGATTTAAGACCTGAAATAAACATATTAGTCGTAGTAGTACTCAGTAGGAGATATTAATATGGTTGTCGTTTCAGGAGATATTAATATGGTTGTGGAATACACTTTCCACTAATGCTAAAGATTCTTAGGGTCTGTTTGGATAGTAAAAAATGACTACTATTTGGCCACTAAACTAAGAGTGCGTACGGCTGCACGTTAGCGACACAAGCATAATAGTCGAATGTATTTTAGCAGTCCGTACGTACGACGGTTGGTTTTTCATATTTGATTTATGTACATTATTTGACCTCTCCCACATCGATTGCCACGACAATGGTGAGTACTATGTGTTGCCGACATGCACGTGCCCCATCGATATTGCAAGGAATCTGTATTGGTATTGGGTTTTTTTATTTATTTATTTATAATTTTAATAATTCTGTATTATAGGTAGTTCCTGTTTTTTTAAGGTAATTTTTAAAGGCGTAATTTTTTAAAAGACATACACGTGCGTTCATTTTAAAGCAAAGAAATTATTATATTTGACAATAAATGTATAAAATAAATATCACTCCATATTGGTGACTAATCTAAATCGAGATAACGAAGTTATTATGTTTATTATTACTTTAAAATTAAAATACTGTTTTCATTTTTTTTAATGTTTATTGGAATTCAATGCATAGAATTTACTAAATTATACTTCCTCCATTTTAAAAAAGATTTTATTTTTAATTTGGAATAATTTTTTTAAATCTAATGCACAATTAAATGTATTTACATTTTTATTCTTAATTTTTAATTTAGATTATATGTTGTCATTATTAGTGAAGGTATTACAAAAATTTTACACTAAAAATTAACAAAATTTTTTTTTTTAAACGAACTGTTTTTACAAGAATTACATGTAACTAATAACTATCAACTCAATTATTTTATTAACGATTATTCATAGCCACAAAAATATAAAACATTTCATTTTCCAAAAAATTCATAAACTTAAACAAATATAGAACAAGAATAGGTAGGAAAAATTGTGCAAAAATATTGCTGAATGGGGTAAAACTCCAATAATTATAATACTTTAAAAAAAAATACTTCATTAAGCTTTTAAGGATGTAATGAAGACAATGTAAGGTGGGCACTTCCCTCCTTTGGCTCTGCCTCTTTTGGGCTAGATTGTTGTAGTTTTTGTTGGTTAGGAAAGTTTAATAATGAGAAAATATTAAAGGGTGATGCTCACGTCCGATTTGTTAGGATTGTTTATTGTAAACTTGGGAAATTTGTGGTTTGGAACCTTCGAATGCAGAACTTGAGTTCCTTTGAAGCCATTTGATTGAGACAATGACACTCATTTTCCCCTCCCCCTCTGCTATCCTATCAAAGTGGAGAAATTGATGTTGCTTTCTCGTTTGTTTAATTAAAAAAGAATTACTTTTGCGTGATACCAAAAGTCAAGATCTGTTTATTTATGTCATTATTAGTCAACAAAAATAGGCAGTTATCATCCGGAAAAAATGGTATAATAAAAGTTTCTTCAAGACAAAGGAAAATGACAGCTTTACGTGGGATATCATTTTTTTTTTCTAAAAACGATAGTGTATTAACAGGGCAAATTGTTAAAGTACATAGCCACGAAAGAATATCATTTAGGAGAAGAAAATGTGTAACCTAATTAAGAAAGGACCCAACTTGGAAGGTTGGTAGTAAATTCAGAGAGGATTGGTTTGTGGAAGAAAATGTGTATGGATAGCGTTTTAAAACGTATTTTACATTTTTTGATATAGTAATTATGAGATAAAAAATATATTGAAAAACATGTTTGAGGCAAAAATAAATTTGAAAATGCAAACCAAACATAGGCATGAATACAGTACTTTTTTCGTCAAAAAATTTTTTTAATTTCAAAAAATTTATTTATTCCCAAAAAAAATTCATTTTAATATTAAATTCTTATATTACTATTACTAGTAATGATAATGCATAATTCAAATTAAAAAGTAATGATTAAAAATAAATTAAATATATTGTATTTTGTAATTTAAAATAAAAAATTGTACCAAATTAAGAGTGAACTCTTTTTTTGAGATAGTAAAGTATAAACTATGAATTTTAAAAATGACTAAACTCTTGAAAAATTGGTGAACAAAGATGAATTAGACTGAACCAAGTTTCTTGTTTTTTTAATTTTTTGTTCTATAATTACTTATATTAGACATTTCAATATTTTGATTTCTAACTGGAGTTATTTAAGTAAATTTAATTGTTTAGATATTTATTTTATGAACTTTGTTGGTTTTTTTTGTTTAATTCAGAGTTGTGCATAGTGTTTTATCAAAGAGTAATGATGTCAACACTCATTGTTATTAGCAGTTAGCACTTCTCCTTTATTGTAAAAGATATAATAAGCAGACACAATTTTATATGTTAAGTGATAAATGCAAAATGTCAATAACAAAAAATAGAATGCCAATATTATTAAGGTGTTATTTAGACGTGTGTTTTGATTTTCATTTGAATTGTAAAATGTTAAAAAGTTAGTGTAATTCATAGATTTTTTTACATATAAATATTATTATCAATATTATAACACATGATAACATTATTCAATCTTTTACCACTACGACTGAAATTAATTAACTCTTGATTTGGTGGTTTGGGGTTCTCTTTTAATTATCTCATCTTGTAAGAAGAATAAAGTGGTTTTTATTTTAGTTTTTGGTCTTGCAACTTTGATAGCGGTGTGGTTCTTTGTCAAGAAAAAGAACAAAGTGGGATTGGTGCTTGATTGGAAAGTTGTGGTGGGTTAGAAAGAAATATATTTTATGAAGCCCACTTTTGATGGAAATGTTGAGAGAAAGTGAGATTTCTCACCGACGGTGGTCCTCACCTCTTGAATTGTGAAACACTAGCTACCTACTTTTTTACTTTTTTTTTTAAATGAGATATTACGTAATTAAGCTCCTAATATGTTTTTTTTTCTATATTTAAGATTTGCAAAGTATTTTTGCTAATTAAAAATCTTTTTTTTTCCAAGAATTAGTTGAAAAATCTTTAACAAAGTTTATATATCATTATGTGTTTAATAGAAATTCTTAATTAACATATTAAAAATAATTAAATAAAAATTCAAAATTGAGCTTTGATAGTAATTATTGAAAAAAGTCTGAACATGCATGGAAGCTGTAGAATTTCAACAAAAAAGGGAAACAAATGTGGAGGAGAGGAATAAAATCACAAGAAAAAAATTTTTTAATCGCCCATATACACTTATCTTTTGTTGACTATGGAACCCGCCGCTATCAAGGGTGCGCATTGGGTAAACTTCACCCTTATGTAATAGCCCGTAAACCACACAGGAGATGTAAACCGCATTGGGCAAGCCCTTATCTTGCTCTATGTACTAGATTTCAAATTTTCTTTCACTCTTCAAATTACAAATAGCGGACTAAATCACATGAAGTTGTTGGTAGGTTTTCCCAACTAGGTGGTTCTTTGAAACGTTTGTAAACTATATGTTGGTATTGAAAGAAGTATGATACATTCTTTTTTTTCACTAATTTGGAAAATTGATGATAAGTTACATATATCATGCCTCTCTATTTTGGCCCAGCAAATTTTAAAATTTTCAATAGAATAACTATGAAAGATGAGTATTATTTCTCAACCCTTATGCCTTAACTTTTGATTTAGAGATACCGACAAGCTTGAAAGCAGAAATTGTTGTATACATTGTAAGATAAAAATTGTTTTGAAAATGTAAAAAATTGTATAAAAAATATAAAAATATATTTTCGAAAACTATTCAAACGCATCATACTTTTACAAAGTATTCACCTAATCTTGCCCTAAAAGAGGAACGGTTGAAAATTTATCAATACTTGCAAAACCGAATTTTCTATGATACCAAATGTACTAAAAAGTTAATTGGCACAATTAAAAATATCCTTTTTCTACAAAGAAAAAAAAAGAAAAAAGAAAAAGGGAAATCTTGACAGTGCTTAAATTCTAGAAAGGTTGCTGGCGATGCTTTGTAATTATGAAGAGTCTTTGACGCTAAAGAAAGTGCCCCAAAGGAAGTTTGAAAACACGTGTGCGTGCAAGAGAGCAATTGCACTTTGTACAGTCATTGCTCCTTTTTCTATTTATAGTGCTCCAACGAAATTGGCCATCCAGAATTTTGAAGTTTTAGGTCTTCTATTTAACAAACTTCTTCCTTCCTCAAAGAGTAAAAAACCCAAAAAAAAAGAAAAAGAAAAAGAAAAAAGAAAAATGGCATGTTGTGACATTCACTGCCAATCGGAAACGAGAAATATTTTTGTGATTCCATTGATGAGGTGAGTAAACTCAAAATCTGTTGGGAATTTGTTAGAGTAGAAAATACCTAAAGAGTTTAAAACAATTACTAATAAATAAATTAAAATTTAATTTAACCTGAAAGTTTAACTTAGTATGTTTTTAAGTCCATTAAATGTTTTATACCTTTTTCTGAAATCGATGTAGGACCAACGCATTTATTCATGAATGTCAACAAAATTAATCGAATTTTGATTAAAATGTTTTCAGAAAGAACCTAGTAACCCATGAATGTGAGGAGTGGAATAGTCCAATAATCTTATTAATTAGTTTATAAATTTCTAAAAGCCTAATATTGTATTATTTTTAACATTCCATTTCAAACATAACTTAGGTCGGTGTAAGATTGAACCTGAACCCAATCTTAAAAATTGAGTCCTGAACATTGACTTTGTTAAAAATGTTATATTTAGATCCTGAGTGATCCAAGTCATGTTTAAAAAATCAAACTAAAACTTAAAAATATGATATTATGTTAAAATTACTGAGTTTTCAACTCAAAAGTAATTGGTAATAAGTGAAGTGGGCCAAAAAGTTAGTTTGCCAGTTTTTGAAAATTAATGTAGAACATTATTTCTAACAAATTTCAAGAGAGACTCGCCCTCAATCTAAATATAGTCATTCCCTACGTGAGATTTAAAAAATAAAAAATAAAAAAATCTTTTCATTGAACTACAATGACAGAATCCAAATACGTGGGATAACCAAATAATGGAGTAAGAAACTCTTTTTAAGGTGGGAGCTAGAGTAATTAACATAATGTTAAAGTTTAACTCAGAAGTACAACAATTGTGGGATAGTTTTTTAACATTTACATTCTAGACATTATAAACAAAATTCCGCAAATATAATTCAAACCCCTAATTTTTAATTTTTCGTTTGTTCTGAAATTTAACCAAGGACTATTTTCATCCAACACATCGATAAGCACATTAAACAAGTCCCACTGTCGTCACAAGTCACAACTGCAGTAGTTGTCATATCCTATCAAGCAGATAAGGATAATGTGCTATTTACAATTCAGCATCTTAATCAACTACTACCATATGTATCTTTCATTTTATGTTTAATTGCTTTTTTTGTTCGTTAAGATTTGACACTTGCATCCAACACTTACATCTGATAAAACTAAAATTAAAAATACTAATTGAGCTTTCAAGTTGAATATTATAATTAATACTAAAGTACTTTAAACCCCAAGTGGGCTTCAAGTAAATTAATCATATTCATATATAAATTATTTTATCTTCAAAAACAATAATTCGATTTAGATTTAACCGCTAGTTGTACTCCAAGCAAATTAATTAATCAATTAACTTTGAAACTCTTGTTTGTTAAGGACATTAATTTGAACTACCTTTGAAGAACGTACAAACGTACATCCGTGGCTTTGATGTGATCATATGACTTATGTCCAAAAATGGACCTATCTGACAACTCCAACATAAGTTGTTTAACCAAAGAAGCACTAATATTTTATTGGTGAAAATTGACTGAAACTATAGAAAAGTTTTATTGTTGTTGAGGCTGAGAAGGGCATGAAGTTGTAATTGGACACAATACAATGTCAATTAAGGCTAAGCCAAATTAAAAAAGGAAAAAAAGTTGACCGATTAAAATGCTTACCTTGACAAAATGGAGTTCCTCAACCCTTCACTTCCTGGCCTCGTACCCAATAACTTCAACCTCTTGCATCTGTTTCAAGATTGAGTTTCGCTCTGGTTGATGATCATGAAAGAAATTAAGGAAGCAACTAAGAAGGATATTGGTATGGTGAATGCTACTCTTGCACTCAAAAATGAGTACTTCAAACGCATATATACACAAATATGGAGGGAACAAAAACAGGAAGTAGTTGCATGCTTTTATGGGAATGCAATGAATACGACATCGGACAGGACTAAATTAAAAAGAGCCACCAAAATATATGACGTAACATTGCAAAACGAACAAAGTGTAGGAAGAAGCTTCTCTATTTATATTTCATTATTGGCATATTTGATGGAAGTCTAATAGATAGGTGGTTTTGGCTGTTACATATGAACGTGCGTTTCGTTTCGTTAAGGCAATATTTATCATTAATAATAATAAAAAAGAAAATTATTATTGTCGATTAATAAAAAAGAAAATTATTATTGTCAATTAATAAGAAAAGAAAGATTGAGCGTAACAATCGCATGATATCATTAATAAAAAAAGAAAATTATAACTATTTGATTGCCTAGATTTTTTTTTAGACTTCTGTTTCACTTATTCATAAAAAATAGAAAATTTGAACGTAGTATAGTTGTAGTCATTTCACTTAGTATTTTTTCACTGAGTTGGCTTATGCCACATTAATTTCAGGCATGCCCACATCCGAATTAATTTTCATGTCGATTAATGACATAAACTCCACGATTCTTAAAGATAAATTTGAGGATTTCATATTGGTAGAGGTCCTCCCAAATTAAATCTTATAGGCATATATGGATGTCTTAGGGTTTTATTTAGACGTGAAGAATTTTTTTTTTTTCAAGAACATATATTTCCCACCCACAAAGAATAGTTCTGAGAAAATCACTTTCGCAACAAAGAATACGTACCAAAGAAATCTAACAAATAGTTATGGAGGGATTTGATGTGTTAACTTACCTTTCAAAAATTTGTCCAAAAGAGGGGGCAAGACTCGAATCAAACCTTCCACCACCAACTCCTCTCCTTTTCAGAGACTTGATGCCCCAAAAGCCTCATCCTAACTTGAGTATTTATGTTTTTCTTGAACCCCTTGTGCGTGTTAGCCTTAAAATTAGAGACACTCAATTTTAATAGTAATTTTTGTTTTAAAATTAATATGATATATTGGTCACTATGTGAATGACTTCACTACAAAGGAATAAAAACAGAATAAAAACAGAAATGTGTCTACTTTTGCATGGGCATGCGTGGTTAAAAAACTTTACGTGAAAATTCCAGGAAACAATAATACCATTGGTGAATAACACTATTCTTTATTCTTTTCTCAGTGTGTGTGTGTAATGTTTTTTTTGTTTTTGGGTGCGGGATTGGTGTGGTGTGGGGGACCTTGCTACTTTGCTTCTTGTCCCGTTCCTTTATTTTCTCCACCAGAGGAAAATGGTGGGGAGGGGGACTGTAAGGGAATTTCACTCTCAAGATGGAAAACGACAATTATATCAACTTTTAAATTTTTTCCCCAATATTCTTTCTTACCTATCTTCATTAATTAATTAATGGTATAGTTGTATATTCATTACTATATTTTCTTTAGCATTTAAGAATAACAAAAGTTTCTTTAAAACTCCACCCAAAATTCTAGTACTATATACGCTAATGGTGCAATCATCAAAATTAGCAATTCTAACTCTGTATCAAAATGGCTAAATATTATCATTAGTACCAATATCGTCACCATCATCATCAATAAGTCCTCTTCTCATCACTACATGTATAAAAAGTCAAATTAGCTGCAAATTTGGTCTTAGTTGTGTGTATAGTCATAGTGGACGCTACCATTGGAATTGGGATCCGACAATATTTGGATAGTTGTGGTCCAAATTTGAGTGCTTGTAGTTAGTTGTTTAAACGATTCTTGTGGCATGGAGCACGTTGGATTTGCAATATCATCCCACGCTTCCCAAGTTGGGCACGTTACCTAAATAAAGTTTTTGTTAAGGAGACTTCAGCCAGAAGAACACTCACGCAAATCAATTGAGTGGTCTTATCAAATGCCTCATCGATGCATGATCACATTCATAATTATTATCTCCTTTCAATGTAGTTTTAGCCAATGCAGGCAATGATTTCAGCCTTGTCTTTTTTTTTTTTTATCTTTTTCATCTTTTTTATCGTGTGCGAAGCCTATTAACTTTCGAATTTTGTTTTCTTTTTAAGTCAACGTAGGCAGTGATTTTGTTTTCTCTTTTTTTGGGTCGTTTCTCTGACTTTTAGATTTGAGATTGAATATGGCATTCATTTCTAAGCTCTTATTACCAATTAGACAAAATAGACTTTGATATCAACTATAATGACAAATATATCATCGGGCTATATTAATTGCTACTATCTAAATAGCAATAAGAGAAACTCATTGGGAACAATAAATTTATCTCAAAATAAGAACTCTAAAATTTAGGATTATTCATTATGATTCGCAAATTGAATTAAATATCATATTGTTTTAGTATATTTGTCCAATTTGATTCGATCAGATTCAAAATTTGATATCGAATCAGACCAAATCAATTTTATATTTCAAAACGGATCTAATCTAAATTGATTCAAATTAGAGATACAAAAAAAATTAGTTTTTTTTCTCCAAAAAATTTTAACATAGGAATCTTGTATATTTTTTAGTAGTTCAAATAATTTTTTAGTTAAAGTTAGTCAATTTTATAACAAAAGAAATTAAAGTTGACAAAAACACACATTTTAAAATATTCATTTGTCATTTCATTTAGCCTAAATAGAAAAAGAAAATTCAGATCATATCAAATAAAAAATGATCCCATCCGATTTGATCTAAAAATATATTGATGTGATTCGATTTGAATTGTACAAATTAGTTTCAGATCGTGATTTGTAAAATTCAGAAAAATTCAAATTGGGTAAGTTGATCTTAATTCTGTAAATCTATTGATAATCATCACAATGCATTTTCTTGCATAACTCAATTAATCATACCCATTAAAATCTACAAGATTTCTTAGCTCTAAATGATCGTGGATTCCACATCTATAATAAAAACAAAGCCAAAAAAAAAAAAATTAAAAGGAAAAGTAGAGGTGATTAGAGAACCAATTGCAGGGCAATGCAACACTTAATTCATCAGGCAGTCCACTAGAGATAATGTATTAAAACCATCTTTAGTTCCAACGTATTAAAACCCTCTTAGCAAAAAGAATAAGGCAAAAACACGAAGTGACTAGTTTTGGACTAACATTCTACAACCATTGTCCCATTTTGTAGTTGTTTTCTATTGTTTTCTAGCCAACAAATTCATATTCGACTCAATTATCTAAATTAATCTTAGTTACCTTTTAAAGAATACAATCAAGCATAATATACTAAACTTTGGATTGAAAATTACTAAATGAAAGCTTGAAAATTTTAAAATCTAAAAATTTATGCAAATCGCAAAACTTCCAAAGTTAGTAAATTTAAACTACAAAATTGTATGAAATGGCAGTCTGGACGATGCATAGAAAATATGTCTGCAAATAAGTAAATAAAAAATCTAATTTAGACCTAAATTTAGACCTCTTTATAAAATCGATATTGGGTTGATGTATTTATTCATAAATTTTAACAATATCCCCCTTAGTAACCCGCTACTAGTACTCCTTTATAAAACCAATGCAACTATTATGAATTTCAATAATTTCCCCCTTTATAACCACTACTAATACTCATTTGCAAACTATTTTTCATTCATGCCAGATGAAAGAGACTCTACTTCTTATTCACACGAGACAGAAAAAACTTGATCCAATCGGATTTCTCCCTTCATAGCCTACTACTAGTATGTTTGTCAAAATGATTTCTCCCTTCATAGCCTACTACTAGTATGTTTGTTTTTTGACAAACTCACCTCTCCTTCACCTGAGATAGAAAAAGACTCCACTTTTTACTCATACGGGATGGAAGAGACTTGTTTCAATGGAGTCTAGAGCATCACGAAATAATCTCTACATGGTCCATGTAGAAATTCAACTTAAACATGAAAATTTAAATTAAGAATCTAACCTCATCTTATTTATTAAGTATTTATACCATGAAACTCAACAATTTTTTTTTTCTACCACATTAATAACATAATGTTCCTTATCGGTGATAGCCTAAAGAGATAATGTCCAAAAAGGTTCATCACATATTGAGGAATGAGTTTTTTAATCCCCCAATTCCAAAATAAGACAAAATCATTCCTCACATTATATAAACGAACCATTTTCGTTTCTCACATTATATAAACAAACCATGTTCGTCATTCACATTACATAAACAAATTCATTTTAGTCCCCCAAATCACGTGTAGCGTAATGTGAGGGACGATTTTGTCTCATTTTAAAATTGAAGGATTAAAAAGCTCATTCCTCAATATATGAGGGACCTTTTTAGACATTATCTCAGCCTAAAAGGATAAAGGTACAGTACTCGAACCGATTGCAGAAGCTTAGTAGAGTGGGTTTCTCCACCTGGGATGACCACATTTGATTTTGTCCCCCATTTTTCTATGATAATTGCTTGGTTAAAGATTAACGCGTTTAGGCACTATTAATTATTGTTTAACAAGTAGATATTGTTCAATTATACACTAAGGCCATTGTGCGTGTGGCAAACACACGCACTGATTGTCAAAAGTTGCACATAAAGTTATGTCAAAAAGTTGAACGTATTATATTTCACTTCACTCAGAAGTGATTTAGTTGAACTTATTATTTCCTTCTTCGTTCCAAACCCAAAAAAAAAAAAAAAAGTTTACTTTACAAACTTTTCTTTGTTTTATAAAAAATTTCACTTTAAAAGTGAAATTCTTGTATTACTCTTATTAATAATAATAAGGATAAAAATGTAAAATTATACATTTAATTATACATTAAATATATTGTATCTTATAACTTAAGAAAGTTGTATCAAATCAAAAGTAGATTTTTTTTTTAACGGGCGAATTACATCTATTACCCTTATAGTTTGTGAAAACTATTAATCGAATCCCGAAATTTGGAGAAACTATTAATTCTCCTTTAAAATTGATAAATTCATAACATTTAATCTCCTACAATTAGTTTATTACTTTATTAACATTACCCATTGACTTTTGACCAAGTTAATAGTTAATTTGTTTGAAATTCTTACACTACCATTTAAATTATGATATTTGAATTATATTTAACCCCTTGAGATTTGTTTTAATTACAAAATGGGCCCTGAGTTTAACAAAATAGATACCTCTCCACTTTTTTCTTATTTAATTAGTGTTACAAAAAAGTTAATAACAATTACTGGTAAACAAAATTTGAACACAATTTAGATAATTCTCAACACAATTTAACAATCTAACATCTTACCAAAATAGATATAAAGTTTAGATGTTGTAATATTTTATTGTGCTTATTTTTTCATTTCCATTCAAATAATTTAAGCTCTCAGCATACTAAATATAATTTTTAGTTTTACGACCATTATAACAAATCATAATAACCAAAATAATTCCTAATTTTACGATTATTACATCAAATTCTAACAACTAACACTACAAGAAAAGGCCGAATTTCCGACGGAAACTTCCGACGGACATTAATCCGTCGGAAAAAGCGACTTGCAGTCCGGCAGCAAATCTCCGACGGACATCCGTCGGAAAAAGTATTTCCGACAACAATCCGTCGGAAAATCTTTAAAAAAAAATTATTTTCCAAACTTTTCCGACGGAGTATCCGTCGGAATATTTAACAAAATAATATAAAATAGAAAATGATATTTCCGACTGATTGCCATCGGAAATAATTTTATAAAATAAAAAATTAAAAAATTTCCGACGGAAAATCCGTCGGAATTTTAACAAAAAAATATTTTTAAAAAATGTACATCCAACGGGCCGACATTTTCCGACGGAAATCTGTCGGAAATAGTTTTATAAAATAAAAAATTACAAAAGTTCCGAAGGAAAATCCGTTAGAATTTTTAAAAAAAAATATTTTAAAAAATGTAAATCCGACGAACCGACAGTTTCCGACGGAAATCCGTTGGAAATATTCAAAATAAAATATAAAAATATTTCCGACGGAAAATCCGTCGGAAGTTCTTGCCAAAAAATAAAAAAATATTCTACTTTCCGACGGATGTCCGTCGGAAATATTCAATATAAAAATTTAAAACATTTCCGACGGATAATCATGCAATTTCTTCGAAAAGTAAAAAAATTACATTTCCGCGGCTATCATCGGAAATGTGATGATATATAAAAAAACCCCCACCTTTTCCTCCCTCCCTTACGCCCTCCCACCCCCTCCCGCCTCCCACCCCCTCAAATTTTTCTTACCTCTTTCCCCCCTCCCGCCTCGCCCTTTTCCCCTAAATTTTCGACAATTTTTTGGGCGATTGTTCAGTCCTTCCCCATCGCTGCCACTCCGCTTGATTCGAAAGCAAGTCGCCCCAGTTGTCGCACACTTGATGCTCTTTGTAGCTTCAAGTTTGGGGCCTTTGCTTGCTTGTTGAATTTTGTAATTTTTTTGTTCTTCTTTTGTTCAGGTTGTGATTTTTGTTCATTTGTGTCTTTGGAGTTGTGATTGTCTATTTTGGATGTTTCAATCCATCATTAAGTGTGGTTTGCCCATTCATGTTTAGGCATTTCCTAGGAAAAAGGCACGAACTTATCTTTGATGTTTTAGATGTTCATCTTGCAATTCTTTTGGATATGATGATTTACATTGATTGTAAACCTTTTGTTTCTTTTTGAACATTAGAAGGAATTTTGTTTTAGATGATTGATGCTAAATCCCAATGCACAGGATAAGTAATTTTTGTCCATTTCTATGTTGTTGCAAGTAGCATGTTTAAGGAACATCATTTTCATTAATTGGTTCTTTTGTGAATGTTATAAGCCTTCCTCATGGATTTAGAATGTGATGAGAATGATCTTGAACTTTTGCATTCAGAATAATCAAGAGGCACCAAAGAATAATCATGTGTTTGCCAATTTGAGTTTTAATTGTGATCTTTAAATTGTATTTCCTTTTCCATTTTGCTCATTTTAAATTTGGTGCTAAATGTTTGTCATTCTAAACTTTCCCATTTATAAATTTTGTTGGTTTTTAAATTTTGGAAATTGGTACCGCATTTGTTCTCTTTTTTGGTTTTTAAATTCTTGTTAAAATGGAATTTTTTTTTAAAAAAAAATTTATTAAATTTCCGACGGATTTCCGTCGGAAATTACGCAAATATTTATTTTTTTAAAATATTTTAAATAATTTTTGACGGAAATCCGTCGGTAGTTACTTATTTTTCAAAAAAAATTTAAATACTTTACTACGGCTAATTTCCGACGGAAATCCGTCGGAAACATATGCCGTCGCAAAATCCGTCGGAAATCCGTTCGATTTCCGACGGTTGACCGCCGGAAAAGTTTTTGCGACGAACGTTATTCCGACGGATTGTTTCCGACGGTTTTCCGTCGGAAATCTCAAATTTTCCGATGGAATAGTGGATTTGCAGTCGGAAATATTCAATTTTCTTGTAGTGTAAAATAAAATTACAATATATTTAAATAAATAATTATTTCTTAAAAATTTTAGAGATACACAAATAATAAAATAATTATTTAATCATTTAAGGGTAGTAGTGGTAGATTAATATTAAAGGTATAGTAAGAAATTTAGAAAATAAAATTTTCAAATTTGAAGATGATGAAATAGTAATATGATAAAAAAATTATTAATTTTATTATTCAATTTTCAAAAATTATAAATGTATGCATTGATATTATATTCCTATTGCTTTTTTAGCTTATTGGTTTATGATTAAAATAAGATTATAAAATTATTCCTCATGAAAAGGAAAAAAAATAAGAATATAAAATAAAGAAATAGAAGTTATTACATTTTATTTAATAAAATTTTAAAACTTTGAGGGTCATTTCATAATTAGAACAAATGTCAAGGGATATATGTTATTTTTCTATGTTGGTTTTTTTATCTTTTCACTTATTTCGTTAGTTAACTTTAATGTTCGTTAGATCAAAAGAGATATTAATAGTTTTTTTAAATCTTGAAATTCAATTAATAGTTTCCACAAACTATAAGAGTAGTAAATGTAATTCATCCCTTTGAAACGGAAGGAGTATAAGATTTCTTACCTCTAAATGATCGTCGATTAAGCTTTGGCTGGATTGCTTACGCTCTCTAATTTCGTTTCACTCATGCTGGGATGTCTGATTTCTACTTGAAGTCTGATTTTTGGGAAGTCTGATTTCTACTTGAAGCATAGAAACAGGACCTTAACTCCTAGTTTGAAGACTGGAAGGAAAAAAAACTTTTGGTTTCTCTACTTAGTCCATTTTATTTATTTATTTTTTTCAGACTACTCATGTGTATGACTAGATTGCAATTGATGTTCAAGATATAGTGCCCAAACTTAGTTATTTAGTTGAAGTTGGCTACTATATCTCACAACATCAATTCTTTTGGCAATCTTTTTGACTTTATAGCTTTTTTTCCCTTGTATAGGTTTTGATTTATGATAGCTAGTCTTAGACTAGTTTCACGTTGTAATCAATGGGCTAGTGGTCACTTTCAACCATTATTTAATTTCCCTCCTTGGCTATTACATTTAGACCAAGGAGATTATTTAGCCTTTTTCAGCTAACAATTGAACAGTACCATTTTTTAGTCAATGAAATTACTATCGTTTTAGTGCAAAAAAAAAATGATCGTCAATCCCACGTCTATACTAAAAAGTAAGACCCAAAAAAAAAAAAGAAAAAGAAGAAAAAAGATAAATGAAAGGAAAAGTAGAAGTGATAAGGGAACCAATTGCAGGGCAATGCAACACTTTATTCATTAGGCAGTTCACTAGTGATAATGTATGAAAACCATCCTTTGGTCCACTGTGTTTGGATCTTAACAGAAAAAACCTAAAACAAAAACGAAACATTACTAGTTCTGGAGTAACATTCTAATGCATTTGTCCCATTTTGTAGTCATTTTCAATTGTTGTATAGCCAACAAATTCATATTTGAATCAATTATTTAAATTAATTTTACTTACTTTATAAATACAATCATGCATGTTATACTAAAATTTGGATGAAAATTACTATATGAAAGCTTGAAAATTTTAAAATCTGAAAAATTATTGAAGTTTTGTTAGTAAGTTCAAACTAAAAAATTTATATGAAATGATACTCGATGAAAAAGAGAGAATATCTCTACATATCACTTAAAATGCTAATTATAATTCTGTTAGAAATTTCAGAACAATCACTAATAAATAAGTTAAAATTTAACTTAAATATAAATTTATATCTCTATATCAAACTAGTATGGACTGTTTAGATCTAAATTTATATCTCTCTATATTAACAGTGTGAAACCTATGTACTTACGAATTTCAACAATCTTCCTCTTTATAACCCACTACTAATACTCATTTATACTTATCCAAGAATTTCAACAATCTCCCCTTTTATAACCCACTGGTAGTACTTGTTGTGTTCATGGATACTATCCCACATTGGAAAAGTAAGAG
Organism: Gynochthodes officinalis; assembly: GCA_020080225.1. NCBI lineage: Eukaryota > Viridiplantae > Streptophyta > Magnoliopsida > Gentianales > Rubiaceae > Gynochthodes > Gynochthodes officinalis. The sequence goes on from CM034616.1 coordinate 14,826,846, forward strand.
AAACTAGAGCACCTAATAAGTGGCAAAGATTCAGAACCCACTAGCTTAAACTTTTGGGTTCAGGTGGGCTCCTACTGCTTATTGGGCCGTTCTAGTTGGGCTCCCATGGTTAAAACCTCCCCAACAAGTGGTATAAGAGCTGGAATGTTGGCCTACTCGGGGAAGCAGGTGGTTCCTCTTCTGGTTGGACCGGGCCTTAGTGGGTAACTCGTGGACAAGTAGGTTTGACACCCTTTACTACTTGCATGGGCACTAAATGGGTCCATGGTAAAGAGATGGGTTTGCTGGAGTAGAGAATGGGCTTGTGGGGAAGTGGGCTTTAATGTGGTAGTGTATCCATGAAGGGGGAGGTTTGTTGTGTTCATGGATACTATCCCACATTGGAAAAGTAAGAAACTAGAACACCTCCACATTAGAACACCTAATAAGTGGTGAGGATTCAGAATCCACTAACTTAAGCTTTTGGGTTCAGGTGGGCTCCTACTACTTATTGGGCCGTTCTAGTTGGGCTCCCATGGTTAAAACCTCCCCAACAGTACTCTTTTACAAACCCACCTTTTATTCATCTGGGATGGGAAAACTTCACCTCTTATTCATATGGGACAAGGAAGACTAACTCAGTCAGGAGAGACTCCACCTCTTATTTGTACAGGGTAGGAAAATTTGATCTATAACACTGAGAGGCTCTTAGTTATATGGGACCAGAAGGACTTGACGCAATTGGCTTTATAATACTAAAAGAGTCTTATTCACACGGCATGGGGAAGAGACTTGACCTAATTTGTTTTATAACACTAAGGGACTGGGAACGGAGGAGATTTGACCTAATCAAGTCTATAATTAAAAAGTAATTTATGCACAACGCATGCAAATTTACTAATGATTAGCCCAAATTGGATATAAAAATTTAACTCAATAAATCTTGAATCTATGTTACTTATAAAATATTTTATACTTTTTTAAAACCAATGTTGGACCGATACACCTACTATATATGAATCTCAACAAATTCTTTTCTACGACATTAATAACATAATGTTGCTTACTAGTTATAATCTAAAATATATAGTTTCAAAATGCGGATCGGTTGCTATTAATCTTACGATTCTGCCATTCAAATTTATTAAAACAATTCTGATCCTACCTTATTATGTGAATAAAATACAATTAAATTTACTCAAATTTTTTTTCTATATCTAAGTAAAATTGAAATGTATCATTATATAAATAATTTAATTAGTTTAATCATACTTTTATTAGCTTATAATAATAAATAAATGAATTGGACATAAATATCTCTCGATTGCGACAACAGCTGAAATATTGAAAAAAGCCACATAAAATGTTATAAGAAATAAAAATAAAAATAAAAATATTTAATTATAAACTATACATGAATTTTCTACATATCTATTCATATATTGATTAATAATTCTTTTAAAAATAATTTATAAATTATATTTTCTCATTTTTTCTAAAATTTTATGATTTACGATCCGATTTTACCGATCCGATTATGTTACATTAAATCGATTTTGTGTAGGATCCCGATATTATAAACTATGTAAAATAGGTACAATACACGAACCGATTACAAAAGCTTTATAGAGCACCTCCCTCACACCCTGGCCCTCTCCATTTGGGATGGCCAAATTTGATTTTATCACCCATTTTTTAATGATAATTGGTGGGTTAAAGATTAATGCATTTGGGCACTATTAATTATTGTTTAATAAATAGATATTGTTAAATATTACACTAAAGGCCATTGTGCGTGTGGCAAACACAAGCACTGAATATGTTGTATATGAAGTTATGCTACCGTCACTCGTTGTATTATTTTTCATTCAGAAGTGCTTTAGTTGGTCTGATTGAATAGATTTAATGGTTATTGCGGCTGTTTTATGATATTGAAACATTATCCTATATATATAAATTGCTTTAAATAAAAAATAATAATTTCATTCTTCGACTAATCTGATCATTGTCTTTTCGAATCTATTAGGGCCAAGGCAGAATCTTTAATTTGGTCGTAGAATAACAACAAAGAAATTCAATGTATGTAGGAGAATTGAATATCGCCTGATAATTAGGGATTCTAATTTTTCGTTTTGAACGAGATTTCAATTATTTTTATTTTCTATTTTGCTCACATTTTTGAAGCAAAAAAAAAAAATCAATGTAGATATAAAAAGAAACTAGAGAATTTGAGTAATTTGATGATAAATTTTGTATAATTACTATACCTAAAATGGGCAGCTTAGAGTGGACAATGTTGTGTGGATTAGACTAGACGTAGATATCTATTTGAAAAGTATTCCATGTCCATTTCGCTCCAATTTTTGCGGTTGGAGCATATTGAGAGCTGAGGAAATTGTTTCCAAATGGCGTGACGAGACATAAAGTTTTTGGCGTGATGAGGACAATTATACGAAGGAAATTATTATTATTATTATTATTATTATTATTATGGCGTGATGAGGACAATTATATGAAGGACAAGGTTTGTGATATCAGTTCAAGCTTTCATAAATGTTTTACTTTAATTGGAACCCTGGTTTACAAGGCACTCGTATCTACCCAGAATTCGCAACCAAAGTTTTTGGCGTTATATATGTAAAACAAATGAGTCGGTTACTTGAATGTTGACTTCTAATAAAACAAACAATTCTAGGCTGCTGGAAATGGCTCGATTGCAATTTAATAATTTTAATTTATTAACAACTACATTGGCACTTCATCGTATTATTATTATTATTATTATTATTATTATTAGATGTTTGTTAATATTATCTCTGTATCAAATAATGAGTTTAATTTTTAATTTTTAATTTTTATTTTTGTGTGAAATTTTTGTATTATTTAATGAAAAATTATACATTTAATTGTATATTAAGTACTGTATTATACTTTATAATTTTAAAAAATAATATAACAAATTAAAAGTGATTTTTTTTTTGAGACGGAAGAATAATTTAAAAGTAAAAAGTTTACAAACGATGTTCACTCAATGTTGTTTGGTTTGCAAATTTGATTAATTGTAACTGTTCACAAGATGTATCATCCACCGTTTTTTCTTTTAAAAAAAGGGGTGTTCGGCTGAATCATGTATTCTTGGACGGTTGAGTAATTTGTTTCTATGTGTCAAGTTAATGGGGATAACGTAGTTTATTTATTATCAAATATATTGAAAGGGATTATTTTATATTCTGGACAAGAGTACCTAAACAATTTTACACGTAAATAGAGAAAGGAGATTAACATAAAAAAAAAATTTTAAAATTACTGTAGTATTTTACGAAGATAACAATAGAATTGATCATTGCAATTAAAGAAGGAAATAAAATTAAACCACTGAAAATTAAAATGGGGGAGGAGGATGATTCCATAATCTCATGCATCCGTATGAGGAGATGGAAGTTTTGAAACGCTCAAGTACTCCAACGACCAATCTGACTAAAGCCAGTAGCAACACGATTTTGTAATCCTAAATATTCAATTTTTGATAACTGCATTTACAGTAAATTAATATAATAATAAAAGTGATTAATATGTGTGTGTCCTTGCCCGTTTAAAAAAAAAAAAATCCTTGTTCGTTTATAAATTTTTTTTAAAAAAAGGAACAAAATTGAGCTATTTTAGGGCCAAAACAGACAACTGTGCGAATTCGTAGATTTGATGGTGGGATTTGACTCAATTGCAGATTTGCAGTGGAGTGGTTTGAGTTAAAGTTGTTGCACTAGCACCACTACCAAATCTCTTTGGCATTGGTCGGACAAAATTATGTTACATTTGTACATCGGTGAATGAAAGTAGTGTTGTAATAATCGAATCAAAGTGCAAACCAATCAAAAAAGAGGTCAGGGATTAATTGGTCGAACTAGTGTAATCGATAGTAAAAATAATTAGATGATGTTATCATGATATAATAAATATAATATAATTATAAAAATATTAATGTTAATATATAAACATATTAGAAATAAGTTATTTAATTTTTTTAAAATGTAGTTAAATTTAAATTAAGTATAAATTGCTTGAAATTCTAAATGTATAATTGTATAATATCAATAAAAAAAAATATGTTTTAAGTAAGAATGTGTTAAAACTTGTAAGAAATTTTTTATATAATTTTTTGAGAAATTAAATTTTAAAAACTAAAAAAATTTTATGTGTGAAAATTAAAAATATTCATATAAAAAAATACTAAAAATAAGCTTTATAAAAATATGATGTCAAATTATAATTTTTAAAAGTTAAAATTTTGTTATGAAAAAAGGGTAAAAAGTCAATCAAACTCGAGATTTGACCTAGTTTGACCAATTTTTAAAATAACGATTTTTTACTCAAACTTAGATTGGGCCCAGGCCCAATTTGCGATTGGACTGGTCGATCCGAATTTAACAACATAGAATGAAAGTAGATACTAGGGTACTTACATTTAGGCATTAAATTACAAGAGGGGATAAATGAGAAGATTGCTACGACAAGAGATTGAACAATTGCATAAAAGAATTGATCAATTAGAGGCAGAATCTCAAACGGTTCGTTCATACACCACCAACAACATCCAAAGAAGGCATAGAACACAAGGGATGGAAGATGAAGAGCTTGATGAAGTTGATGATGAGTTTGATAGGGAATCTTTTGAGCGCAATAGAAAACCAACTTGGAGGAGACAAAATGAAGACAACAACCTTAGCACCATCAAGATGAAAATCCTTTCTTTCAAGGAAAATTCGATCCGGAGGCCTATATTGAAAAGAAGAAAAAGATGGAATTTGTGTTTGATTGCCACCACTACTCCGATCTCAAAAAAGTACAACTCGCAGTCATTGAGTTTTCCGATTATGTATTAACATAGTGGGATCAACTTGTGATAAGTAAGAGAAGAAATGGTGAAAGACCTATGGAAACTTGGGAGGAAATGAAAGCAATCATGAGAAATAGGTTTGTGCTTAGCCATTACTATTGAGATTTCTACAACAAGTTTCAAGGGCTTAGGCAAGGAAACAAAAGTGGGAAGATTATTTCAAGGAAATGGAGGTTGCTATGATAAGAGCCAATGTGGATGAGAATCGAGAAGCAAGCATGGCTAGATTTTTGAATGGTTTGAACTATGACATCCAAAATTGAGTTGAAATGTACCATTATGTGAAGTTGCAAGATATGGTACACATGACTGTCAAAGTGAAGCAACAACTCAAGAAAGAGGAGGGGGGGGGGGGTAGTACATGTCAATGTATTTGGCAGACAAGTACTTCAAAGAAGGAGGAGAAGCCTACAACTTCCTCAAAACTAGCCAAAACAATCATAAAAGAAGGGACATCGAAAGGTAACAATGAATCCTCTACTTCTCGAACTTGTGAGATTAAATGTTTCAAGTGTCAAGGCAAGGCTCATATCGCAAGCCAATGTCCAAATAAGCTTGCAATGGTAATAAGGGATGATGGAGAATATGAGATGGAGGACAAACAAGAATTGAATTCCATGCCATCTCTTGTAGAATTAGATAAAGAGGAGTTACCAGTCCATGGTGCATTATTAGTCACTTGGCGAATCCTTAATATGCAAGTTAAGGAGGATGATGAGGCACAAAGGGAGAACATTTTCCACACAAGATGCTACATTAATGGGAAGGTATGTAGTATTATAATTGATGGTGGAAGTTGTACTAACGTGGCTAGTGTCTCTATGGTTAAAAAGTTGGGATTGCCTACAACAAAGCACCCAAAGCCATACAAGCTCCAATGGCTTAGTGATTGTGGAGAAGTTCTTATTTCTAAGCAAGTAAAGGTGCCATTTTGCATTGGGAAATATGAAGTTGAGGTGATTTGTGATGTGGTTTCTATGCAAGCAAGCCATTTGTTGTTGGCGAGGCCATGGTAGTATGATAGACATGCTATTCATGATGGTTTTACCAACAAGTACTCTTTTGTTCATAATCAAAGAAATGTAATTCTTGAGCCTATGACTCCTAATCAAATTTATGAAGATCAAGTGAGGTTACAAGAAGATGCGAAAAAAAAAATGAGAAAAAAAAGGGTGAGAAAAAAGAGAATGAAAAAAGTTTGGGTTAAAAGAAAGAGTTGAGTGAAAAAGAGAGTAAAAATAAAAACAGCAAAAAGGAGAAAAAAAATCACTTATCTTGAGATAAAAAGAAGAATAATTTTGTGTATTTGCAAAAAAAAAAGTGAGATCAGGAGTACTCTAAATTCTCAATCACCTTTTGTGATTCTTTTGTATAAGGAAGCTCATTTGACCACTAATGATTTGGTCGGTAAATTATTGAGCAGCATTGTTTCTATTTTGTAGGAATTTGAAGATGTGTTTCTGAAGAAAGTTCCAAAAGAATCATCACCACTTCGTGGTATTGAGCATCAAATCGACCTTGTTCCGGAAGCATCAATTCCAAACAAGCCTACCTATAGAACGAATCTTGAAAAAACCAAAGAGTTTCAAAGGCAAGTTGAAGAATTGTTGAACAAGGGATGGTTTGAGAGAATATGAGCCCATGTGTTGTGCCAGTTTTGTTGGTGTCAAAGAAAGATAGATTGTGGAGGATGTGCATAGATTGTTGTGCTGTGAACAACATAACAGTAAAATATCGCCATCTTATTCATCGATTATATAATTTGCTTAATAAGTTATATGGAGCAATTAACTTTTCCAAAATTGATTTGAAAAGTGATTATCATTAAATTAGAATGAAAAAGGGTGATGAATGGAAAACTGCTTTCAAAACAAAATATGGTTTGTATGATGGTTAGTGATGCCTTTTGGCTTAACTAATGCTCCTAGCACTTTCATGCGCTTAATGAATCATGTTTTGCGTGAATTAATTGAAAGTTTGTGGTTGTCTATTTTGATGATATTTTGGTGTACTCAAGAAATTTGGATGACCATCTTAAACATCTAACGGGTGTTTTAAGTGTGCTCATGAATGAGAGACTTTATGCCAATTTGAAAAAGTGCACCTTTTGCACTAATGAGGTTAATTTTTTTGGTTACATTGTAAGTGCCAATGGTATTTTAGTTGACATGGAAAAGGTGAAAGCAATTCAAGAATGGCCAACTCCTAAAAGTGTTAGTGAAGTGCGAAGTTTTCATAGTCTTACAAGTTTTTATAGGAGATTTGTCAAGAACTTTAGCACTTTGGTTGCACCATTGAACTAAATCATCAAGAAGAATGTGGGGTTCAAATGAGGTGAAGAACAAGAGCAAGCTTTTCAAATACTTAAATTTCATTTAACTAATGCTCATTTGCGTTCTTTGCCTAATTTTGACAAAACATTTGAAATTGAATCTAATACCTTAGGTATTGGGATAGACGCTGTCTTGATGCAAGAAAGAAGGCCTGTGTCATGCTTTAGCGAAAAACTAAGTTGGGCAACTCTCAACTACCCTACCTATGACAAAGAGTTGTATGCCTTGGTCCTAGTTTTGAAGACATGGTAGCACTACTTATGGGTTAAGGAGTTCGTGATCCAAACTGATCATGAATCATTGAAGTTTTTGAAAAGCCAACATAAGCTCAACAAAAGGCATGCAAGATGGATAGAGTTCATTGAGACTTTTCTATATGTCATTCGATATAAAAAAAGTAAAGAATAGCTAATGCACTCGCTAGGAGGTATGCAGTGCTTTTTTCTCTTGAATCTAAGATACTTGGCTTTGAACAAATTAAAGAATTATATCATGATGCTTTTGATTTAGGTCAAGTGTTCCAAACTTGTAAAAAGGGTTCTTTTGAGAAGTTTTTTTAAGCTTGATGGGTTTTTGTTTAAAGAATTCAAGCTTTGCATTCCTAGCTCTTCTTTGCATGAATTGTTAGTTAAGGAAACGCACTGTGGAGGCCTTATGGGACACTTTGGTATAGCCAAGACTTTGGCAATTTTGCAAGAGCATTTCTTTTGGCCAAAAATTTAAAGTAATGTTGTGAAAATTTGTGAAAATTGCATCATTTGCAAAAAGGCCAAATCAAAAGTCCAACCTCATGGCTTATACACACTTTTGCCAATTCCAAAAGAGCCATAGGTTGATCTTTCAATGGATTTTGTTTTGGGTTTGCTAAGAACTAAACATGGAAAAAATTCAATTTTTGTGGTTGTTGAAAAGTTTTAAAAAATGGCCCATTTTGTTGCATGCAACAAAACGAATGATGCATCACACATTGCTAATTTAGTTTTTAAAGAAATTGTTCATTTGCGTGGCATGCCAAGAACCATTGTGTCCGATTGAGACACCAAAATTTTAATTATTTTTGAAAAACTTTGAGAGAAAAATTAGGCACAAAACTCTTGTTTTTTACTGCTTTTCACCCCCAAACCAATAGCCAAACTGAAGTTGTTAATCACACTTTATCTACTTTGTTAAGGTTAGTCATTGGTAAGAAGATTAAGACTTGGGAAGATTATTTGCCTCATGTTGAATTTGCATACAATAGGAATGTGCATTCTGCCACTAAATTTTCTCTTTTTGAGATTGTTTATGGTTTTAATTCATTATCTCCAATGGATCTAACACCTTTGCCTATGAGTGAGAGATTGAATTTAGATGGCAAAAAAAAGGGCAAAATTTGTGAAGCAAATCCATGAGAATGCAAGACTTAACATTGAGGAGAAAACGAGAAGATATGAACAATAAGCCAACAAGGGGCGTCATAAGCTCATTTTTGAACTTGGAGATTGGGTTTGGCTGCATTTGAGGAAAGAAAGGTTTCCAACACCAAAAAAATAAAAAATAAAAAATAAAAAAATAAATCTAAGTTGCAACCAAGAGGAGATGGACCATTTCAAGTTTTGGAGTACATCCATGACAATGCCTACAAACTTGATTTGCCGACTGAGTACAATCCAAACTAGCATTCCCTTAGACATATCTTGGGCAAATTTTCTAAGTGTTCCTAATAATTTGGATTGGATCACAGCATGATTGAAACTAGTTATAGCTAAAATATTAGTACAAAAAATTCCATTGGAGACAATGCCTTTGTACATAGTTATTTTCTATGTTTGGCTTCATACCTAAACTTCGAAATGGTGAAATAAGCCCAATTCAAAAACTCAACCTAATTAACACACTATTTTTGACCATTAAGTTCAATCAAATGAGTGATGGTTGAAATGATATTACCTTCGTCCAAAAAAAAAAAAAAAGAAGTCAAAATTCAAAAAATTTCCTTGTCCCAAAAAGAGAGTCTCCTTTTGGTTTACTATCCTTACTAATAATGATGATGTATAACCCAAATTAAAAAGTAAAGATAAAAAGGTAAAAGAATAAATTTTATGGTGCATTAGATGTATTGTACCTTGCAACTTAAAACACTTGATTATTTGAATAATTGATATGCTGGAATTTGGACCAATTTTAGGATCAAAATTGATCTTTGATCTGGATCAAATGCACTCTTGAACTTGGACCGTCACTCCATTGAATTAGATGTGAAGTTGGGGCTGAGTTCGCATCTCTGATTGCAAATTTCACACCTTTGGTCGCAAAGTTCGCATCTTTGGCCGTCGAGTTCACATCTAATTCAATGGAACAACAGTCTAAGTTCAAGAGTGCATTTGATCTAGATCAAAGATCAATTTTGGTCTTAAAATTTGACCAAATTTCAGCATATCAATTATTCAAATAATCAAGTGTTGAAGACTTCAAATTCAATGGCCAACCATCCATTTTGAGGCATTGAAAGACGAAAATTCAGCCATGGAAAATTCAGTCAAAGAAGTATTTAATAAAGTCTTGGAAGCCAACTCAAGATGCATGAATCTATTTATTCCAACACTTGGTCAACGTACCATTCTAATGTGCCTTTTATTTAGCCAATAAATCATTTAAAATGGTGCGTAATTAATATAACAAAATGCATAATTTTATTAGACTTCATTAATTATTCTGATACCAAATGATGTGATTCCAATCCGAAAGACTGGGAACACTTAGAAAAGTTGCCCAAGATATGTCTAAGGGATGCTAGCTTGGATTGGTGTAAACTGTGACCCAATATCTATAAAGAAATAGGAACCTTAGTATAATTACGCCATAACCAACTACACCAAAATTGGTTGATAAGTTTTGTTCGAACACCACAAGTTTCCGAAGAAAACTTGATAAATTCTAAGTTCTCAAACAACCCAAGGATGAGATAAACTCACAATTTCAATTTTTCAAAGCTTATTTCAAAACAGTCAAAGGCGCCTATTCATAGGCTACAATAAGTCTTTAAAAAAATTCCTAAATATCCATGTCTAGAAACTAGAAAATTAAATATTAATTTTGGACTTTCTAACTTCTAGACTAGACTAATAAAATTTTGTATTTTTAATATATTAATTAGGCACCATTCTAGATGATTTGTTGGCTAAATAAAATGCACATTGAAATGATACGTTGACCAAGTGTTGGCATGAATAGATTCATGCATCTTGAGCTAGCTTCCAAGACTTCATTAATTACTTCATTTGACTAAATTTTTAGCCATGACTTTTCGTCCTCCAATGCCTCAAAATGGATGATTGACCACTGAATTTGAAATCTTCAACACTTGACTACTTTAATAATTGTTAGCAGGAATTTGAACCATCTTTAGGATCAAAATTCATCTTTGATGTGGATCAAATGTACTCTTGAACTTGGACGGTTGCTCCATTGAATTAGATGGGCACTTGGGGCCGAGTTCGCATTTGTGGCCACAGAGTTCACATCTTTGGCTCCGAGTTCACATCTTTGAGCAGCCAAGTTCACATTTTTGAGCCGCCAAGTTCACATCTTTGGCTCCTAGTTCACATTTTTGAGTCGAGTCTGCAACTTTGACTCTGAGTTCACATTTTTGAATCGAATGTCGGGAAGTAAGTTAGAGCCGAGTTCACATCATTCCCTTCCTCTTGAGAAGCATTTGTCCTCAAATTTTCAGCACCTACATGATAGGGACTTAAATCAGAAATATTGAAGACATTATGAACATCGTACTCACTCGGCAAATCAAGTCTATAGGTATTGTCATGGATGCGCTCTAAAACTTGAAAAGGTCCATCTCCTCTTAGTTACAACTTAGATTTTCTTTGTGTTGGGAACCTTTCTTTCCTCAAATGCAACCACATCCAATCTCCCGGTTCAACGATGAGCTTATGACGCCCCTTGTTAGCTTGTTGTTCATATCTTCACGTCTTCAAAGATGGACTTTTTCAAGTTTTAGAGTGCATCCATGATAATACCTACATACTTGATTTACTAAGTGAGCACGACGTTCCTAATGTCTTTATTGTTTCTTATTTAAGTCTCTATCATGTATGTGTTAAAGATTTGAGGACAAATCCTTCTCAAAAGGAAGGGAATGATGTGAACTCGGCTCTAACTTCTCAACATTCAGCTCAAAGATGTGAACTTGGAGTCCAAGTTGTGGACTCGACTCAAAGATGTGAACGTAGGGGCCAAAGATACGAACTCTGTGACCAAAGGTGTGAACTCTACAGCTAAAGATGCGAACTCGGCCCCAACTTCACATCTAATTCAATTGAGCAACGGTCCAAGTTCAAGAGTGCATTTGATCCAGATCAAAGATCAATTTTGGTCCTAAAATTGGTCCAAATTCCAGCATATCAATTATTCAATAATTAAGTGTTGAAGACTTCAAATTCAATGGTCAATCATCCATTTTGAGGCATTGAAAGACGAAAATTCAGTTAAAGAAGTATTTAATAAAGTCTTGGAAGTCAACTCAAGATGCGTGAATTTACTCAATCCAACACTTGGTCTAAGTACCATTCCAATATGCCTTTTATTTAGTTAATAAATCATTTAGAATTGTGCATAATTAATATAATAAAAGGCAGAATTTTATTAGTCTTGTCAAAGTCTAGTCTAGACGTTAGAAAGTCAAAATTAATATTTATTTCTTCCAAACTAGGATATTTAGGATTTTTTTTTAAAGACTTATTGTAGCCTATAAATAGGCATCTTTGTACTGTTTTGAAATAAGCTTTGAGTAATTGAAATTGTGAGTTTATCTCATCTTTGAGTTCTTTGAGAACTTATAACTTATCAAGTTTTCTTCGGAAACTTGTGGCATTCAACGAACTTATTAACTTGTGGCATTCGAACAAAACTTATCAACCAATTTTGGTGTAGTTGGTTGGGGCGTTTTTGTACTAAGGTTCCTATCTCTTTATAGATAGTGGGTCGCGGTTTATACCAATCCAAACTAGCATCCCTTAGACACATCTTGGGCAATTTTTCTAAGTGTTCCCAGTCCTTCAAATTGGAATCAAATGAAAGGCTCTGTCAATTTTTCTCTACTTTCTATTTATCCCTGATGAAGTACACCATATAAATTTTCGCCCTACATATCAAAGGTCCTATAAACCAGCCTGATTCAAACAATTATCAAACTCATTGAAAGATAGTAGCCAAGTATCCGAGCTACCAATCCTATCAAAAGGGTCTCTGATAGCGTTAAAGTCCCCTGCAACAAGCCTAAAAGAAGAGGCTACTGCCAAACTAGTTTGTACGATATCCACCCACAGCGGTCTCCGTGCCACAAAAGTATGTTCACCATAAACAACAGACAAGAAGCACTCCTTAGCCGAATCCAAAAATCGAAAGTGTCAATGGATGGCTTAGGCTAATGAAGATGTGATAGCAAAATCCACAATTTGGGGATTCCATCCAACCCATACCCTTCCTCTAAGGGAGTGCATATAATTCTCAATCCAATTCCAATTAGGAACAAAATTCACAGTCAGAGTATTAAAAAGAGATCAATGCACCTCAGTCTCAAGAATGCCAATACAACAAAGGTTGTTAGCACGGATCAAATTGCAAATTTTCGCTTGTTTAATGGGATTAACTAACCCCTCTAATATTCCAAACACCTATATTCATATTTACAATGAAGGTAGAAGAGTTACCTATGGTTGTTGCCTCCCTGCTTCTTTCTATTGGAAGTCATCTTGGCCACTTTGGGGATGTCCAGGTTGCTCTCCAAGTTTAACTATGGTGAGGATTCCATCGTAGGGGATTGTTGAGTCAGCGAATGCTTGACAACCGGGGTTACTGTCACCCTGGATTCCTTCCTATTCTTTTACTATTAGGAGAAACGTGAAGTGAATCACTTTCATAATCGCTTCCAATGTCACTAGCATTCTCTTCAATGTCACCTTCAGAATCAAACGATACAGCTGATGCTCACAGAGGAGCATGAGATAACAATGGCCTAGCCTCTGAAGGCCTAGACCCAGCTTGAACCTACATGGCATCCTTTTGAGATGCCTATCGACCCTTCCTAGATCCCACCTGTTTCCATTCTTTATTCACTTGGGGGAAATGGTAGAAACTATCTGAGAACCAGGCTGTGAGATTAGATTAACTACATCTAGAGCTAGGGACAAGGCTTACACATGGGTAGAGGGAGAAGTCATAATAGTGTTAGGTGGAAAGACTTTCGGAATATGAGGGACAAAGGGATCCACCATAGACGGGGGACACTTGTGTCCGAAAGTACCACATTTACAGTATGATTGTGGCTTTCATTCATAAAATACTTTAATAGTGCGAAGCTGGCCTTTTAATAGCACTTCTGCAGAATTATCATATTGTTGAGCAGCCTTGATCTCCACGCACACATGTAAATAGGAGATCATCGTCATGTTTTCCGCTCTTTTATCAACATAGAGAGGCTTTCTGATCAAGCTTGTAATCACGCTAATACTCGGTGCAGACCACAAGTCTAATGGGATATCCTTCAAACGAATCTAAACTAGCAAGGTTTCGCGAATATCCCTCTTAAGATCCAAAAATGAATTCCATTACTGAAAGAAAATAGGTGCACGAGCCATAGTGATCGGGCCACCGTCAATTACCTTACACCTGAACTTCTCATTTGGTATATGAAAGAAAAAGAAGCCCTCCTCATTAGCTAGTACTTCTTTTAGATGAACACCCCCATAAATCCTTAGCAAGCTATTCAACAAGTGGACGAGGGAGTTTTTTACCAACCAAATATCCCACTAAACATTCTTTTAACTTTAGAGTGTCTTCAAGGATCTCATCCAATGCATTTGCAACAAGTTTATTTTTGAATGCAAGAGGAGGTATATAGTTAAGAGCATATCCCTAGCTTGCAGTTTTGGCTACAGCAGCCCACGAATGTTGGAGAGAAAAGACAACACCATTCGTGGCTTTTTCTCTAGGTTGAGCTTGCTTCAAGCTTGCTTTGCTATGACTCCAGTCGTGGCCCTCTAGACGGGAACCTTCCCAACCAAGACCTTGAGTCAAGGCTGGCTCAGTACCAATCCTCTTAGTGATCTTCCACTTTTCAGCCGCATGAGCAGGAGCTTGGATTACAACCACGCTTGATTTAGCACCCTTCTTCCCCTTTTCAATAACAGTAGTAGGTATATGGCGTATACACACTTATTTCAGTACCTATCCTCAATTCAGCATCCATAAGGTTTCATGAGTTTGCTCACTTTTTAGTAATAGAAATAGGGCCTTTGAGGACACCCACACTCAATTCAACCACATTTACCGTTTGAGTCTCACCAAAGTTTTCTAAGGTCGCCAACCCCATTTGATGATCTCCCATAGTTGCAGAAGATTGTCTAGGCGGCTTAGCCCCCTAATTTACAGTGATTAAGCATGTTGAACCATATCTCAGCTATTGTTGGTGACCTATTTGTGCTCAAGAACGATAGCAGAGATGGCAACAGTAGTGCAAGTGAAAATACAAGGATGGCTGTAACACACTAAAGGCACACCAGAAGCTTTCCAGAAGATACAGAGATGGCAGACCAATGGGATATAGAAACAACCAGTAGGAGAAAACCAAAAGCTTGCAGACATGAAGCAAGCCAGAAAGCCCAAACGGTAATGAGCAAACCAATTGTAGAAGCTCACAACAGTAGGAGCAAACCAGAAGCTCGCAGACCAGAAGTAAGCCAGAAGATCCAAATGATAAGGAGCAAACCAAAAGCAAAAGCTTGCAACAGCAAGAGCAAACCAGAAGCTTGCAGACTAGAAGGGCATTGACCAGAAGCAAGTCAAAAGATCTAAATGGTAAGGAGTAAACCAGTTGCAAAAGCTCATAGCAGCAGGAGCAAACTAGAAACTCACAGACCAAAAGCAAGCTAGAAGATCCGAACGATAAGGAGCAAACCAGAAGCAAAAGCTCACAACAGTAGGAGCAAACCATAAGCTCGCAACCGCCAAATAACGAGTTTGGTATATCTATTACACCGCCATCATCACTACTCCATTTGAAGATCTGAACGGTAAGGATGTAGTAAGTGGAGAGGCGAGATTTGAGCCAAGAAATCACGCCCATCCATTGGTGAAATCTGCTGGAATAGCAATGAAGAACTATGATGAACAGTAAAGTTGAAGGGCTCGCTCTCGCTTCTCAAAATAGTCAAAGGATATTTATATTCAATTTATTTTTTTATTGTTAAATACTAATATAAGTAATTTTTTTTTCCAAATAAAAGATAGTTATATTAACTTTGCAAATTAATTGATACATTGAAATTCACCAAAGTGAACTCTTCTTAGCACTCATGTAAGCTAAGACTAATTGACAACTTGTCAAGACCTTAAAACTTCTCTACACCTAACTAATTCCCACAAAAATAACATATCATAAATCAAGTGGTAAATCTAATCATATTATACAAAACAAAAGAAGGGTTAGCCTTACCACTTGATTCCTTGCCATGCTCCATCTCCTGGCTACTCAAAACTACTACCACACCCCTTATAGCTACTCAAAACTATTGCCGTACTGGTATTCCATCCATGAATCCATGGCCAATTCTATAACCTTCCTTTCCTCCATCCATTCTCTCTTAAAAACCCAAAGGTTTCTCCTCTTTCATATCATCCATAGAAGATAAACCAACAGTTGTGCTCGTTCATCCCAATCTTCTTCTTGATTTATGGAAAATATGTCTTGCCACCACTCTATGAAACAAATTCCATATTGTTGAGAATGATGCCATGATACCGGAGCCAATTTCCAAATGTTCTACGCTTTAGTACAAGTAAACATAATATGTTCCAGCTATTCCTCTCCGTCTCCACACATGGGCCATATGGAGTCCACTAGGATTCTTCTTTGTTGTAATCTAACATTAATAGGCAGAATATCATGGAAACATCTTCAAACAAAATGCCTCAATTTTCTCTTCAAGCTCAATTCCACGTTTGCTTCCACATATTCTGTATTTTGCTTCGGTTGGTGTTGCTCTCCGATTGTTGCTCCCGCTCTGAACTGATTTTTGTCAACTGAGTATATGTAGATTTAATTGTATACTTTGCATTTGGGCTAAAATGCCAAATCAACTAGTCTCGACTACCTAGAGAATCCAATGGAAGTTGCAAAATAGTTTATTCATCTTGCTGTGGAAAGAGTTGTGAGATGAGTGGTGTATTCCAAGCAGTACCATCTGCTAACAACAACTCACCTATCTATCTTACTGGATGTTGTTCTGGTTGACTACACCTGAGGTGAAAATCTGCCAAGTATCTAAGGCGACTCCCACACCCGAATTGTCTTCCCATCCCTCACTTGATATCTTGCTCTAGTTGTAATAACATGTTTTGCCTCTACCCATCCCTTCTATAGCCAAGATGTATTTCCTTTTATTTCCGTTCTCATCATCCCTGTATGAGTAAAATATTTGACTTTCAGAATTTTGCTCATCATCAACTCTGGTTGTGTCAAAACTCACCACAGTTGTTTAGAAAGTAATGTATCATTAAATTTTTGAATATCTTGAAACCTCATTCCTCCCTCAATCTTGGCTTTCGTCATTTTTTTCACGCTTTCCAATGAATTTTCTAGTTTTCCTTCTTTTACGCGCCCCACCAAAAATTAGCTAAAAGTCTACAAATTTCTTTGTATATTCCCACTGGCAATTTGAAACAACCTATAACATACGTGGGGAGTGCATTGACCATTGCTTTAATCAACATTTCTTTCCCAGCCATACTCAAGAATCTATTTTTCCAGTTTTGCATTCGTTTCTAAACATTGTCAATAACAAAATTGAATACCTCCCTCTTGAATCTCCCAACTTTCATCAACAATCCCAAATACTTGGCCTTATGTTGTTCTTTCACTCTTTCCAGTAGTTGACAAATTTGACTTTTTTGCTCCATTGTCACAATATGACTAAAGAAAATAGATGATTTCTCCATATTGATGAGTTATCCAGAGCTTTGGCTATAATTGTTGAGGATAGCTTGCAATATTTGTGCCTGTTTTGAATCCGCCTCACAAAATAACAAAGAATCATCAGCAAAAAACAAGTGAATGATTATGGGTCCCTTCTTACTGACCGTCACACCCTTATATTCCCTCCTCACACTCGCTTGTTTAATATGATTAGATAAAGTTTCTGAAAAAAATAAGAACCAAGTAAGGCGAAATAGGGTCCCCCTGTCTAATGCCTCTTGAAGGATGAAAAAAACCACATGGTTCCCATTTACATTAATTGACATGGAAGTAGTAGTAAGGCACTGCATTATCCATCCAATGAACCTTCTACCAAATCCCAATCTTCCTCATTACAGACTCTAAAAATTGCCACTCAACTCTATCATATACTTTGGCCATATCAATTTTCATTGCCATAAATCCTTTTTTTCCTGTTCTCATTAAATTTAAAGTATGGATACATTCACAAGCTATAACCACATTATCAAGTATTTGTCTCCCGAGAATGAAAGCTAATTAATTCAGGCTAATACACATATGAAGACAAAGTTTGAGTCGTTCAGCCAAGATTTTGGAAATAATTTTATAAACCACATTACATAAACTAATTGGCCTATATTGAGAGATGAACATAAGCATTTGAATCTTAGGTCTTAATGTAATCAGTGTGTGGTTTATTTTCCACAACATTTTACTATGAGTGAAGAAATCATTGACTGCATTGTAAATATCAACTCTAACAATATGCCAATACTTCTGGAAAAAAATTAGCGTCATACCATCCGGACCGGGTGCTTTGGTTGGGTGCATTTAAAAGAGAGCTTTTTTGATTTTGGATTCCTTCACTGGTCTCATCAACCGCTTGTTCATGACTTTGGCAATGGATCTAGGCATGCCTTCAAGAAAGGACCTATCGTGTGTCGGGTTGCTTGATGTGTATAGCTTCTTATAGTAATCCAAAATTTCCTTTCGCACCTCCTCCTTTGACTCACAAATCCTTCCATTTATTGCTTGTAATCTCTCAATAGCATTCACCTTTCTCCTTTGGATGGTTGTTACATGAAAAAACTTTGAATTTTTATCCCCTTCCTTCAGTTATTGATTTCTGGATTTTTGTTGCCAAAATGCTTCTTTCTCCTTATATGCCTGCTGAAGTTGTTTTCTTAACACACCCCCATCTCCTTCAATCTCTATTTCCTCCCTCACGACTCAACACCTCTATTTGTTCTTTGAGCTTCATTATTCTCTTGGCTGAATTGTTTCCGTTGGTAGCACTCCAAAACTGAAAATCAGCTTGGCATGGTGAAATCTTGGAGGTAACTATATATTGCTTATTGCCCCATTGTGGTTTATTCCATGCTATACTCACTCTTTCCAACATCCCCTCTTTCTTAATCCACATTTTATCAATTAAACTAATTAAATTATTTATATAATGATAAATCTTAATTTTACTTATATATTTAAAGTTTTTTTTGAGTAAATTTAATCATATTTTATTCGCATAATAATGTAGAATCATAATTAGGATCGAGATCGCTTTAATAAATTTGGATCATAAAATCATAAGATCAATAAGATCGGATCGATATTATGAAAACTATGCTTACACCAATCACTGCCTTCACCTGCAATCAATTGCTATATTTATACTATTTTTGCTGTATTTTCTAGACTTCGTACTAAGGAGGCTTAAAACATCAGCGTTCCCTTTAATGTATCAAATTAGGGCTCAATTCTGTCTGCTCCCTCAATTGGTCGATAGCTCTCAAGTAGAACGACTTCGCGTTGCCTTGAGGTTTCATTCGTTGAGCAACGTGGTTGCCTTGAGCTTTCTTTAGCCTGACAAATGGCTACAGTGTAACAAGTCCGGCCCAAGTAATTAGCTACACATTGGGCTTAGTTGATAATCACTCCAAATTGTTTTTCATTAGACAAGATAGCGCAAACACTTTGATGACTGGCCTAACTCAACTCTTAATTTAGTTAACACTACCAAAATTTAAACATAACAAATAATTAAATTTTTGAAGTAATCATAAATACTACCGTTAAATAATCAAAGAAGCAAACAATAAGAAAAATATGTACGCACATAGTAGTTTCATTTGATTGGCATGCATTTGAATCCTTCAAATTGATAGTCTAACATAATAGTTAGCTTTAAAAAGTAACTTGGCACAATGAATTTTATAAATTTACAAACTCTAATAACAGTAATTGATTTAATTAAAAAAAATCATTTTAGCATATAATCCATGCAAGCATCATTAATTGTGCTATGATGATATGGTACATCTACCAATATACTCTTGTGTTTTGTGTTTCTTATCATAAGCCCTACCAACAACAATTAAGCACTCAGCCCGGTGGTGAAATTTAGGGTTGATGAGTCCCAAAAGTACATGAAAACTTGATCTTAATTTGGTATGTATCGCTAGTGGCAATCCCTTGTTTGATTCAAGCAAGTCCTGCATGCTTCTTCCTGCACCATACATTGGCTTATTCCTAGTGCCAACATGCAACATCAGATGTTGAACGTTGTCAATCCCTACTTGAACTTCAGGACCCTGCAAGGTTTTTAAGATTTTAAGAGTCTAAGACAAAATAGTAATCGATGACTCGAGGAACATATACAGATCAACCATCTTCTTCTTCTTCTTTTTCAGAAAAGAAAAAGAATTCCTAACAATTTTTATTCCAGAAAATGCCAAAAAAAAAAAATCCTATATGTGAATTGTCATTTCAAGAAGATTTCTCCCCAAAAAAAGGGGGAAAAAATTGCTAGACTTGTTTTTAGGGAAAAGAAATACTATAAAACGTTCTGTTAGTTAAATCTTTGGAAGTTAAGAATTAATGAAGTATAACTCAATAGTTAAAAGTCTTTCGCTTATCATAAATTAAGGGTTTATTTTCATGATATCATTTTTCCCTTCCTCTTCCCACTTCTTATGTAATTCTCATCCCTTCCTTTTTTTTCTCTCTGATTAAAAAAAGAAATAATTGAAAGTCATATATTTCAAAACCTTATTTCATTTCCCACAAGTATATAAAACAAAAGTGAAAAATCTTTGTTAATGACATAACAAATACAAAAGGACAAAGTTATTATCACACTTCTCAATAATATAGCATAACAATAAAGGATAATTATATCTTATTATCTATATCACATTATATATTAAGCATTTCACCATTTAAATTCACAAAAAAATATCATAACAATGATGCATTTTAGAGTTATGGCATTATTTGTGAGCTTCAAGAAATGTATAGGTGTGGTAAAAATTAAAGTAGATTATTAAATATTGTTAGGAAAAGTACGTAAATGCAAGCATGCTTACTTGTGCCACTGCAAAAGGGAGATTGCCAAAAGACATCGCCAGAAAAGGAACACGAACGTGAAGCCCAAACAACTTAGACTTGTTTTCTATCTTTAAATTTATTGAACAATTGGTGGTGAGCATTTTGGTTGTCACCCCTGTTGTATCAACTCCTTCAGTTAATTCGAACTGCGCCACTCTTGACATCTGCAACAAGGGGGTTAATTAAAAATTAAGCCAATTTTTTAATTATCTTTGCACTATCTCTCTCTCTCTTTTCCTTTGTACAAGAGTTTACGAAATAATTTGGAGCTTTATAGTATGCATGTGCTACAAGAGTTTACGAAATAATTTGGAGCTTTATAGTATAAATGTGCCAAGTAAATTATACACAAACAACATGCCCACAAATGTCTAAGTCAGCTGAGGCAGAAATTCAAAGTCCTACTTAATTAGATAGATTGATTAAGATTATTTGTAATCTAGCTATTTATGTACACTAATATCATATATAAAGAGAAAGCGATCTTATTTACTCCATCTGTTCTTAAAAAATCCACTTTAAAATTGCTTTTTGTCTAAAAAAATTTACTTTTGAATAGCATTGAATGAAATTATTGTATTATTTTTACGAATAATAACTATCTATTAACTGTCATTAAAACATAAAGATAAAAATAAAAAATACATGGAGTGTGTTATGAATTTAATTAAAAAAAAAGAATTGTATTTAAAAAAGTGGATTCTCTTTGTTGGAGGAGGGACAGATGGAGAATTTAGTTTTCTCTTTTTGCTTCTTTTAGGAAAAAAACCGGAATTTTTGTAAATGTGTTTCATTTAAATTTGGGTAAATAGTACAACTAGTCTCTCAACTGGGATCTTATATTCAAAAAGTTTTAATTTAATATTTTAACTTACAATTTTAATTCTGATTGGTCATTCAAATGAAATCGAGCCAAATGGAACTTAATACATCTAATCACATGACTCGCATATATTTAGGGTAAAGCATGGTAGAAGAAACTAAAATAAAAATAGTAAATTGCAAATAACCACTTTAAACTTTTACTGTTTCGCAAAATATCCCCAAAAGTTCATTTTATCACTTCCAAATTTGAAATTTTCATAATATGCATCAATTTTTATTGGTTGTCAAAAATATGTTATAAATAGATAAAATTACTTTTGAACTATCTAAATTGAAAAATGTCAAAATTGGAAGTGATTTACATAATTAGAAACATAGTTTAAATAAAATATTTATAAATTGTGCAAGTTAATGACTAAATGTATTAAGTTTTGTTTGACTTGATTCTATTAAAAGGATCAATTAAAATTGAATTTGCAAGTTAAGGAATTAAATTGAAACTTTTTGAATATGAGAGACTAAATCTTGAGGGACGAATGAAACTATTTGGCATTCAAATTTCAAACTTTTTTGTTTCTTTCCTTTGGCCAAAAGTTCTTTTATGGGTAATTTTATTCCGACTCTGCTTTTTATCAGTAGTGCTGCCTTTTCGTCGCTGAAAGTACAAAGGTTCGTATCCAATTATAATTTTTACTATAAAAATGAGTGTGAATAATATAAAATGAATTATGAGCTAATAAAATAGATTACTTTTCAGCATACACCTCACCATTGCGTTACTTTCCACAACTAATAATAAAAAAATATTGAGCTACTTTCTGAC
The DNA here is from genome assembly GCA_020080225.1 of Gynochthodes officinalis. Taxonomy (NCBI): domain Eukaryota; kingdom Viridiplantae; phylum Streptophyta; class Magnoliopsida; order Gentianales; family Rubiaceae; genus Gynochthodes; species Gynochthodes officinalis. The sequence goes on from CM034616.1 coordinate 14,849,075, forward strand.
CTTAATTTCCACAATTAATAATTTCATAGTAATGAGGAAAATATTGATCTCATCAATAATTCATGAAATATCCAACAAGAACATGTAAGAGAGATAGAAATTTGCACCTTAATAGACATGTTAGGAGCTGGCGGCTTGGTGATTATATAGAAAACAAGAAGTGCAACCACCATGCTTAGTACAAACCTCCATGTTATCTGCAGCAACTTCCAACCTACTGAACTGGAATGGCTGTAAGAAAACATTCTCCACCACACATCATCATCCCCCTCAAAATAGGGATATTCCTCATCCTCTTCGTAGTACTCATGATGACCCTCTTTATATCCATTTCTGACTTGATGATCCACAACATTGACAATGTTATTGCTCTGATGATGGTCATCATTATCATCATTTGTCTCTTCGTTGTACGCTGTGACTCCTGTTCCATGGCTTGGAGCATCATCGCATGGGATTTTCTTCTCATGCAAGAACGAATTAGTGGATCCGCGAGAGGAAGAATAATGGGACAGAGCCAGCCGATTCGCGGATTCTTTGCTTGTGGGGTTGTTCAACACGAAGGTTTCTGAAACGGATTCATTGTTGATGTTTCGAAATTCGGCACTGTTTGCATGAGAAACTGTTGATGGACTTTGGACGTAGTAGACTGCGTAAGGATAGGATCTGAATAAAGCTTCCTCTTCTGAATCCATTCTGTAGATAGTCATGGCCAGAATGCAAAGCAGTGCGTGTGTGTCTGAGTGTGAGTGTGACTGTGAGCGTGAGGAAGATGGAGAGAGGGGAAAATGATTCCCTGGACATGGTAAAAGATTTTTAGAGGGTTTTTAAATTGTAAAAAAGGGGAAGTTCACTTTTGAGAAATGGAGGCCATAATTAGGGGCATTGAGTGCTTCCATAAATTTTCTGACCTTGGAATACAAGGTTCGCAAAGCCATAAATTCAGGTGAAGTAGATATTAAATATTGATGTTGGTCACTGCAATTGTTTCTTTTGTCTTTTCTTCGAGGATACAAAAGATTAATTATGCATGATTTTGATGGGTTTGTCGAACCATTCAAAATCATGCATAATTTTTAACGATAGTGAATCAGGTCAAATTCTAAAAAAACCAAAAGAATAATTTCTAAAATTTGGAACAAATAAAAATAAAATAAAACTGGTGGTTTGGGTAACTATTTGACCAAATTAAAATAAATAATTAAACAGGAAATTTGAGAGGAAAATCAAGTAAAGATGATCAAACTAAAAATATAGGAAATAAAATCAAAATTTACTAAGCTTTCAATCCAAGGAGTGATTTTATTTAATTGCATCACTAATCGTAGGTCACGAATAATTATCTTGCAAATTTAAATATTTAATTCAAAATTTTATTAGAATAGCCGTAATAAATTTTTTGCTTTTCTAAAGTAATTAACTGAGCCCACATCCAAAATTAAAATTTATCATTAATTGCTTAGGCACGATAGCATTTCACATGACTCCTTGAAATTTTTAAGAAATTGCTATTTTAAGAGAGAAAAAGAGAAACTTTTTTTTTTTTTATGGATGGTAGCGGCGTTTAAGGAGAGACAGAGGCGCTGCTTGCTTAATTGTGGCACCTCTAGGGTTTCTTTTATAAGAAGAAATAACTCATAAAATATGGTAATAGTTCCAATTGTAAAAGAATTTCTAAAAAACCAAATTCTATTCTAATAAGGAAAGATAACAAAATAAGAAAAATTTCTAAATAAAATAAAAGTCTTGTTTCCTAAAAACTTGTTGCACTCAATCCTCTTTCCTTCTTGCTATGATCACCCATTTTTAGTCCCTTTTTCTTCAAACCTCCACTTTCAACATCTAAAACACAAAGTATAATCAAATCAATTAATTTCACCTTATAATCAACCAAATATTGGGGAAAATATGAATAATAAATATATACAAATTGAATTCTATCAGATTTATGCCTTGCAAATTGATCAATACTACACATTCTCATTAAACATGCAATTTTTTGAGGGACACTTTCTCTTTGCACTTTCTCCAAATATTTTGTCTTTGACAAACTTGTACTTTAATTTCCAACTACATATAACATTATGTTTTCTACAAATAATATATGTTAGACATATAATCAATAGTGGAGAACTGCTAAAAATCGTTAAACTACTAATTTTAGAATTTTTTTTATTGTTATTTCTTGGTTTATTTTTTGAAGGGTAAAACTAGAAGTATGTTCTTTCGAGCTGATATTTGCTTGTGAAACTAAAATATTCTATTAGACCCAAATAAGAAAAAAAGAGTTTTTTGTTAAAAAAAAAATCCTTTTTCTCAAAAAAGAGTTCACTTCTAAATAATATTCTTATAATATCTAATACTCCAGTCATATTACAAAAAAAAAAAAAGAGTTCACTTTTAATTTGGTATAAATTTCTTTATGTTACAAGTTACAACATATTTAATGCATCATTAAATGTATAATTTTTTAATTTTTATCTTTACTTTTTAATTTAGATTATGTATTGCCATTATTAGAAAAGGTAATAAAAAAAATTCATACCAAAAGTGATTTTTTCGAGAATAAAGAAAATTTTTGAAGGAGGACTGTTTTTTTGGAATAGAGAGAGTACTAACTATATATAGCCACAATTAAAATGTAATAGTAGAATTGAAAAATTATATGCTGAATACTGCATTAAATATATCGTATTTATAACTTAAAAGAAATTGCACCCATTTAAACCTTAACCCTTTTTTCTTTCCCCAAGATTGGATGGAGTATTAAATTTTTTTAATTTATTTATCATATTTTCAGGTTAAAGATGAAATTGAAGGGCCGGGTCCGTGGGAGTTTTTCTTGCCAATGTGTTTGATTTTGTTTAATTATGAAATGCATAAGAGATAATGAATTTCTTGATTATAATTTAAGCGTGCATTACGAAAGGAGATCTAAATTATGAATTTTGTTGCCATATCTTGCTTTTGAAGACATGAGTGGTGGATTCATGTGCAAGATAAAAGATTAAGGAGTCATGATTGAGAATAATGTCGAGAGCATTTGAAATAATCTAAAGGGAACCTACTTTTGCTTTTATACCAAGACATAATGAGTTGCAATTCTACTAAAATCAATTATTTATGGCCGGAGCTATTTCCACCAATTCCACCAATCTCCATCCAAAACTATAGACTGCGCAAGAATCTTACGGGAGTAGAATGATTTGTCACCTCATACGAATTCGGTAAAAGTTGAAAAATGACCTTTTATGTTTTGTGTATGGTACGTTGTTCAACCTGTATATGTACGACTTTAAAATTTAAAAATGAGCTTTTATGTCTTGTGTATAGTTGTGCGCTGTTCAACCCCATTTACGACGTTCATAATCTGAAATTCATGAGAACACCTTGCACCGCCGGAGAAAATACACAACGAATACTTGAACTCGAAAGTAGACCTAATTTTGAACCAAAAGTTGCCATATTCACCAATAAATAAGTTGAAATTTCGGAAAAAGAAGCTACGTAGCTCAGATACAAAAGTTGTTATAGTCATTAATAAATAAGTTGAAATTTAACTTAAATCTAAAAGTTGTCACAAGCTAAAAAATATATATATACAAAAAGCTTATAATAACCATTAATAAGTAAGTTGAAACCTAACTACAATCCAAAAGTTTAAAACAATAGGTTTTGAATCCATTTTAGTTATTAAGTGTTTTATAATTTCTCTTTGAAACTGATATAAAATTAATGTAGATATCCATAAATTTCAACAAGTGATCATATTCAATTGAGATAACACTTAAAATAGTCATTCACATTTTGGCGAATAATCTTTTTAGTCCCTCACTTTTAAAATTGGAACAAATAGTCTTTCACATTTTATAAATTAGAACTTTTGGTCCTCCGTTACCATTTTGTTTCTTTTTCTGTTAAATTACCCCACGTGCGTTGCAAATGACTTTTTAACCAAGGGCAAAGCTGGAATTAAAAAAAATCAACCCAGCTTGTATCGCAATGTGATTAAATGCAACAAAGCTATTTTGAAGGAAAGTGAGGCAAAAACCACTCCAGCTTGTATCACAATTCGCAACTAAAATCAAATAGCTTAATTAATCTTAATAGTATAAATTCTGATAACAATCTGTATTACCAAACAAGCACACTTAACACCACTATGGCAAAGTTTCGAGTACAAATCAAAGATAATAAGCTAAAATTTTAACAGCAATCAAGCCGAAGAGTCATAAGTGGCTCACTCTTCATCCTTTTCATCACCATCACCACTAATTGCCTTCTTTGTTGCAGCCTTTTGGTTCTTTCGCTTCACTCTTTTGGGACACCCACCATCAAGACGTAATCGAGCTTGTTCTAGCTCTCATCCAAAAGTCCATACCTATTCACCCTGTGCAAAAGGGCTTCACCCTCAAAGATATGGCGAGGATCTTTCTCATCAATAGTGAGAAGCATTCTAGCAGCATTACAGATACAACTCAAAACATACTGCACCCTCCAAAACTCCCTCTTGCACTTGAGTCCATATTCTCCAACAAGCTTCAACTCAGCTTCCAGCCACTCCTTCCCATATGGACGGCAAGGTTTCTTGAAAGTCTTCCCGTCTTAGGTAAAAGACATTATAACATTAAATAAATCTCAAATATGTATTTTGTCCAGTCAAATTTAAAGACAAGCCCAAGCTAACTATCATGCCTTCTCTATTAGGCATTATGAAATCTAGTCACGAAGAAAATTGAAACTAGCGTGCAGGTCAATAAACTTAAGCAGACCAAAAAGATGATTACATCTGAAGAACAATAGTATAATATGAAAACTAATGAAATCAAACTTCTAAGTGTCCATTTTGTCATTAACTGAAAATAAACAACAAACAACAAAGGCAGTAACATGCTGGAATGCACAAAACTCCTCAAATCCACAATTCATCGCAAAATAAATAAATAAATAAATAATATTGGCTCATGTTCTCCGACACTAATCCTTCAGTTTTGATTTTCACTAGAAAAGCATTCACTCATATAAAGCTCTAAATAGGGCCCCAGTCAAACCTAAAATCAAAACAATTCTTTGAAGGATACATCCCTCATAATGCCAAAACAGAAAATATGAGCTAAGAATCTCTTTTTAAAAAATAAAAATCCCAAAAACTGAAACCAAATCTAGCAAAGCGGGGGGGCTAACATCATTGTAGATCACACTTATGAATCATGGCAGGAGGAACGACGAGGAACGAAGAAATAAAGGGGGTGGGACTAAGCTACAGTTTAGGGCTCGTTGGGAGAGGGGGGGAGGGCTAACATCATTGTAGAACACACTTATGAATCATGGCAGGAGAAACAATGAGGAATGAAGGAATAAAGGGGGTGGGGCTGAGCTGCAGTTTAGGGCTCGTTAGGGGAGGGGTGGGGTGACGAGGAACGATAGGATGAGTTGCAGTTCAGGACTCGTTGAGGGAGGGAGATGCGGCGACAAGGAATGATAGGATGAGTTGTGGTTCAAGGCTCGTCGGGAGAAGGGGTGGGGTGATGAAGAATGATGGGATGAGCTGCGGTTTATAGCTCGTCGGGGGAGGAGGGTGGGGCGATGAGGATTGAATAAATAAAGGGGGTGGGGCTGAGCTACAGTTTAGGGCTCGTTAAGGAAGGGGTGGGGTGACGAGGAACGATAGGATGAGTTGCGGTTCAAGACTCGTCGAGGGAGGGAGATGGGGCGACAAGGAATGATAGGACAAGCTGCAGTTCAAGGCTCGTCGGAGGAGGAGGTGGGGTGATGAAGAATGTTGGGATGAGCTGTGGTTTATAGCTCGTCGGGGGAGGAGGGTGGGGCAATGAGAAACAATGAGATGAGTTACAATTCAAGGCTGGGGGTGATAGTGAGTACGCGACAGGATAAAAGGAATTAATTTAGGAATTGTCTGGATGGATGGGTTACTGGGGATAGAAGGGGATGCGTTGGGTTGATTTTTTTTAATTTCAGCTTTGCCCTTGGTTAAAAAGTCATGTTCAATGCACGTGAGGTGATTTAGCAGAAAATGAAATGGAATGGTAACGGAGGACCAAAAGTTCCAATTTATGAAATGTGAAGGACTATTTGTTCCTATTTTAAAAGTGAATGACTAAAAAGATTATTTGCCAAAATGTGAAAGACTATTTTGGGTGTTATCTCTATTCAATTTATAACTAGTTTTTGAAGGTTCCACAAACATTCGTTGCACCATATTTTTAGTGCAAATTACTTAATTGTCCCATCCACCAAGTGTGATTTCCATATCATATATAGTTCTACCTAAACATATATTAGCCGTGCAAAGTAGATCTTTTATATACATTACCTATTTTCCTCCAATAATCTTTAAAATTGCTACTAAACTTTCAAATTGTCTTTGAATATCAAAATAAAATGTAAATAATTTGTCTGTCTCTTTAAAAGAAAAAGCACTTCCAACTCTATCGGTACTTAAAATAATTTTGTTCTCTTTATGGGGATGATGTAGTTTATTTATTATCAAATATATTGAAAAGGATTATTTTACATTTTGGACAAGAATACCTAAACAATTTTACACGTAAATAGAGAAAGAAGATTAACATAAAAAAAATTACTGCAGTATTTTACGAAGATATAGGCTTCGGAGTAATAGGCTAGTTCCGCTACCCTCCTCATTTAAAACTCCATCAACATACAAGATCCAAGCTTTCGAGTCATTGCTTTTTGCCTGTTAAGGGGTGATCAACGCCAGATGTTTCCTTAGTAGGCATTTCAGCTATGAAATCCACCAAAACTTGCGCCTTGATAGCTATTTGAGATTGATAGTATATATCATGTTTCCTGAGTTCAATAGCCCATTTTGCTAACCTCCTCGACGTTTCAAGTTTAAACAGTATTTGTTTGATGGGTTGGTCAGTTAAAACGCATATAGAATGAGTTTGGAAATAAGATCGTAACCTTCTAGTAGCATGAACAAGAGCCAATATCAACTTCTGAGCAGGAAAATACTGTGTCTCGGCCCCTTGCAGGGCATGGCTAACATAATACACTAGCTTTTGGATGCGGTCCTCATCTCAAACCAACATTGCACTGATAGTATTATTCAAGGCTACTAAGTATAATGATAGGACTTCCTTTGGTTTCAGTACTATTAACGTTGGTAAATTAGCAAAGCGTGTCTTCAGCTCTTCAAAGGCTCATTGACACTTCTCAGTCCACTTCAAACTTTTAGCTATGCACATCACTTGAAAGAATGGAAGATGCCGATCTGCTGACCAAGAGAGAAATCTGTTTAAGACTGCTAAAGATCTTGTCAACCTCTGGACCTCTTTTACCATTCGTGAATGTGCCATCTCAACAATAGGCCCCACTTTCTCAAGGTTAGTTTCGATTCCCTATTTAGAGACCATGTAGCCCAAAAATTTACCTGATCCTATCTCAAAAATACACTTGTTGGGGTTCAAACGCATACCTGTCTTCACAAGATTTGTAAGGTCTCTTCTAAGTTGGTTAGAGCTCCCCCTGACCTTTTTTCACTTTATTACCATAATCTACATAAACCTTTTTGTTCTTGCCAATTTACTTAGAAAAGACTTGGTTGACCAACCGCTGATATGTTGCTCCAGTATTTTTCAACCTGAATGACATCTTCTTGTAGTAAAAGATCCCGTCTTGGTAATAAAAACGGTTTTCTCAGCATCTTCTTCATCCATCAAGATTTGATGGTACCCCTTGTAAGCGTCAAAAAACATTAGGACCTCATATCCCAATATAGCCTCGACCTTCTAATCAATTACCAGTAAATGATAGCTATCATTGGAGCAATACTTGTTCAAATCAATGTAGTTGATGCACATTCGTCAACTATCATCGGGTTTCTTTACCAACACTGGCTTGGATAGCCATATCGGATAAAAGACTTCCTTGATTATGTTAGATTGTAACAACTTTTTCACCTCTTCATTGAGAACCTTATTCCTCTTAGGGGCCAAGGTCCTTTTCTTTTGTTAAGTAAGCTTGATTCTCATACCGATGTTTAATTTATGTGTTATCAAAGAAGACAAGATCCTAAGCATATCTTCTGGACTCTATGCGAAAACTTCTTTGTATTGCCGCAAAAGGCTAATGATTTTATCTTTCACTTCGGCAGGTAGCAACACTCCGACTTTAACTGTCCTGTCTGGGTGATTGTCATTGATCACAACCTCTTGCACTTCATCTGTGATCTCTAGTGCTTTGGCTTGTTGTCCTAGAAGAGTAGTGTCTTGGGTTTCCTGAGGTATGACCTTGGGATTTCCAACTAAGTCTTTGTATTCACGAGGTGCAACCTCAAGGTTTCCTTGAAGATCTTGGTGTTCTCGAGATGTGACCTCAGGATTTCTATGAAATATAAGTCTATCACCCCTTTTCTCTAAAAGTGCTCCCTAATATATAGTCTCTGAATTTAGTTCTGACACACTCGGGGTTTGAACAGTAGGGATACCCTTCATTTCAACGCCTTTACTCTTCAATACAATATGCATGCATTCTCATACAACATATTAGTCATCCCGCATAGATATTATCCCATGTTCTGTCAAGAACTTCATAACCAAATGGTAGGGCAAGCATATGACTTTAGCATTATTCATCTATGACCTCCCAATGATGGCATTGAAAGGAAAAGACGCATCTACAACATAAAAATCCATCATTATTGTTTTATCTCTAGGGTAGTCCCCCACCATCACAACCAATGTGATTATTCTCACGGGATGGATCACGTCATGAGCAAATGTCACCAACGGCATATTTGAGGGCCTAAAAGCGCCAAAATCAATTCCCAACTTACTGAAACAGTCAATATTCAAGACATCCATAGTACTGCCATCATCTACATACATCTTATGCACATTTTTATTGACAATTATAGCTTTAATCACTAAGGTGTCATTGTGTAAAGCAATGTTTAGGACTACATCCTCTTTAGAGAAAGTAATGACCTTGGATGGCTTGAAACAATTATGAACTGATTCCTAAGGTGGGATTCTCCTTGCGTTGGCCTTTATGGCAAATTGAGTTTGTCCCTCCGAATATCCCCCAAATATGGCGTGGATGACACCTGTGACATTACGGTTATCGTGAAGGGAATATTGAGTTGGCTGCAGTTGTGAGGGATTGTCTTGATACTGTTGATATTGCTGGTTCATGGAGGGATCCCATCTCAGCCTATAATCCGCCCAATTTGCAGGCACACCTAGTCCAACTTGGCCTTGTTCTCCATCTCATTCACTAGCATAGTAGCCACCTCCTCTACCTCTCAATCGAGGTTAGGCCCTATCAAAACGCAGCTGCCACCTCTAAATATACTACCTCAACATCCCATTTCAAATACAATTGTCAATTTCCTTCTTTAAAACTTTGCAGCCCTCCGTATCATGTTCGTGATAGTTGTGGAAAGCACACCACAAATGTCGAGGCCGCTTGTTTGGCACGAAAGGTCTAAAGAAGTCCCTATGTATAGATATGATCTCAATATGGCTTTTGGTGAAATGTGTGAGGTTTTTATCTTGAATCTGAGGTTCAAAATGACCCCAATTATAATTTAACCTATCGAAAGCACTTTTCTAACCACCCTTTGCCTTAGTATCCTCCTGGTGCTTTTTTTCATTCTTCTCTTTCTTTTTCTTTTTTTTCTGTTGGCTTCCTCCTTCTTCGTGTAACTCTCCACCATCTATCATAAAACTTGTGCATCAGTAAGTGTGTTCCAAACCAATTTTGTGCAAAACGGTCCAAGATTCAAACTATTCATAAAAGCCGAGATTACTAATTAATCTATTCGATTTGCCACTTGTAGACTATCATCGTTGAACCTCTCTACATATGACTTCGAGGACCTGTCCTTCTCTTGTTTGAGGTTCATCAAATCGGCAGCAATCTTATGAAACTTCTTCCACTAGAAGAAGTGAGTGTGGAAGAATTGCGCCAACTGCCTGAAAGACTGGACGCAACCTCAATGATGGCCATCTATCCCCATGCGGGCTTTGTCACTAAGGTAAGTAGGAAACGCCTTATACATCACCTCCATTGGAGTGTTTTTAGACTTCCTGGCATATTTGAAACACGACAAAATGTTTAAAGGATCTGAGTTGCCATCATAGATAGGGATTCCATCAAGTAATTTAGAACTTGTAGGCGTAGGATATTGAATAATACGAGGCATGAAAAGAGATGGAGCGTCTTCCTTTTCATCATTTCTTAGCATGTCTTGGATGTCACCCTGCTACCTTTTTACTGATATAAGGGAGTTCGTTAGTACAGGTCTCTTTGCACCATCTCGGGCTCTAACCCCGGAATAACCATCTGCCACCCTTTTAAGTTACTATTATAGTTTTATTACTTGTGCAAATGAAGGCATAATCCGCAGTCTAATTTGGCAAACACAATCCATAAAGTTACAACCAATTCCATCTACAAACACCTGTAAAACAAATCTCGAAGTGATTTTCTAGAGAGTGTTTTTGGAAGTCTTAGTGATGAAAAATAGAATCACAAAGAAATTAGGGTTTCTCCCTTTATCTGATAGTTCAACTGAGTATATATACCTTGCCTCTGAAATTCGCGAAACACATTGTAACAGTTGATCATGTTGTAACAGTTCTCCTCAAATGTCGAATGCAATTAGCAGCTTATGAATAGGTTTGGGTTGCCCAATTCCCACATTGTTAGTATGGTCCAAAATCTCGCATTATTGATGCGGTTCTGGTATGGCCCAAGTTCCCACAACACTGTTACGGATTTTACACGCAAGTGCACGTGATCGTTAACAAGTAATAAAGAGTAAGTATAATTTATCGCTCCCACGAGGACTAATTGGTTATCAACTACCGAAATTGAGTTAATTCTATCTTTATTTGATTGATTAAAAAAATAATATATTTTTTTTTCTTTTAAGAAACTAAATTAAAACAAAACTTAAAACTACGCTAAACAAATTAACGAATTACTTTTACGAAGTTATTAGATTGCTAAAGTTCTAGGGTTTTCGATTTCACCATAATTAATCTATCTTACTATTAATCTACCTCTATAGTTTAATTTATTTTCCTGGTTGATAGTCAAGATTCCCTAATTTATTTACTAGTCCCTCCCGAGATCTAATAAAAATCTCCATAATTGCTAATTCACTATATTCCTATGTGAATTACAACAATTATGAAGTCATTAATTCCTATGGATTCTCATGTAGCGACTACACAAACCATGCAGGTATATTCCTATCCTACATGCAATTTATGGCATTTATCTCAAAGAACTTGACACATAACTCCCCTTCCAGTTCGTTATGATTAACAAATCATCTAATTAGTGATCAAGTAATTAGAAGCATTAAGAACTGAGATAAACACTCAACCAGAGAAAATAAATCTAAACTATATTAATAGAAAAATAATAAAGATTTCATAATTAGGCTACATCGTAGCCCTAGAAAATAAAATTAGCTCATATTAATATAAAAGAAAACAACTAAAGCTTTAGACATAGTTGAAAAAATAAAAAAAACAAAAAAATAAAAGAATAAGTTGAAGTAAGAAAAGTGACGGCTGCCCTCAAGTTTGCTTTCTCGTGGCCGGTTGGTTTCCTGGATCTCGTTTGTAGCTCTCTCTCATTCAAGTCCAAGTGGCTGCCCTCAATTTTCTATACTAATACTCAACTCAAAGAAAAGAAAAGAACGAACGAAAGAAAAAAGCAGGACGTGGGTTGAGAAGAAGAGAAGGCGTTTGACTTCGAATTTTCTCTCCCAAATTCTGAAGTCTATATCTCCTTTGTCTTCCTTGGTTGGGTTTTTATAGAGCTATTTGCTTAACTCGAATCCTTCTTTCTTTTACTTTTGTCTTGCAAGTTGTAATTGGCTTCTTGTCTTGTCCAAATCCCAGTAGTATTCTATTTGTTTTCTTGATTGCAGTAGTAATTCTTCAAGTTCTGAGAAGAAATCTTCTTCAAGTTGTATTCGATTTTATTCCTTTATTTCTTTCCTCGCTTTCTTTCTTGTGTTCTATTTCCTTCTTGTACTCAACGTGTAATATTCTTGTTGTAGCCGAACTTGTACTTCTTTGTTGTTTTGGATTGTGCGGTTTTGTGTTCCTTGTCTTGCTGCGTTTCTATCTTGAGAATATTCAAAGAATCACACTTCGTTTGTCATCTTGAGTGCCGAAGTCCACTTCACAATTATGCCCCAAGTCAACGTGTGGATCCTACTTTCTTGTTTCCTTATTCTTTGTCTTGTTCTCGGGCTCCGAATTCTTGGTTCCTCAAAGCACAAAGGCAAACCCGAAGCTAGCTGCTGGAATTTTTCTTCTGTGTCTTTGTCGGTTCTTGTAAGTGAAGATGTCTTCCTTGTATTTGGTTGGTTTTGGTCTCCGAATTTGCCGTCTTTTGTTGTTGTTGTTTGCTACCTTCGCATGTCCATATCATAAGAAGTTGAAGTTCCGTAAGAAGGATGTCGATTATGCGAAGGTACAACCGATCAAGACTAGAAGATATTTGTTGAGTCAAAGCTTGTGAGGATAAGTGTTGAAGTTGTTCTTGCTTTGTCTTTTGTTGTTGTAGGCGAAGATGCAGAGATGGAATGCCTCAAAATTCAAGGAGAACAAGTGCAAGTTACAAATTCAGCCGCCAATTGAGACTATGACCATGTTCTGTTCTTGGTCCTAAAAACAATTTATGTAAAGAATTTCTTTTTTTTCTTTGCTAATGCAATTTAACAAACAATTCAAGCATAAAAACACAAGGAAATTGACTAAAAAAATATACAATTTTCCATCCTATCACACTGGGTTATAAACTAAGGCCTGATATACATAACAAGGGCTATTGAGCTCTAAGTTGAGACTAGGCCGAAATCCAAGATACATCCCTAGTATATATCACAAATATATAAAAATAGTTCCTTATTTAGGAGATAAAATAATTTTGCCCTTATTAAGAATTATTAAAAATTTCACCATCTCTATTAATTTTGAAACTTACACTACCCTTAAAGAAAATTTTCCCTTTTTTGCTTTGCCTACATAAGTTAAACAACGATTATTGACTTTTCTTGAGTTAAAAGTTAATTGGTTAAGTACGTATGTCATACAATTAAAAATATATAGGGTCAATGCAAGATAAATCAATAGTTTAAGGGAAAGTTTATTTGTTGTATTTTAATCTATTTTTTTATTCTTTCTGACAATAAAAATATATGCAGATCAAAAGTCAAATTCTTTATTATAGTAATGATACTGATAAACTTGACATTAGCCATGGAGTAATAACTGATAACATGAAAATAGATCTTTTGTTCCAATTAATGTGTAACAATCGTGTGTCCCGTTAATAAAATAGAGTAATTTTATTAATAAATATTAAATTTTAATATAAAATGTATAAATTTTACTATTAATAAAATTATCTAATTTCATTAATAGAACATCATTGGTGCATCAATTGAGACAAAAGATCTCAGCTACTAATAACATAGGAGTAATATCACTTTGATTATGTGAACATAAGGTAGGAAAATTTAAGCCAAATGCTAATGTGGTGTTAAATTAGATTCAATTCACCATACTTTTTCTTTCTCGGAATGGAATAAGGAATTAACAATTCTTTAAAAAAAAGGGAAAAAGTTTATTTTGAATTAGATATATTTTCTTTAATTATAAAGTATAATTTGTATTATTTAATGTATAATTTTTAAATTTTAAATCATACATTGTTATTATTAATAAAGGTAATATGAAAAAAAGTTTTAAAAGTGAATTTTTTTTAAAAGACAAAAACAATTAAAAGTATTCTTCTTTTTTCTCCCCAAAGAAGGTAGTATTTGATTAGAATTTAGTATAATAAAGGTTTAGTTATTGTTGTTATTAGCTGGAGTATTTGATTATGTTGTAGTTAACATAGTTGTAGTTAATATAAATATTTCTTTATATTATATGATCCTGCATTGAGTCAAAATGTCGCTTTGGCCGAGTGGTTAAGGCGTGTGCCTGCTAAGTACATGGGGTTTCCCCGCGAGAGTTCGAATCTCTCAGGCGACGTTTGTTCTTCAGAAGCAATTTTGCCCCCATTTTTGGTTTAATCAATGTCCTCCTTCCGGCGCCTTTTGCCCCCATTTCGGTTTAATGTCCTGGCTTCCGACGCTTCAGCGTTTTTAGTCGTCCCAAAAAAATAATTAAATTAAATTAAATTAAAAAAGAATTTATTTTGATTTAAATATAATTTTCATTTGATTTCTCTATATTACTCCTTCCAGCCCATGGCCTGGCTTCCATAGGCTTCAGCATTTTTTGTCTTAATGTCCTGACTTCCCTAGGCTTCAGCAGTTTTAGTCGTCCCAAAAAATAAATTAAATTAAAAAAGAGTTTCTTTTGATTTAGATGCAATTTTCATTTGATTTCTCTATATTACTCCTTCCCGCCCATGCCCATGCCCATGCCCTGGCTTCCCTAGGCTTTGGCATTTTTTGTCTGCCCAAAAAAAAATTTTTTACTTTAATTTAAGTACAATTTTTTATTAGTTATTAGGTATAACATACTTAATAAATTAACTAAATATATAATTTTATATTTTTATTCTTATTTTTAAATTGTGAGTATACATAATTATTATTAGTAAGGATATTTTAAGAATTTAATTTAAAAGTGAACTCTTTTTTTAGACAACAAAAAAATTTGAAAGTCAACTCTGTTTTTGAGACAAAGAGAATGTTATATACTCTCTTTGTTTTAGGTTTTTGTTTATCTTTTTGTTTTTCCTCCATATAAATATATAATCCTCCCCATTAGCTGGGATTTTTTTTTTTTTTTTTAAGCTACTCCCTTCTCGTTGCCTTAGTAGTAGCAAGTTCTAATATCTAGGGGTGGTCAACGGTTCGGCTTTTAGTTTATTGCCTTCGGTTTATTCATTTGACATTTTGGAACCCCTAACCGAAAACCAAATAAAACCGAATAAACCAAACCGAATTTCTTATTTGGTTTTTGGTTTTATTCTGTTTAAACCTAATAAAACCGAATAAGAATTTGATTCGGTTTTATTGGTTTCACAATCCGAATAAGGAATTTGTTAACCAAATAAACCGAATTTCTTTTTTCTTTTTTTCAAAACTTCACAAATAAATTAAATAATTCGGTTTCAAATCAAACATTCACAAATAATTTTTCAAATTCATTTCAAACATGAAACAAACATTCACAAAGCATTACAAATTTACAAACTTCCTTAACTCCTTATGAGTTATGGCTCAAGACTCATCATTTGTAATTGTAATATAAAAATCATTTGCATATTGTAATTATTAATATATTAGTGTTATTACTCAAAACTATTAGCCTATTACTTATTAGCCTGTTAGGCATTAGCTAAGTAACTAAGTTACTAAGTTAGTACTTATTAGTTATTACTCAAAAGTCAAAACTAAGATAGTAATCATAGACTCATAGTATTATCTAAGTTAATGCCTAATTAGTAATTTATTCCTTATTTACTTATCACTTATCGATGTTAACTAAGTTAGTATTAACTTATGTATAAATGTATTTTTCAACACTAAGTTAGTATTAAATAAGTACTAACTAATTTAGTGCTTAGTTAGTTAGTAAACTTAGTACTCATTATTCATTAATCATTATTAGTTATTAACATATTACTATAGCTAAGTTAGTATTAAGTATTAACTATGTAACATGTTACTATGTTAGTACTTCTTAATATTATAAGTTTAACTAGGTTAGTATTTAGTTGTAATAATAATTACTTGATCAATAATAACTAATTATAAGTATTAATTATTATGATATTTGACTCGATTTAAATACGTATAATTAATTTGCAAATAATAAATAATTTATAATTTTGAATAAATAACCGTTAGTAAATATTATATACTTATATAATTATAATTGATAACTCAAAAACTCAACACTCAGTCATTTAATAGTTAATACTTAGTAATCACTTAGTTAACAACAATAAGTTATTAATTATTGACTGTTATATTGAATAATTGATGAAATTATGAATATATGATATTGATTCTAATTAAATATATAAAACATAATAATCGGCTAATCGCAAGTTATATAGTTACATGCTAGTACGCTATATAACCTACACTTACGACTTACATCTTCTAGATGCTTAACATTTTAACAACTTTGTCAACTTATGCATTATTTTATTTTTCTTTATTTGTAATTTGATATTTCATATTTGTTTAACTTTTAAATAAATTGATAAATTAAAATTCTTGTATAAACTATACTAGTATATAGTTTAATATATAATATATAGTAAAATTGTTTAGTATATAGTATATAGTTATATACTATATTAATATTACTATATATTCATTATATTGTCCATATCATTATTCATTAATGATAACAATAAATATAGTTCTATACATGATAAATTTTATAAAATAACAATAAATTTTATAATAACAATATAGTATATTAATGAAAACAATATTAATGATAGTATATTAATGATAACAATATAATATTAGTATATAGTTCTATACATGATAAATTTTATAATAACAATAAATTAATTATACAAAAAAATATATACATAACTACAAAGTCTACAATAGTTTTATAAATTATAAACCATAACTATTCTATAAAATAACATATATTTATATTTACACTTATATATATAAAATATATTTATAAATTTTAAAATTCGGTTTTATTTGGTTTTATTTGGTTTATTCGGTTCGGTTTCCTTATTCGGTTTATTCGTTTATTCGGTTGGTTCGGTTTTCGCATTTTAAACCGAAAACCGAATAACTTATTTAGTTAAAATTGAATAAACGAATTCATTTCAGTTTAGTTTTTCGGTTTTACTCGATTTTTCGATCGGTTTATTCGTTTAACCAAACCATGACCACCCCTACTAATATCAATTTGAGTTGGAAATCCAATACCATTTTCAGCATTTTCTTATAATAGAGTTGCCACCTATTTGAATTAAACGTATACGAGATTTAGTAGTTTTCTTCAACTAACAATGTATCATTTGTTCTTAGAGAAAAAAATCACATGATGTTCTTTTTATAGAACTACCCATTTCCTCTACTGCTCAATGAAATTTAAGTTTTGAACTGTGACATTGGGATAAGAAAATTACCAAACGAATTATGAAATTTAGAAAAATTACCAAATGTATTGAAAGAAAATGGGTAAAAAGATGGTGTAATTAAAGGGTTCAATAAAGATGAAGTATATCTTATCATCAAAGTTTTACAAGATGGAAATTGAAATCTATTTCAATTGATGGCATCCCAATGGGGAGTGTAAATATCCTAAACATATAGAAAAGTGGTAATTCCTTAGTCTATTATTTAGTCAAAATTTTTAATTTTAAAAGTTCTTCTTTTTTCATTTGTATTGACCAGAAATCTGGTAAGTAGCAGAATATGAGTAATAATGCATACAATAGAAAATTCCAATAAATTTTCTTAGTGAGTGAAGTAACATCAATATGACAGAAATTACTAAATGTGGTCTCTTTATTTCTGATCGAGAATTTATTATGAAATACTTGCTAGGTTTTGACAGGCATATATACTTGTAAGTGATTTATTTCAGGGATACAAATAATTGTGTATACTACGAATGGGTTCGAGCAATGGTTGTATGGTTTTAGCAGGAAAAAGAAACATGCAATATGCATGGAGAAAAATATTGAGGGGAAGAAGTTCGAACTACATGCACTGTTGTGTAAAATTACCAAATATATTCATCTAATTACAACTTCAACTTGTATACTTATTCTTTCTTAAATGAAGATTCACCTCAAACTTCATCCTACTTTGTTGTAACTGATCCTCAAAAATAATTCTCAAAGTATCTTTACATTATTTCTTCTCAACTGTACACAGAACTAAATACATCCCTCTATTGCTTCTCAAAGATTGATATTAACACTTCTTCAAAAGCATGATTTATTGACTCTAGATCCTCCTGCAAAGTAATTCAGCCGCTTTCTCCGATATTCCAAAAATCTTCTCTAAACTCGTGCTTCCATACTAGGAAATTATTTTCTGGCATGCTATAGTGACGGAATTTTTTTAATGGATGAGGAAATTAACAAAGATTAAAAAGCTCAAAAAATGAAGGGGGGAAAAGAGAAAATAATACACAAAAAGAAGAAGAAGAAAAAGAAGTAAATAGTTCAAGAATCTTGTAACGAAATTTTTTTTAAAAAAGAAAATTGGGATTTTGGATTTTTTTCTGGAATGTTAAGGAAAGGGGTAAAAGTATAGAGAGAGGAAAAATAGTTATTGAATTTGGGAATCAAGGTAAGGTAGAGTGGAGACATTTGCCAACAAACCCTCCCAATCCAATTCTCCCACTCTCAAGTTTCCTCCATTCCAATGATTCCCAATTCCCACAAAGTCATCTCCTTTGATGATTTGGGAATAGTTCAAGTTTTGGTTGTTATGAACAACTGTACCCTCTTTCGAGACATTAATATTGCTTTCCAAGGCCCTACCGTCCAACACAGGAAGAAAAAAGTCATTTTCTAACCCCATCGCATAAGGTTCCACCAAGCCATAATCTCCTAACCCTCCTCCTACTCCTACACCAACGCCACCGCCACCGCCACCGCCACCGCCACCACCTCCACCAAGCACGCCGACTTGGGCTGCCGACAGATTGAATAAACCGGCTGCGGCAGCTGTGCCATTAATGTCGAGATAGGTGTTGTCATGATGAAGGGGAAGAAAAGGGTTGAAATGGTTGAGCATGGGTTGTTGCATGGATGGTGATGAAGAAGTTGTAGTAGTGGAGTCCATGCATATAGAGAACATGTCTTGTTCATGCATGGGCTGCATTAACCCTAACCCTCCCATGATACTTCTTGGCTCTGAAGAATCACTGGTGTTTGGTGATGATGTTGAAGTGTTATTATTGTTAATATTACCACTGTTCTTCAGCCTCTTCTTTATTGTAGAGTTCCAAAAGTTCTTGATTTCATTGTCTGTCCTTCCTGGTAGACGTGCCGCAATTTGTGACCATCTATATATGGAAAAAAATGAAAATTAATTAATTAACTAAAAAATTATAAGGCACAAAATTAATTCTTCTGTTTTGTACTACTTTTTTTTTCTTTTAATTTTCATTTTCTAAATTATTGGGTTTAATTGTATGCCCCTTTTCAAGAGAAAATGAATAACAGCTAGCTAGGAAAATTAACAATCAATAATAACTAGTAAAATTTGGTTCTAGCTTGCATGTGATAAAGATCATTTAGGAATGAAAAATACACACACACACATACATTAAAAACTTCACATAATAAAATGTTTAATTAACTTAATTTGACTACATATGTAAAGTTTTTGTATGATGATTCAGTTATAACTAGACATAAGAGAGGATTATTAAAGTTTACTTAGGAGTAAGCTAGATTATATCGCTAATTAATTATTATCAGGAAAAAAAGGTCTACTCTCATATTTAATTTAACTAAATATATAGATTTCATTCAACGATCTACAATTGGAGCAATGGAATTTGATCCTATATCACTGTCAAACTCATCATGCAATGATACATTAAAACCAGTCTTACAAGTTTACTTGATGTTGTGTCACTTTGATAGTGCCCTTATTCCTAATTTTGGAGCAGTAAACTTTTATATGAATATTGCCATTTCTGGTTATTAAACTCTGGAATACAATTTGATATCCAATTCCTTTTTAAATTATTTAATTTTTGCTGTTCTACTCCTTTGTCTACAAAAGAAGTACACGAAATTGCTGGATTATATATTTCCCCAGAGGGAATTAGCTCGATTTATAAATTCTGATCAATTTCCTATAAGGAAAAACAACTTTGTTAGAGTCTCTATATCAAAAAAATGAAAAAGATTCAAAATACTGGCAAATGCTATCAATAAGGATCCCCCTCATCAAGGACTAAATGGAGGAGCCACCAATTGAATTCTTAAGAAAACATATACAACTACAATAATAAATGTGAAATCGAATAATATAGATCACATCTTGTCATCACTTTCTATTGAAATGTATATTTTTACTAAAAAAAAATCTAAATATATATAATTCTAAATGTAATTAAATTGTCCATATAGTTATCAATTTTAGATTTTGCACAAATTTAATAATTTGTACACGGCATAAATATAATCAACATATATATTGAATAGTGACTTTTTTTTTTAAATAAACAGAACTTTTCTGAATTTGATGGTTTCTTATGGCTTAATTACATATAAATATATAAATGAGTAATGATATTAAATCTCTCCCTTATTGATATAATATTTACATGGTAAAATATTACTCAATAATCAAAGTGATTATTGCATATTAATTTTACTGAAATTTTTAATTGTATCTATCATTATTCTACATAAATTGACACTAAGTGGAGGAAAAGTGATAAAATGGAAGGATCCAAATTTGCCAAGCACAAGAAATTCACATTCTTAATTCACTACAACAAATGTATACTCCAATATTCAACCATCAAATTAGCCAGTTTATAATTTCTAGATGAACATGTGCACAAAGCAGAAGAGTTCTAGGATAGAGATAGAAACCTGTTTCAAGAATGGAGTGTAAATGGACAATGAGTTCTTCCTCTTGAGGTGAAAATGCACCTCTTTTGAGGTCAGGCCTCAAGTAATTAATCCACCTTAGCCTGCAACTCTTGCCACATCTTTGCAACCCTGCATTTCTAGCAATGTCACTCCAACACCCTTGTCTATTTCTCAACATGTTGTTCATAAGTTTCTCATCTTCTTCCGAGACCACAATCCCTTCCGAAGTTTGATTTTGTTATTATTCCTCTGTCCTTCCCCATTATTGGATCTGCTGGCTTTCTCATTATGTGTCTTCAACAATTTTCCCACAAAAACTTGTACTAAATTTTGGCTTATCCCAACTTGCTTGAATGGGATGGCAGTGAGTTATATAGCTGAGATAATAAGGAAGGAGGAAAAGAAAGAAAGGGAGATAGAGATTAAGAAGATTATGTGAAGTGGAAGCAAATTATGTTGAGATTTCTCTGCCTTGTGAGTGAAGAAAAATGAAAGGAAAAAGACTTGGAAAGAGTCAAAGACAAGAAGACCAACCGTTCCTTTCTCTTCTGTTCAGGTCCCCCTCGAATCCGTTTTCCACTCCACCTATATACGTTTATTTAACTAAACTGTGTATCAATTTTTAATAACAAAATCAGACATTTTCTGTTCCAACTATTCTTCTTTTTGTAAGGTAAATTTCAAGTATTATGTTGAAGGACAAGTGGCACTGTTGCACCAATAATTCAGTACAAAATTGGCAATCGATATGAGGAATCAATAATTGCACTAAAAGTAAATTCAGTTTATCTACTATAGTAAAACTGGAAAGTAAAAAGTATACAAATAGAGATCCAGTTCCGAATCAATAATAGATACGAATGTTATTTAGTGCATCAAATCAATTACAATAATTATCTATGAAATTATCGTGGTTATAATTCAACCTCTTTTTCTATATCACAAAATAGAAAATTATATAGGTTGAAGAAGTGAGCTAGCTAATAAAATAAATCTCCTTCCTCATATATACCCTCCTAAGAGGTTCAATATTTTAAGCCAAAAATTAACCCCACAACTATCTCTATCATCATCACCATTACCACTTCATGAAGACTTCGTTCTCTCTCACTCTCTCATTAAACACACTTGTGTCTCAAGTGTAGATTCTGGCAAGACAGGGAAAGAATAGTACAGGAGAAGTACTTCATTCATGTACTTAAAATATACATAATAATAGCATCCCCATAGTTCAAGGCCATGCATGGGCAACATCTAGACCATATAAGAATAATGGTTTTGTTTTGTTTTGTTTATTACATGAAGAATGGGAAGGAACCATTCTAAGCCCATCTCGCTTTCAATGGAGATTACACAATTCTTAAGCAAAACACCTGTCGGACAGATGGATGGATTGATGGTAATGTAGATTTAGTTAGTGTTTTCTCAAAGAAATTCATTAAGATTTGAATTGAATATTTTATATATGTATATTAGCTGTTAAATATTGACAACCCTTTTGGTACCAACTTTTAATCCTTCAAAAAGAAGACATCATAACGAACTTATGAGTTCTGATGAAGGAATACAAATGTGTTTCTTATGTGTAATCATTTTGATTCTACATTAGACATTAGACATTGGACATTGGTAATGGTTCAAATTTTGTTCAGTGCACGAATAGATTGAGGAAGGTCATGTATGAAGTTTAGTATAGTTATTACATTTGTGTAAAATCACAAAGAGAAAAAAAAAAAAAAATAGCCTTAACACTCCATGCATGTTGCATGCGTAACCGAAATTGTCTTCTCAAGAAAGCGATTCATGCAAAAAGAAAATACGGAGACTGTGGTTGGTTTTTTTTTTTTTTAAATCAGAATTTGAATTGCCTAATAATTGAATACTTTTGTTATTATGGGATATGGTTTGAATTTTATGAAACCTAAAAGTAATTCTGATTCGTTCCTATTGAAACAGTATAAATAAGTTGAAATTTTAGCAAAAAGCTTATGTTTCAAACTGAATTATAAAGAAATAAATACATTTTTTAAAACAATTTTAATTCTTATAAGTAACCAAGAATTGCTCCCAAAGAGTGTTCTTATGAGGACACAACCAACGTTACATTGTAAATTTTGTACTCAGAAAACTTTTGAAACCCAAAGTCATATAATATTATGAGAATCAGATATTTGTTATAGTGTTTAGTTCTTCATTAGAATTATAATTACTTTGGAATTGAAATTTTTTAATTAAATTTACTTGAATTTTATGATTTTTTTTTTCATTATTCTAATTCATTTGTAATGGCTATGTGAAAATATCTTTAAATTATATAAATTTCTTTAAATTTTTAACTAAAATATAAAATAAAATATATCTACAGGAATCAAACTTAAAAATATTGTTTAAACCAAAGTACTAAAAAGTAGTTTTTTTTTTTTTGACAATCCTATTCTATTAAAATTGTATTAAATAATAAGTATGTGTTCACACAATGTAGGTAAAACTCCTTGTTAATCAACAAGTGGGGAGGACAAGAGAAGGGTAATGATTGAAGCAGGGTTCAAATCCTGACCTCTTCACCCTTAGGTGACTCTAACAAAAATTAAGTGACCAAATTAAGAGACCACTGGTGTGAGCCCATTAGTTCAAAAAAAAAAAAAAAAATTTGGTGTTAGTGATTCATGTTTTCACTTAAAAACAAGATACCACCATTCTCTCTCCTTCTACCTCTCCCTCAACCCCACCAAAAAAAACCTAAAAAATTGGTTGAATAGTTTTTATTTATTTTGATCAATAGTCCAAATGTTTATTTATCTTGATCAATAGTTATTTGTCTTGAACAATAGTGTGCATTGCGTATTCCTTCTTGTAGTAACGTAGTAAGAACTCAGGCTTGATGGAGACATGAAATTTATGCATTTGAGCTACGTTACATTTCTATACATTTCACAAATATCAACACCACATCACCATGTTCTTCCCGGCCGTTAAGACTTCATTTTCTCAATTTCTCGTTTTCCTTTCCTTCACCTAATCCTTCATCATGCAGATTTTTACAACCGTGGAGGACACGCCAGGATGGATTTCTCTTTCATTTCGTTAAACATATCAACCTAAATCAGTGTCGGTACAATCCATTATAAACACTGATCTTACCAAGAAAACCAGGGCCTTGTTCCCATGGTGTCCATAAAATATAATGCAAATGTTTGATCCGCCATGTAATACACCGTAAACTATGAAAAGCGGCTTTAGGGTACCCACAACAACAAACTTGCTGAGCTTAGAAGTTGCGCAATCTCTATCAATCGATCCAAACACGCAGAAAAAGCACAGGAAAAGTAAAACAATTGCGAAATGTGCCCAGCCTCTTGGACACCAAAATTATTCTTGCACAATTGTACCACGGATGAAACCCAACAAATCTTTTTAAAATGCATCATGAGTAAAAGTGATTGGAATTGTTCTCCTGCAATTTACAATCTCAAAAAGGTCGTACAAAGAGCATGTTTCTCTTAAGATACTTTTTATTTGCAATCAGATATGGAAAACAGGAACAGAAAACAGGCCGGACCATGAAAATACGTATGACTTTCTTTCAGTGAAGTTGGGGGAATGAATAGATGGGAAATAACCAACGGTTCAGAGGCCATGAGAAAGTTTCAACAGTTTTAGATGCCCAGAATGGGTTCCCGCAGGAATCTCTCCATCTGGCGTGCCCTTGTCCTTATAGACATGTCAAAAACCTTTTGGCTGAATTCAACCACAATTCCACCAAGAATGCTCTGATCAATCTGGATGCATAACAAAATAATCAGAACCATAGCTCTAGCAAAGAAACAGAAAAGTTATCAGTCTCACGAGCATTGGAAACCATAAACTTACCTTCTGATCAAGGATCACCTTCTTCCCTTCTCCAATAACATCCTGCAGCGTCTCTCTCAGTTCTTTCTCCTCTTCTGGTGGAAGGGGCTGGTAGAAAAGGTAGTACTATAAACATCTAGAGAAGTTTCAAATGGCTTTTGAACATGTTTTTCAGTCCATAAAACATGGTGATCAAGTGGAAGATGAAAACAGAATGCGTTATAGATATTTTTCATTTTCTTAAAGTTATCTTCTTTTTCTGTCTCTCCCAAGGGACAAACATGTTATAATAACTTGCTTAAGCACCCTAAATAACCCAACCATTCATATCACCTCTAAACAAGCTGAAACAACCATTCAAATTATATGGTGTCCACATAATGCTCCTAAGAAAGACACCTAGCAAGAATTTAAAGCAAAATATCTATTTATTTAACATCACTCATTAAAGATTAAAGTTTTGTGGCTACAAGAAGATTTACTGCAGCTAACTGTAATACTTTTCAACAGGAAAAATGCACAGCCAATGAGTACTATACCAGGATGACTTTAAATATCCAAAGAAAATATCAGGTCAATGCAGGAGAATTTTTATGCCATCCGACAGTACAAATATAGTACCCCTTCAAAGCTACAAATTACTTAATTCAGCTGAAACATGCTAAAATGCAAAATGCAATCAGTACCCATTTTAAGTCATTTGTAGTCTCAGATTTAATGATGGAATCCTATAGCCTGGAGTTTTCAAAATGGGTGAGTGAAGCCTGAACAAAAGCAATGTATCACAAGTAATCAAGTAACATTTAGGCCATCCATCTAAAGAACTCAGTCATAAAAAGTTCAATAAAATGAAGATTTGTACACATGAACATAGAAACACAAGAGTGTCAAATTTGTGATGCAAACCTTGGATTGATGAGGTTCATCTCAACAAAACATAACTCACTAAACAACAAATTTTTAGGCTTAAAAACCAAACACAAATGTATGTCTTTGTTCATATATAACATACTTGTTTATATTTAACATCCCAGGAAAGGGGAAATAACTTACAAATACAGTTGTCACAATGGCTTTGACTTCTCCCTTATGCGCCATGGTAATCTCTTTAAATCTCTTTGCAATATTCTCTATGTGGTTCAGCCTCCCATTTTCAGCCAAAACAACTATGACAAACGAGATGAAAAATAAGTGCAAATATTAGCAATTCCTCAATAGCAGATCCCACCAATCAATTTTTTCAAAATCAATTATCACCAAAGTAAAGATTAACTAACAACAAAAAACAAGAATATAAAATGTCAACAATCTACTGTGTCCATATGCAGTAAACCAAAATACTGAAATAGGAACAAAATATTTTAGCAGAAAATACTGTATTCCAAACTTTGTAAATAACTACAGCTAATAGGCTTCAGAAAACACAGACCATGGCATCCCATCTATAATCTATCAGATAGTGAATTCCAGTGAGCTGGTATTTTTCTCACAGAACATGGTAGGATTGAGTTTGATAACATTAAAGCAGAATATTTGTCCACAAAGCAAGGCAGCACATCATCATCATCATCATCACCTTTATCCCAAACTAGTTGGGGTCGGTGGTCGATAAACCTAAGGACATAAATCCATAAAATAAAGAAAATATAACAAAATAAATAGATAAATAAATAGATAAATAGATAAAGAAATAAATAAAAATGCTAAAACTATAAAGGGCAGTCGGGACCATTAGAGTTTTACTCTTCCACCACACTAATAGTTTTTCACCACTCTGTTCTACTACAAACCATCCGCCAATCTATTTCCCACTCCACTAAATCTTGTTTTACTACTTTTCCCCACGTAAATTTCGGCTGCCTCTCCCTTTCTTCCCATCATGC
Organism: Gynochthodes officinalis; assembly: GCA_020080225.1. NCBI lineage: Eukaryota > Viridiplantae > Streptophyta > Magnoliopsida > Gentianales > Rubiaceae > Gynochthodes > Gynochthodes officinalis. The sequence continues at coordinate 14,875,399 of CM034616.1, forward strand.
TCTTTATAACAAGCAAGGCAGCACATGGCTAAAAAAAAATATCAAAATCTCTGGGGGGGGGGGGGGGGGGGAAGAAGAGAAGGAATGAATGATTTAATGTCAATATTTCAACTAGTAAATAGGGTTACATATTTTGTGTCAGCAACACTTGAAACTTAAGAGACAGGTGATTCATGTCAAAGAATAATTTCTAAAAACAAATGATGGTTCACTAAAGCACAAGATCATAAACAAGCAATGGAAATACCTTTTTATACACAAATCTTTCCATTTGCAATTACAGCAAGGTAACCAAAAAGATGCATGATTCTAGAAATGACCAAATTGAAAAAGGATCTTAAAGCAGGGAAAGCTCAACACTTGGTATCAAGAGAACATTCATAGTGTCAAGAAAACATTAATCAACAAGCAGTCCGTACTAATTTCAAATTCTAAATCTTTACCCGAGCTGAGAATTAAACCCTTGCCAATTTAACCCACATTTCATAAGAGACTGTCCATCCATAGTCACCATCTTCAATAACCATGCATGCACATTGTAACCTCAAATGACATTGATTTAAAGAGGCCAGGTGATAAGCAATCTCTCATTTAAAAAGAGGAGAATTTTGAACTAAAAACCTTTTCTTCCTCAGATCCTCTTATATCACATCAAAAAATTTCTTCCTCTGAAAACTCTAAATTGTGCTTCCTAACACCTCAGTTTCTCAACTTCGAACTCCACTAAATCAGAATATTCATACAGAATAGAAGTATGTGCAACATACCCAAGAAGTTCTTTGTTACATCAGAGAATTTAGCTTGAGAGGCAATTTCATTTATGGCATTGACCCGGGTCTTTGAGGGCACTGACAAGTCCTTCATGAACTGAGAAAACTTAGGACTATTTTTTGATGCCCCAACAAGGTCCAAAATCTCAGATTCAACCTTTTCCAAGGAATTAGCTTTCACAGCTGCAATGTACAAAGCAGGCATAATTTCCATATAGCCCGAACAATGTTACAGGCACCTAATACATTATCAAAAAGAAAACAGACAATCAAAATAATGCTTGAATTAACACATTCAAGAACTAGTGATTAGTTAAAGAAAAAAATCGTTGAAAAAAGACTACAATTTTTATTAGCTGTTTTGACCTAACCCCTGTTGTCATTCATTCTAGAAGCCATAGGCAACAGCAATTGTTCCTCTTCCTTTGTGTCCCACCAATTAAACATTTTCAATTTTCACCAGGAAAAAAAAAGGATGATATATTTGAGCCTGATAACCGCATCTTAAGATACACATAAAATTTACATCAAACAACTCAATCGAACACAATATCCTTGTGGGTAAAAGGTTGCTCCTTATATCTGCTTCATTCAAGATTTCCAAAATGTGACTGCAGTATTAACCAAAACAAATGATCCTCCTAATCTGAAAACCTCGTCTGCAACATAATCAAAAGTGATAATCTTCTTCCCAAAGCATTAGGAACTTAGAAATTTCTGACTTCAAAATATACACAGCATATGCATAATGCGTGCTAAAATGCATCAATACAAATTAGCCAATATCCTTTCTTCTAGTTAACATAAAACTAGAGAAATTCCTTGCCTTAATTTTTTGCTCCTTCGAAGCAGCTGTAGCAGAGTAAGTCCTTGAGAACTGCAAGAACAAAAATCAAATAAGCATCAGCCAGCTTCAACAGGTGCAATAAATCTAACCTTTCAAATTAACTAAACAAACACCCATCTGGAAACCACATTTGAAGTGAAAATAATATTGGAAAATCAAGCCCATCTTTCAATGTGGGCGTTTTGGCATTGCACCAAATAACTAAATCAACTGCACCAACCCTCTAACCCAACAAAACACAATCTTTGCTTCCCATTCTTAGTTCTTTGTTGTTCATGTTCTATTAAGAGCATACAAATGCGGATAACGTTCATAGTGTTTTCAAACAAAAATACAAAAGAAAATAAAGCCCTCCAAGGCCAAGTGAAAATGACATAAAGAAATAGGAACCAACTCAAACAGTTCTACTTCATGCTTTATATATATATATATATATATATATATATATATATATATATATAGCGAGAGAATTTAAAAAATTAGGAAAAAGAAACTAGGGTTTCCCTTCCTTTTTCCAAAACCCCCAAAAACCAAATCTACGAAACTACTACTTTTGATAATTTGTTCCCTAAGAAGGCAAAAAGTGAGTTTCTTTCATAAATCTTCACACTCCTCACTTACACCAAAGCCCGGGGTGGGGGGAGAGTGTTGAGGAGAGAAGGGGGAGGTGGGGAAGAGGCCAAAATGAGGCATAAAAGTTAAAATTCATGAAAAATGATATAGAAATAAAGATACAAAAACGATTAGGGACCTCAGGTTTGGTGAGCGTTGGGCAGAGAAGCCCACGCTGAAGAGAAGCGGATCTCTGGGCTGCTGACGAAGAAGATGAAAGGGAATCGACAGAGAGGATCTTACGAAGGAGAGGAATGCCTGATCTCAACCGTGCAACAGCCATTGAAATGGATTTTACGGTGACAAAGCCCTTCTGACGGAGAACTATTGCACAGAGAAATTTTCAATTTAGAGGGACTCAATACTGAACGCCGAATAAAATAGAGGAGGAGGAGGAGGAGGATGGAACTGGGAAGTGGGAGGAGAGTGAAAGCCTAGGAGGCGTGAAATGTGTATGACTGTATGCTACTTCCGTTTCGAATGCCACGTGTCCGTTGATTTATTATATTATTTGTATTATATTTTGCCACCACATTCTTCCAGAATTTTGCTACTCCAACGCTGTTATTTTTCAAGTGAAAACTTACGCGAGTGTAATTATGAATAATAATCTAGCATTCTTTTTTTCTCTAAAATGATAGTATATTAACAATGTGGCATGACCAAAATCAAGTACATAACCACAATAACTAATTGTGTTTAAATGCTGTTATGTGAATACAATGTTATAACTCACGAAAAACAAAAGATTTCTTAGGATCAAAAGGCCCAAAATGGGCAAAAAACTAGCGGGAAGAAGCGCCAATACACGTGTTGAAATTTAGGCGATTTAGAATCAACTAAAAATACAACAAAACTAAAAATTATCTTCAATTATCTTGACCAAGGATCAACCAATTTTTATTATCTCAATTAAGATGCTATTTTAGACAACCTTCTTAATAACTAGCAGATATGGTTGAAGAAGAATATGGAGAATAATTGAAGTAATAAGCCCTCATTACTTCAATTGAGATAATAAAAATAATTTTATTTTTGACTTAGAATTTTAGGAGTTTTTCGGGGAAAAATAGTGAAATAAATCATCCCTAAAATTGAAACTAAAAGGAATGTATAAACCAACATTTTCCATACGTGTTTGTTTATTTTTAGGAGGTTTTATAAGAATAACATACTAAAATTACAATTGTGTTTTTTTACACCCAAACTGTAATGTAATTATATGGATTCCTTTCTATTTGATTGTATGAAAAAGCTCAATAAATTAAGATTTCTTCATCGGTTCTAGTTATTCTGAAAAGGTGGACGAGATTAAATAGAATTATTTGAAAAGGTAGCTAGCTGCAAATATTTTGATGCGTAAAAAAGAAAAAAAGGCCAAATTATTTTGGCTTAGGGCTCTAACATTGAAAAACAAAAGCTATGCAAAAGTTATAAATTCAACACAATCAAACAAACACAAATTACAGCAATGCTATAAATTGGTGTATAATTAATATCGACTTCCCAAAAAAAATAAAAAATACTCCTTTCAACCCAAAAAAAGAGTCAATTTTCAAAACTTTATCTTATCCCAAAAAGAGAGTCTTCCTTTAAACCAAATCCTAAAATATATATAATAATAATAATTATATATACACGATTAAAAAGTAAAAATATAAATATAAAATTATGCATTTAAAATACATTGTACATAATAACTAATAAAAGTTAATCCTTTGAACCGTATTAGTACTCAAGGTCTGTGGGATAGATAGTTTTAGTCCCTAAAGCTTTCAAGTCAACAAATTTAATCATTATAGTTTCAATTTGTAATAATTTAAAGACAACTAATAGAAAAAGTTAATGATTTAATGGTTTGAGCATATGAATCCTACATTTATATAATATTTTCGGCAATTTTAGTTTCTAATATTTAAAAGTTTGACAATCTTACTCATCAATGTTTAAAGGTGTGACAATTTTAGTCTTTAAATAATTTAGGTAGACAAATCTATTTATATAATTTAAATTTGTAAAAATAAAAAAAATGGTCCCGTTAGCTTAAAGAAAAGAGGAAAAGTAAAGTGTCTCATATCTATTTTTATTTTTCAATTCAACACGGGTAAGAAAAAAAGAACACATTTCTATAACCGAGTGCATATCTTATCGGATCTTCTTCCATCTGATACGAAACAATGGTATCATTGGAGTAGATAGACAAATTACTTTAACTATAAGAAGTCGTGGGGTGGGGGAGGGGGAGGGGGGTTGGTTCGGGTAGATAGGGAAAAAAAAAAGAATTGAATTGAAAATCTTTTTTGGAGATATCCATTTTTCTGGAGAGACATATAAGATATCTCGACATAGCGACGTTTTGATAAAGGGAAAGGGAAAGGGGTGGGGCTGGGATTGGGAAAAATTGAGAGGTGGAGAAGAAGGGCTGGGCGTGGCAGAAACAAATGGGAAGGGGGAAAAGAAAGGAAGGAGAAAAGAATAGGGGTTTTTTTTTAAACATTTAAAAAAAAAAAGTCTAAAATCAACAATTGCAAATGTCAACTTTTGTAAGAGTGGAATACTTTTTTTTTATAACAATATTTATTTAATTTACATTAAATTAATCAATAGTTTAAAAAAGAAAAAAAACTCTATCAGTGGCTTTTCTCTGTTGACATCTTTTATTATGGCCCAATTGCCAACAAAAGATACACTTGCCTTTAAGTCCTACCTTAGTCAGTCTCTCTCCTTTCTTTTGTTTTTATTACCTCTAACTCACTTCGCCTCCCATTCGTTTTAAGCTTGCTTGGCGCTCTACCATATGGTGGAGGAATATGAACAAATTACATATGGTGTATACCACACATTTTGGCCACTGAATGATAATATACAATGGTCGTAGCACTTTAGGTAGGTCTCAATTGTGTGCAAATCATTCGCATAGTTCATCGACTCCTCATTAAGTGCCTAAAGTGCTGAAATGGCATACAACCATGATTTCAATCAAAATCCCATCGCTGACATGTGTGTTTCCTATCCCTGACATTTACTACATCTTTCTCACTATAGTCATACCTAATGTCAACATTTTTTTTTTTTAAGGTACTGAAGTCTCTTCATACGGTAGTAGCAGCATCGTCTGATTATTCAACGCTTGCGGTAGTAGGTGGGCGACGGCGTTATTCAACGTATGCAACGGTAGTAGCAGAATCGTCTGACTATTCAACGCCATGCGGTAATTGGGTGATGGTATTATTCAACGATGCAGTTGGTTTCACACAACGGCGAGGTGATAGATAGAGATTTAGTTCTAGTTTTACATTAAAGCCATTTGTATTGGGCCATTTGAGATGTATAGTATCATTTTTGTATAGTATTAATCACCCGATATACCCGGGTTTGTGTATTTTTGTCTTTTCTTCTCGCTCGTCGGGTTTTTGCCCCTTGTGGGTCTTTTGTCATTTTTAAGGACTTTTGTTTTCGTGGGTTATAAGTATTTGCTTTTGATTGACACCACGAAACTATCTTAGCCATTGCGGCTTGTAAATTGGCCATTATGCCTCTGATTAATAGACTATCGTTTCGGAAAAAAAAAAGACCTATACAGCACACAATAAGTTAATTTCTTCTTGTCATTCTCGATTTTCTGGAATAGATTGCCTTGTTTGATTAAATTGTCCTGGCTCTATTCCTATTTCTTGTAGCCTTTGCATCACATACAATTATATCCCTTCAAGTGTGCTTTGGGGTGAATTTCATGGTTACTTGTGTATGAAAGTTTTGTGTTACTTTCATAATTGCAATATATATATATTCTTCAGTGATATTGAGTTGCACATTTGTTTTATTGATTGTGAATTATAAAATGATATTGAACTTGGTTTTCTTTATGAAAGTATTAGGTACTTTAGAGCAATATTGTTAGAACTTGATCAAAACACAAACTACTAAAGTCATGGGGTCAAAAGTCAACCAGGCAAATTAATAGTTAAAAATTAGATAATGTCATTATGGTGTAATAAATAAAAATTAATTATAAAAATATTAATATTAATATATAAATATATTAGAAATAAATTATTTAATTTTTTAGTGTAGTTAAGTTTAAATTTAATATAAATTGTATGAAATTCTAAGTGTATAATTGAATAATTTTAAATCATACAAAAATATTTTAAATAAAATATATTTAAAAATTGTATTTTCTTGTATAAACATTTAAAATACTCAATTTTGAAGCGTTAAAATTTTTATAAGTACAAAAGGAGTTTTATAAAAATTTTGAATCAAACTATAATTTTACTAAAACTCTTTTTTTAATTTTTTTATAAAGGTAAAATTTTTGACTCCGTTAAACTCGACATTCAAACTAGAGTTTAACCGTGTTTTATAAAGCAATTTTTGATAAAAATCAGACCAGATTAATGACTAATTCCTTGGTTGGAGCTATCAAATCAGTCAGTTTAGTCCGATTTTGGCAACATATTTTAGATGTAACTTTTAAACCCTTTAAAAGCAATTTTGGTAAAACACAAGACCGATTCCAACGCTGGGCCCCGCTGCCCATTTTCCCTTCCAAAAAAGTTAGTGGGGGCGATTGAAGGTGCGGCAACGGTGCGATTTTCGCACTGTTCCCGCTTTTCCCTTTTTTTTTTTTTTTTTTTTTTTTTGGATTATTGTTGTTTTTTTGTTTTCGTCTGCGATCTCTTCATACGTCGGTAGTGGTAAGAATCGACTATTCAACGCCATTAGTAGGTGGGTAGCCGCTATTCAACGTATGCAACGGTAGTAGCAAAATCGTCGACTATTCAACGCTTGCGGTAGTAATTGGATGCGGCCTATTCAGCGACGTCAGATTGGATTCCACAACGGCATGAGTTCGTCGTTGTTATTCAACGTCTGCCATTGGCTTTCGCGGCGTGCGTGGTGAGAGATAGACGTTAAGTTGTAGTTCTTTCATCATAGGTCATGTAGTGGGCCACGATTGTAATATAATTTTGTATAGTACTAATGTCACGATATACGGACTTTTGTATTCGGGTAGTTCTAGGTTGTCAAGTCCTCAACCATTCTGCGTCTTGGCGGGGTTCAATCTGATTGAGCTTAGGTCGTCTAGGTTGTCTCCTTTCCGTCTAGTGCGGGTTTAACTTCCCGTCATGCGGGTTTTCTTTATTTTTCTTTATTTTGCTTTCTTGTCCGCCGTGAGCTTTGCCCATGCCCTGTTTCGTGGGTTATAAGCGGCTAACTTTTCATTTGCGGCACTAAACTCTAGCCATGTGGTTTTATCATTGGCGCTTTGTGCCACTCTATTAATATATCTACTATCGTTTTTGGAAAAAAAAAAAAAAAAGCAATTTTGGTGATAAGAATTTTTTATTGATGTTAAAAATTTATTTTTATTTGTAAGTATTTATTGTTTAATTTGATAATGTTTCATAGCACGAATAATAATAATTTTATTACATACATGCATTCTTCAGTATTTATTATAAAATTATTTTTTACTTTTTATTTTAAAACTAAACAAAATAGCTTCAAGGCTGAACTAATAATTTCAATTTTTTTTTGTTATTTTAAAACTAAACAAATAATTTGATGATTATACAATCTCCCATTCATTTGGATGGGCAAACACTAGTTGTTATGATGGATAAGATGAATATGAGAGAAGATAAGGTACGTAATTTTACTTAAAGATGAAGATAATGAAGTTATGGGAAACAATTATGGTTCCATATGGACTTCATTGCCACAGAGAATGCAGAAATATATTACGGGCCGACTATGATGAAAGGTTTATATTTATAGCCAAATTAAGCAAGAAAATCTTTGTTATTTATTTTCCAAACACAAAGGCAACAAAATCTCTTGGAACCAGATGTTGCGAAATTGACATAATTCTATTGCTAGCCAATTCTTATGTAGAAAAGGGAGGGGGAAAAAATCATATTTGGCCTTCTAGCTTTGACTTACGAAACAATTTATGGATAGCATGTGTAGTTTCATTGGCCAAACAAAACCAATTGGTAAAAGTGGAAAGATTTGCACATCAGAGGAAAGCTTTATGATTGCTCCGACCATTTTATGTTCAAACATTGTGCAGACTGAGTCATATCAACCAGTAATTAACAAGTTCATGACATCTTCAAACAATTCAAATACAAAGCAAAATAGTGAAACAATATGCATGCTTATTAATACCAAAGAAGATGTCCTTCATAAAGTTAAAAATCTCCCATTTCCAAGTTCAGTACTTGATTTTCCATAATACAGATGAATGTGCATCATCAATAGCATACTTCAATGCAGATGATGTGCCTGTCTCCCCTTGGGCTTCCAACTTAGACCTCAACATCAATAGCAACTCCTGTAACGCGATTGCTTTCTAGATAAAGCTCGAATGAAGGCAGTTACCCCAAGCCATTTGGTTTCGTCCTTTCCTACGTTAAAGATCGGACGAAAACCAGTATTGGTTTGCAAAGCACGCATCCTTCTCTTCATGAGCTTGTGCATATACCTGACGATGAACCAAAATATTGAATATGCAGAAAGATGCATGCTTTCATAGCTACAGGGGAGGCTAAAATTTAGTGGGAAAAACAAGAATGCCAAGTTCAAAACCATTAATGACATAAATCAGCTAGATGTTCAATACCTCAGGGATGTTTCAATTGCGTCCATGCAGCACTCAGTGCTGAAAGCAGATATACTGGAAAAGTTACGGATATAACAATTGAACTTCATAGCACAAAGCAGAAAAGCCTGATATATGTTTAGCCTGATCACTGCTGCTGAATTGATGTTTGTGTCATAGAATATGGGATGGCACTTAGGTCGTAGATAATCAGATAACTTGGACTTCAACAAACGAGCTGGGTGATCATTCCAGCTGATAGTGAGAGAGGAACTTAAATGACAATTGAGGTACCTGTTCACACGTACAGGAGTCAATTCAGAGGACAAGAACGAAAGAGGATTATCACACGACAAAGGCAAATCAATGAAGTTTCTCCTATATGAACAGGAAAATTTCTACAGTATTTTAAAACATTTACTCCCAAAATGACTTTATGCTAGAGATTTCTAGAAAATCAATAATCAGTAGCAGAAATTCAGCAACGGCCTTATATGCATGACAACAAAAATGCCAGCTTCTTCAAAGAACAGTGAAAATATCAACCAATGAAGGGATTAACCTAGTGTAGTCTGCCTGAATTTCCAAAGTGCAGCAATTCACAAGCAATCCACTCCATCGAAGAAATGACATTCCATCTCCACCCACATAGAGTCTATTTGACTCAAATCCTGATAAACCATCCATGTCAAAATTGAAACCAAATTTTCTTTCATTCATATAGCAATTGTATCCACGAAATCCTCTTTGCATCCGAGAGAAGAACAGTGACGCCTGCTTCTTTGATGTCGATATGTAAAGGTAGTCATCAATAAACCTAAGAAGCAGATAATTACAATTCCCCATAACAGTTTCATTTTTAGGATGGATTTTTGAAGCTGAAGTTTGATCTGGAGTTTGTTTGTCAACAGAATCTCCACTGGCAAGCTCACTAGCTTTCTCAAGAAAAGGGAAAATTACATTCTTTTCCAGATGTCCATAGTAAAATGAGCAGAGCAAAGAAGATAGGACACATCCTTGTGAGATACCAACTCTCTGCAAGTAAAATTTTGTGTCTAATTGAAGTACATTGTGCTTAATGTGCTCATTCAAATAAGAGAAAATCTCTACTTTCCTCATCATTGTTCTCGGTTCCTGCAACATCAGCGATGGAAAACGTTCATAAAAATTGTGAGAAGCACATATTTCATATTCTTCTGGAAAAATTAACAAGTTTTCAGAACGAGAAAAAGTCTAAGATGCTAAGTGAAGCAGTTCATATAGTGCTTATTTAGTTTCTACTACAATTTAGCCAGTCCCTCCATTTTTTTATCTGTCATCAATGGCCTTATTGTGATCAAGAGGTTATCATTCAATCATAAGCTTTGGTAAAAACACAAGAAACCTATCTTATGACATAAGTTTGCAAAAGCAGACGTGACCAAAATGTCAGTTCTAAACCATCCCGAGAAGTAATCTTTACCACAGGAAACACTATCATGGAGAATTGAAGAAATTCAAGCACAATTTACTTAAAAAAAAAAAAAAAAAGGAAGTCCAAATTAAGGAGGAATTAGAGCTTCAATTCACCTAAATACATTTTTAGGCAGAACCAGTGAACAAAAATTTTCAGCCTGAGATATATTTCCAAATCTAAGGGTTGAATTGATAACTACTCTTTCGAAGAACAGAACACACATTTTCACCTGAGGACCTAAAATCATACCACATGTAAAAGATCCAATGGGATCATTAATGTACTGTGAAATGGAGGCAAGGAAAAATTAGAAACCTTATGTAGCTCTGAAAAAGAAGCATTATCAGGAACAATAAATGTAGCATGCATTTGGGAGCTACAAGTTCCTGAATCTAGCAGCAAATTACTGACATCATTCTGGCCATCAGATAATAAAATGCTCATACGACAATAAGTTAAAAGAAAAAACATAGCAAAATGATGGTTACAGATACCATTCACCAACAGAGTAGTTCAAATTATCTCACCTCTTTGACCAAAACGCCATGCAGTGTGCTAATGGGTACAGAAGTTGCAGCTGCAGAGCACCAAGAGATGTGTTCTTGATGTGGTAGCATCAGCTGCTGGCGAACCATGAAACATTTCCTCGTGCAACCAACTTGAAGAGACATATTTAGAGGATATTCATCATGTGATATCACATCCTCCATAACACTGAGCAATTTATTCTGGTTGATAGAGTCAAAAGCCTTCGACACATCCGATACAATTATACAAACACCAGGTACAGAGGAAGATTCCCTCTTTAGAAGATTAAGAAAAGGTACAAATTTCCGATAGACATCAGTGTAATCAAAAACTGATGAACCTAACTTCTCAGGTTCTTTCAGTTGTATACCTTTTAGCACTGCATGCACACCTTGGAGAACATTGTTTACAGACTTAAAATAATTGTACTTTACATTTCTTGTATTGAGTGACATTTTAGATGAACTAGAAGATGGACGTATGGAACAGGACTTTACAGGAATTCTTGACGGTGCTCTAAGGTTTGCCAGTACTCTGAAACCTCTATCCCTTGGACGAAATCTGATTCTTGAGAAACCAAATGATCTATTTCTAACAATTCTATGAACAGAAGCATAAGTTAATTCACCATAGCTACGATCTTTGAGGCTGCTTAAAGCTTGGTCCATCAGCTTCTGCCAAACAGATATCCGATAGTAACAGACATCTTGTTTCCCATTTTCACTTTCTGTTATATAGAAGTTTGTTTGCATCAAGGGAACCACTAAACACGAAAAGAACCATAAAATCCAGCATTGTAACACTTTGTGTCTCACAGCATCAGCAGCATTAAGCCTGTTAAAACTCTGCATCATGCATGTACTACTACCCCTCTTACCATGTCTAGGCTCACTATTGCTTACGTAACATAACGAGTGTTTGTTTGATAACAAGGGAAATTTAGATATTTTTAAATTGTGAGTGCACTGCTTCAAAGAGAACTTCTCAAATCTTCGAAGGCGCACAAACATGGATATGTTCTTTCTCAAAATTCTCCAATTATATGGACTTCCTAGCAGATCTTGAGGAACAATGCTCCTACAAACAGCCCATATAAATGAGATAACCTGCTTATTTAGACAGTAAACATTGCTTGGCTGTAACTTATAATCATAGTCTTTTGGAATCCTCATGCAACTTTTGGAATCTGTTCCAATGATCTCCGAGGGAACATCACTAGCATGCAAAATCTCATTCGGTTTATGCATATTTCCCACAGATTCACTTTCCTGAAACCAAGTAATGAAATACATATAGTTCCAATTTCATGGTCAGATAGTACACTGCATATACCTCCTAAATCAAGCTTAGTAAAATTCTTATCAAAGAATAAGTCATACACAAGGTGATACAGTTCCATTTCTGAAAATGGATAACAGCAGGATTTTGATTACAGCATTAAGTTCCAATGCAAAAGCACATCTTGCAAGAATATTAAGCAAAAGCAAAAGGAAAAGTCCAATCTAGCTATTTTCTTATGTGAAGAGAGCATAAAAAGATGAAGATAGAGAACAGAAGCCAAGAGACGCAAACCATCATGCCTTATTTTAAGGGATAACAAAGGAGAAGAGGCCACCGTGTATGTCAAACAAGATAGGCACTGTACAACATTAAATGCTATTTGTTCAAAACAGTCTTGTCCTCTAAAAGCTTAAACATTTGGCACAAGAGCCTACCCCTTACATTTTGCCAGAGTAACATTCCCCCACACAATAGCACATTGCAAAACAGGTTTAACAAAAAAAATGTTTTGCAGAACACCTTGGATCGTAAGGAGCAAGTTGATGGGACTTGCTTTCTCCCTTTACTTTATTAATCTATTTTCTAAAGTTTATTGTGGCACATGTTCCAATTAAAGGAATTGGCTTGTTATGACTTAAAAAGATGAATAGTCTAAAGTACTTCGACCATGTTGCATCTCAAAAACCCAACAGAAATTAACTCTAACCTCAATCATACCACAATGCTTATCCAACAACTTCAAAAGCTGACAGCCTCTGACTTTACGTATAAGAATTTTAAGTTGCTTGATGATTGAGTGATACCTGCATGATGAAGAACATAAATCAAGCAGAGATTTAAGGACAAACAAGAAAATACCTCCAAGACTCCCTAAGGGTGAACTTTAATACATCCAATTCACAGTCACAAAATAAAACCCGCAGAATTTTAAGATGTAACAAACATGATAAAATGTTTTAATTATTCCACCATGAAAACAAGTTGAAATCCCACTTTAGCATCAAGGGCTATAGGAAGGTTCGTGACAACAAGCACAAATTTCTAAAGAAATATTAAGGTCAGTCAAGAGGCCTAGCTCCTCAATATCATTGCATACAAGATATTCATAATAAAATAAAAACTTTAACGTCATCCTCTTACAGCAACTTCCCCAGATTCCAGATTAGCATTTCTTTTGATGAAAACCTGAATCAGTGATGCATAAGTATTTGGTTGAATGTTTAACATTATCCGATTGAATCCATTATTGGCTTGAATTTTATCAAACAGATATGAAAAACCATAGAAAACTCTTCCTTTTGAATTTAAGGATATTCTAATACAAAGAAAAAAAGAATTCAAAAAGTAATAATCCTCAACATTACTCGAATCTTTGTAAAAGAATTAGAAAGTATTATAAATTATGAATTATAAATTATAAATTAGTCAAATAGAACTAGTACAACATAACTAGTAATGCTGTATAATGAATCAGTAAAACAGAGCCCAAAATTAATAGAGCTAGTACAGATCAATCATTTGAAAGTCTTTGCACACCAACTGCACAGTAGCCTTTCCATTGATTCAGATCAACAAACTAAACAAGCAAACTGAAAAGGCAATACTTACAGGCATGTGGATTTGATGAAACAATATTTAGTGCTGTGAAGGCAATGAACCAATCGAGCTGTGAAATGAACATCAGAAGAACCGAAAATGTCCCTGAATAGGGCATTTGCACCTGAATAGTTGGGCTTCAGAGAATTCAATATATCTTATATCACTGTTGTCGTAAGAAAAATGCTCTTGAAAAAAATAAAATAAAGAAAAGGTGCAACGCAGATGTAATATAAATCTCTTAAGTTGAAGGTGGGAGTATATAGCCTATGGGGGTGACAAGGTTGGACAGGGGATAAATTCATATTCGGCAAGGCACTTAAAAAGACTAGAGTTTTGAACTTAACAATACTGATCAGTTTGCACCCAACAAATTTCATGGTGCAAATGAGAAAGGATCACAATTCTAATTAAAGCAATTTCGACTAGTGTGATGGCGCATAGTAATGAGGTTAACAATGTCAAATCAATAGATATACAGAGGCAGACAGAAAGAAAAATTAGCAATAAGTTTTGAAGTCATGCAGGAGGATACGCTTCTTGGGGAAAATAGATGGATAATTCTTCAACTTGTAGAATATGCTTTGCCGATCAATCTGAGCTTTCCTAATGATCTTAGGCAGGGTTTGAAATATCAAACAACAAGGGCACCTTGTCTGCAGAAACAAAAAATTCATATAGGTATTACACTTAAGTCTAAAACTCTTAATAGATATGAATAGTTGACAAGCATAACAGTGTATAAAGCACAATTGACAGCCAGCCACACAGATAGAGAAATAGATATGTATGTGTGAGTGTAGAGGGAGAAAGATGAATGAAGTTTACTCAAGCTATACAAGGGCACAGTAAATTCCTCTTCCCAATTTTTGAAATGCTATATTCTCAACGTAAAATGGAGTTGATGGTCAGCTCATAGTTATTGAGCCATAACACTTCACCTGCATTAAGAGAACATTTCTCTATACTAATCTTAGAAGCCAAAAGCTTTAAATCTCCTAAATTTACATCCTATCTCTTCCAATTCTTGTTTCTTAACGATGTCGATATTTATAGCCGCTCAGAAAATAAAACTTGGTATCTAGAACTGAAAAATTGAAAGCAAACCACATTCAAGATAACTGCAAATCCCAAATCATTTCAGTCATGAGATTTCTCTTCCATAAAGTAACATTATATCTGTCATACCCAAAACTAAACTCACAAATGGATATAGGATCAACAAAGAGAAAGAAGCAGTCTAAAACTTCAGAATGATCAAAAGCATATTCTCTAAGGGAAGTTGTTTGTAAAATCACCTCCTGTGAATGAAGACCCGATAACTGTTGAATCCACATTGAGGCCTATATATGAATTATCTTTGTCATTAAGACAACTAGTGCAATGGATCAATTCCTGAGAACTCAAATGCCTGCGCTTTCTATTACGCTGCCAACTATACTTTCTTACACGCTTCTTTGATATCAAGGGCGGGTTGAGCTCTCTTGGAGATCCTCAAGGGAAGATACGTCCGTTGAAAAATGCTTAGCTCCAGCAGCTATTGCAGTTCCATGGATTATATTGTTTTGGGAGAACTTTTGCCGGCAGCAACTACCAGGTGGAGTAAATTCATATCTAATACTACAGCCAACACAGCTAGGAGGACATGAAGAAAAATCAGTATTAAAAGTGCTAGTGATTTGCAGATCCTCTGTCACTAAATCTTTTCCATCAACTCTTTTCCTTTTCTTCCCAGATCCTGAAAATATTTCAGATCTTCACAGGACTTGGAAAGAAAACACTAGAATTTTCATTACAATGGTAAATAGCACAAGTTACTAAGAGAGAGCCTAGTGCAACCAAATTGTATGAATATTTTATAACACATGCACATTGAGGTTCATGATAAATCAACTACTAGTTAAGTTAAGAGACCATCCAGTAACATCATACAGGAGAATCAAGCATGAAATCTAAAATATGGTAGTCTCATCTAATGTAAGGTCTATGAGGGACAAACATACTCAAAGTTACCATATTTAGGCTTTAAAAGAGCCCCAAAAAAATGCAACTAGAACCGGAACAAAGACCTTAAGACCTCTAACTTCGATTTCCAGCTCAGTAACCAACAATTATCTTGTAACTGGAGCAAAGTGCATTTGCTACACACCATCATAACCAATCATCCAAAAGCAACTATGAATTTGCAGAGAAATGTCCTCAATACAATCAAGTCAATATTCTTAAAACTCTAAGAGATCCAATCGTCAAGCTTTACAATCAATGTTAACAATCAATAACGACACTGACTTGTACTGCTTCCAAGTTCCAGTCATTAACATCATAGTATAATTGGCTGTGAACTATACAAAGCATCAGGTATTTGTAAAATAAGGTAAGATTCCTGCATAACAGGAAATGTTTCGCCAACAAAAAAGCAAGTGGAAATGGCCTAGACAAATGTTTACCATGGTGAAATTTTGAAGGATAATGTTTAAAGTTAATAGAATCCTTTGAGAATGCTTTGCACAAATCACTGATTGGAAAGCCTGAAACCTGATGATGTTTTCTGTGAGGAAGAGGCAAGAATATTAATGTATTTCTCAGTAAATAAGCCATAAGATTGTCCCCAACCTGTAAAAAAATGCAATCTGAAGTCAAATAACTCTAATATGCACATTATTACTGAATAAGGGACAGTAATTGGTGCTAGGGAAATATATGTACCAACCCGTTTCAAGAGGAGGCACCATGCGGAGGAGATCAGATGTTCTACTATGGAACTCAAGCGGCTGCTCTGTCAGATATCAATCAAATAAACTATAAAGATTTCAACTATCTCCCAAGTTTGATCATGAATATCAAAACAGACAAGGCTGTGCTTAAATAAAAGTTGACATGGTAACTGACCTTATCGTAGCCACTGCATAGCACATTTGAGGATGCTGGTTGTTCACAAATTATCATTTCAATATTTCTTCTTACAGTCTGCAACCACACAGAAATACAGGCAGTTATTAAAAATTTGTTCATACTTTTGATCAGTACAACATTATGACAATACCATGCAATCTAAGTTCAGAGATTGTAGTTCTATTCTGCCTTCCTATCTTAGAACAGTTCAATTATCACACACCACGTTTTCCCTTAAATTCTTTGTTGAAAAAAAAATTCACAGAGATTAAACATTATTGAAAACGAAGAAATGTTTAGTCGTTTCATAGAGTCGCATCAAGAAAACGAACATTCACGTGGCAGGTTATTTGGGAGACTTCTAAAGGAAATCAACCGATTAAATTACATTTAACGATCGCCAGAAAAGAAAAATACCCTATTTAAATAGAAAAAATTCAAAAATATCTTTTTGGGTTCAATCCAATTTTCCCGCCAAATATGTAAAGAACCCCAGAAATAAACACAATTTTCCCGCCAAAATCATGAACCCCCCAAATTCCTCAAATAATATAAATACACGAATCAGAAACTCAATAACATAAGCGAACGACCTCAAGCTGTGACCAGCGATTGTGAGGATCGAAGCCGGAAAAAGGAGGAGCTTGGTAGGGAATGACGACGAAGCACTGATCGAGGAGTTTCCGATAATCGGCCGGATCTTTATGTCTGAGTAAAAAAGACCTTGCTTTATCGCCGCTGCAACCTAGGCAGCGCCGCCCCTTGCACCGGCAATTCCCCACAGCCGGCGGTGGTGATGGAAGTAATGACAGAACCGTATCCGCTAGTGTACGCGCTTTGTTGTGAAAAAGCCTCCATAGTACCTCTGGAACTCGCCTTCTCTTCCTACCCTTCGCCATTGATGGAAAGGATGAAAGGTAAGAGAAGAGAACCACGGCCTAAACCCCACGAGGCTCTGTGATAAAGAAAAAAATGGCAAGAGTTGCCATTTCCTTCACTTCCTTGGGAAGCGAAACGTTGTCGTTTTTCTCATTCATCCCAAAAGTTACATCTCCTCATTAATTATCACTTGGCGGCCGATGCTTCGAAGATTGATAATGGCTTGAATTTTTTCTTATTTTATTTTATTGAAAATTAATAATATTTACAATGAAATTTATAGGAGTTTAAAATGTTGGACAACAAATATAATGTACAACAAATATAATGTTTCCTTCATTTTAAAATTCACTGACTATAATATAATTTCTTTTTAGTTACAATGTTACCATTAATAAATATGCTATTTTTATTTGATCTTTACAATATTTCAATTTTAGGTTATGCATGATTATAATTACATATATCATCACATATAATTATGTTGAACTCATGTCAAACCATTCAGAAGAAAATTATGCAAAAAATTTACAAAATTATTATTATAAAATGTAATTAGAAATTGATCTATATATTTGAAGTTTATGGTATCTATGAAATTAGATATGGAAATGAAGAGAAGAAGGAAATGCTAACTTTCAAGTTGATGATTGCAATCCAAAAGTTTTGCCACTTTTAAGTATCCATTGGATATAGAATGTTTAACGCTAGAAATGTACACTCCTCAAAGCATCAAATTGGAATTTTCATGCATACATAAACATAGCCAAATTTCATAATAGTCAGGAAGAGAATTATTCTCTCCTTTGATATATTCAATGTCAAAATCAAAAACGGTTAAAATAGCTTGCCACCTTGCAAAAATTTGCCTAGGAGCAAGATGCTTACCATCTTTTACGCAAAACTTCTTTTGTAGATTTACAATCAACTCGTAATAGAAAATTTTTATTTAATAAGTTAGATTGAAATTTAGAAATACATCAAACAATTGCAAGTATTTCCTTTTAATTGTAGAATAATTTTCTTTGTGAATTAGTCTAATGTTTAGATGCAAATGCTATAATTTGCTCTTTACCATTTTGAACTTGTTTTAAGATGCCACTGCCAATATCAGAAGCATCAGTTTCAACAATTTTTGGGCTGATGGATCTGATAGTGCAAGATAAAAAGTGTTTTAATCTGAGTTTTAATTTGTCTAAATATATTTGTATGAATATCAGTCCAGGCTGGAGGGGTTTTCTTAAGCCGATCATGCATAGGCTTAATCAAATTACTAAGTTCTGGATAAAATCAGAAACATAATTTAAACATCCTAAAAACCTTTGAAGTTGTTGTTTATCTAGAATTTGTTAGCAAATTAAATCGATCTTTCAATCGGAATAATAGTTCCAAAGTGAATGTGATGACCTAGAATCTAATTTTTGCCTGAAAAAGATTAATCTTTTTCTGAGACAGCTAAACCATTTTGTTTAATAACATGCAAAAATATATTAACACGTTTAAAATGCTTATCAATATTTTTAGAGAAAACTAAAACATTGTCAATATAAACAATAATAAAATTTGAATAAGGATTAAAAATATCATTCATAATCTTTTGAAATTCAGAAAGTGCATTTTTCAGACCAAAAGGTATTACGTTCCACTCATAATGTCCAAAAGGTACAGTAAATGTAGTTTTATACCCATTAGAAGGATCAATTTGAATCTGCCAAAAACCAGATTTCATATTAAATTTTGAAAATATTTTTTAGCATATAATTTTTGAAGAAGGTCTTTTTTGTTTGGAATGGGATATCGAATCCACAGAAGAGCTTTGTTCAAAGCCTTGTAATTAATTACAAGTCTTGGGACCGGACCCCTCTTTCTATTTCAGAATTTTTATTAACATAAAAAGTAGGACAGTTCCAAGGAGATTGACTCTTTTGAATAATCTTCTTTTTTAGAAGATCATTTATTTCTTCTTTATAATGCTGAAGAAGTGCTTGATTCATCTAAATTGCCCTAGCTTTAGTAGGAATTTGACATTCGTCAAAATCCTTTTCATAAGAAAGGTAGACAACATGCTGTTTTCTATTCCAAAATGCTGTTGGAATCTCAGCACAAACTTTCCTTTGGATTCTAGACTCAAGATGTTTAATTGTATTTTGAATTAAAAGTTGTTGAAGTTGTTTTTCAATTCTTTTGAAAGATATTTCTTGAATAAGAAAATTAATTTTATTTTACTTTAAAGTTAAAACATTTATTTGAGAATCATTTGAAAATAAAGTATTTAATTTTCTTTCCAAATGAGGTTTGACAAAATGAATAAAAGAATTTGGAATATTTTGAGGGTAAATCCCTTTAAAATTAGTCAAATAGGGAGTAACTTGATAAATAAATAGAGTAACTAAATAAGCTAATCTATTTAAATCTTTTGCTAAAAGAAAAGATGTTTTTACAAAACGATTTTGAAAATGAACTTCAACTTCAGGGAGTTTATAATTTATTTGTAGTTTAGAACCATTTGCAGAACGAAGTCGTTCTTTTGTTTTCTCAAAGTAAATTGAAGGGATAATTCCTTCTTGTATCTGACACATATCACTTTGTATCCTATAAAGCAAGAATTTCAAGTTTAAAATTATCTTTCATCACTAAAGTAATTAAAATGTCATACTACTGTTGAACCAAAGAAATATGATTTAGAAATTGTTCTGTTTCTTCAATTTTTCTGAAGAAGAGGGATTTGAAGAAGAAGGCTTTGAAGAGGTAAAAGGTTCTAAGAACTTTCTTTTTTCAGAGATTAATAAGTCAATAACAAAACGATCTAATTCTTGTTGTGCTTTAATTTTCTTAATTTCTTCTTTCAGAAATGAGACTTCTGATTGAAGATCTTGTAAAGAAACTAGTTTAGGATTTTTTGGAAAATGATTTATAATATCATTGAAATTATAAATATTTGAAAATCTGGGATCTTTTGAAAAATAGTTTTCAGGCTCTTTTTCTACAAAAACTTGTTTTAATTTTTCAAAATATTTTTTCTTCTTTTCCAAATCTGAAATTTCTTCAAAAAAATCAACTAAAAGATCTTGTCCTCTGGTAAGAATATTAATTGAATGTTCTTGTTCAGAATTTTCTGAACTAGAACTGTAATAATCATCTTGATCTTCTAATTGATTTAAAAGATCATCAGACTCATGTTCTGAGTTGTCAGAATTGTTAGAATCAACAAGCAGTTTAGCTATTTGATCCAACACTGTTTCTTCTAAATTTAATTCTTGAATTTTCTTTTTAAGTTTACAATACCGGGCTATATGTCTTTGTTTTTTACATTTATAACAAACAAAATCTTTGATTTTTTTTTTTACCAAAATATCCTTTAGAAAAATTCTTTTTGAGCTTGGAAGGAAGACTGGGTCTATACTTTCTAAACTTAGTTTTGGACTACCTCTTCCTATGGATTGGATGATAATTAGGAAGACCAAATTGTTCAAAAAAAGATCCTAAATCTTTCCGTTGTTGGGCTTTATCCTTAGCTAATTGCCTAAAGATTTTATCTTGTGTACAAATTTTTAAAGTGACTTGTTGTATTTGATTTGTTAATTAACAACATGTAATTTGTTCATAAAGAACTACGCCATTGTATTGGACTCGTAGTTTGTCACGAACCATATCACGCAAAAATTTTGGAAAACCATCAAAAAACTTTTCTTTCCAATAGGCTTGATTTCCATCAGGCCTTGAACAAATTCTAGTAAAAAATATATCTTTGGACCATCTAAAATCAGATAGTTTTTTACATTTCAAATTATTAAGGAGCTTAGAAGATCTATCTTTGAAGATTCCCAGGTCTCTAATAAAAGTTTTTGCAATTGTAAAAAGAAGAGTAGAAACAGCATCAGAAATAGTTTGACCATTGACTAAAATGGGTTCACCATCTTATCGAATTTAATAGAATTTAAAATTTTATTTTTATCTTTAGTTGATAGGTGTTCATCTCACCAACCTTGTAATTGACCTGTAAAACCAACAATTAAAACATGAGCTGCTAATTGATCAACTCAACTATCGTTGTTCGTATCTGTGGCAACCATGGTCATTTGTTTTAGTATTGTTAGAATGTTGTATTCAGACTAGCCATTAATACACCATTCATAAATACTATTTGCAGTATAACTATTTTGAAAAATACTTAGTTTTTCTTCTAAGGCTAAGTCGGGATAAGTAGCCGTAGGGTAATAAAGTTTTTGTGAATTTTTCCAAGTGGAAACGACATGTCTTGACTAGACCTATTGGGTCTAAAACTCCTAAGTTTGGCAACTTCAAATTCGGATGACTCATCATTATCAATATTTTTATTTAAGACACAGACTAATTGGTTGACAGAGGCTGAAGCTGGCTCATTTGATCTGGATTGATGAGCAAGAACTGAAGATGACCCCATCTCCATTTTCTGCTTAGGCTTAGGAATCTAAAATGACTCTTCTATTTTGGCTAACCTTTTCTCAAATTAGGACAAAGGTTTTTCCTGAATAGGTTTAGTCAATTGACTAGAGATTTCATATTGTTTGAATAAAGGGACATTTGGAAAAGAAGTAGCGGAAGGAATAGTTGAAAGTTGTAATTTGAAGTAGAAGGAACATAAAAAGGTTGAAGAGTAGTTTTATTACTTGTAATTAAATATTCTTCAATAGTTTGCAAATATTTATTGGTATAATTATTTTGCTCAAAAACACTTTGTATATTTTTACCAGTTATTGGTTATGTTTTAGTCTTTCGTTTAAAAGGAATAGCTTTTAAATCAACAATTTTGTAAGAAATTGTTACTGGTTTATTTAGAGGAATTCAGATGGAATTTCTCCATTCGAAGTTTTCTATTTTTTCAAAACAGAAATAGTTTATCAAAAGGAAAATCAATTGAATTTTCTTGTTCATAAATAATGAACCATTCAAAGAAGAAAATATGTTCTTTAATTTTATTAAAAAAATTATAGTAATTTTCTTGAACTTGTTTTCGAGAATCAATTTTGAAAATTTCAAAAAATCATGCTCTTTTAGAAAGATTTTCTTTAGAATAAAAATTCTTTTTAAGATATTCTTTATCAATTTGAAAATCAATTTGAGTATCTAAAGTCAAAGTTCTAAATTCACTAATTGGAGTATTATTAGTGATAGTAGAGTACGTTAGAGATTTTGGTAAATCCCTTTGCTCTAAAGAAGATTCCTCAGTTTGAACTATATATCTTGCTTGAGGTATACTTGATGAATTGTCCAGGTGTTGAAACCTAGTTAAGGATGAAGACATTGGTCTTAAGTCAAACACGGAATGTCTAGGTTGACAGTAAATAGGAGTAGAAGTAGAGATTCTATGGTTAAAAGACCTTTCAAACCTGATCTGGACTGTTCCTGCTGGAAATTGTTGGATACTAGACATCGTAGTATTTTTTACTGGAATAGTGGGTGCTGCGTCAGGTAGCAACCATTGTTCTGGAAGTGTTACTTGATTCTAAGTAATAGACTTGGGTACAGTTATTTGAGATCTTGCCAAATCTGTTTGAAATATGATAGTTTCCCCTTTTTTATGGGTTTTTAAGGCTTCTATACTAAAGGCTGAACACATGGCTTTGTACTGAATCCTAAACAAAATTGCTACTGGGAGTGTTCTTATTTTAGTTTTATAATTTTCAGTTTTAATATTTAAAATAAGAATATACAAAATGTTTGTATCGCGTAAAGAAATAGTAAAGTTTGAAAAACAATCAAAATAAACTGGTCCATCACACAGACTGGTTTCAACCATTCCGAGTAATAAATTATCAAAGTTTAAAAATCTACAATCTCTTAAAGCAAGTAAAAGATTGTATCCAGACCTTCCCTAGTTAGTGGTTTTGCAACCACTTGTACTAGTCTAAAATGAAGATAATTATATTTTTTTAAATGTTTTTCTATAGTTTTTCTTGACAAAAGTTTAATTTCTTCATAATCAGAATGAACAGCTATAGTTTGTTTTACTATCTTAATTGTATAGTTTGAAGTTGAAGACCATTTTGACTCATGATAAACATGATTAGTTGAGTGTTTACGGATTTTTCAATTATCTATAGTTTGACTAATGTTTTCTAAATTTATTTTTTTCTTTAAGAAAAGTGTTTGAAGAAGAAGAAGAAGAAGAAGAGGCTTTCGAAAACGATCGAAAAAAAAGCCATGTTGCCAACAAGAAAGCAGGTAAACAAGCAATAAAACTATAAAACTTATAACCCCTTCCCTCCAAGTGTCAAAAGCTTTCGAGTTCCATGGAAAAATAATTATGAATCTTCAGTTTATGTTAAAGTTATTATAAATTTACCAAATAATTCTAAATTTTAACATTTTATGTTAAATTTGTTATAGACCTACTAATTTTACTCAGATTTACCTACTATTTTACCAATCCTAAAATCTTTTGAACTCTAAGACCCTCAACAATGACAATGGACTCCTTTGCCTTACAGAGTCTTCTGCCATAACACACTGTTGGTAAAAATAAGCAAAATAGAAATAGATCTGCATCAGAAAGGTTAGATTCATAAGAACACTAACATAAAACATTAAAAAAATTAATTACAAAGGTAAGATGTACAATAACAAAATCATAAAGTACTCAAATTCATAATTACAATCTCACTTCCCTCTCTGGCTCTAATTAATTAATATTAATTATTATAATTAATATAAATTGATTTATAATTAACTTATTATTATTAATTTATAATAAATAAATAAATTAAGATTAATTTAATTAATCATTTAATTACTTAATATTGTAGTTTAATATTATAATTAATCTAATTAATTATTATAATTAATGTCTAATTAACATTAATTAATTTATAACTAATTAATTACTTAAGATTAATTTAATTAATAATATTTTTATTAATAATTAATTAATTTAATATTATAATGAATAATTAACTAACCACCATTATTGGTAATTATAATTATTTCCTATCACAAATCAACCGGTACAATTATAATAAAAGAATCTACTATCATTTTCCATTATTATCATTTCTATTACATTTCTCATTCCTTTAAACGAACCAACCGCCCCCTAAATTTATAAGCTGAAGATTCTAATCGATTAACATAGTCAATAATTGTTTTGGGAATGTTAAAGAAGCAGAATGTTTGGCATTCACTACCTTTCATACAGACCTCATACTACCTTTCACAAACTTTTGTTGGCTGTGGCCAGGCGTTCAAGTAGTGTGGGCAATTAGTGGTGCGAAAAGAGTGCATTTGTCCTTCGTTCTTTTTTTTTTTAGGTTCTAATATGTCCCTAATTAATAGGGTCTACGGCCCTTTCAATTATGGTTTTGTCCTCTAGTTTGGAGGGATTTGTGTACCAACTTGGGAGGAGGGGTATCCAAATAGGTATAGGCAGGAGTTAGGAACAAGACTCTACGTTTAGTTTCTTCTGTAGTTTGTAATTTCGGGACACTCAGGTAGAAACTAACAAGTTAGGTTATTTTGGTTGTGTTGTTGCTATTTTTTTTAGTTAGGATAATTAGGAGGTTGTCTTACCCAACATATAGGGGTTAAAAAGGGTCCACACTCATTCGATCATTTATGTATTGGTTAACTTTGATCCCAAAGTTAATAAAACTGTCCCATAGAATGTATAACAATGAACACATTTGGCCTTTCATTTACCAGATGCCGTGAGTGATGTAGGGAACCTCAAAGAACTAGGATGTTGGATGTTTTCGACCTTTTAATTTACCACTCTGGTTTGGGCACTAACGGTATCATCAAGTGCGTGTTTCAAAATTAGGAAATATATTCCAACTACCCTAGCAATATAAATATGCACGTAGTATGGAATGTTTGTTTCAAAATTAGATTTTAATACACTCTCTTTGTTCCACAAAAAGTCTACTTTCACATATTTTTTTCTTTTATCAAAAACAAAAATTTACTTTTAAGTAAAAATTTTATATTACTCTCGTTAATATTGACAATATATGATTTTAAATTAAAAATCATAATAAAAATAAAATTATAAATTTAATAGTGTGTGTTATATTTAATAATTAAAAAATTATATTATATTCAAAATAGACATTTAAGCTATGTTTAAATTGTGTTGTATTTAAAAATTTTGTATTGAATTACTTTTTTTTTTTGTGTGTTCTTGATTGTTAGGGTGGTTTTGGTTTTTTATTGTGTGAAATTACTAAAAATATAATTATATATCTTCTTTCTTCATTTTTTTTTCTTTTTGTGTCTAAGAGTTCGGAATTACACAAAATAAGAAACCTCTTCTAAACACAAAATCGGGGGCTGATACAAGACACAAACTCCCTCTATTAACGAATTTTTATTTGAATAATACTCGGAATTTCTCAAACATCTCACCATGAGTAAATATAAAAATATAATAAAAAGTGAGGTGTATTTTTCTAATGTAGTGGTTGAATACTTGAATTCAAATTCTCTTTGTGCTTCTCAACAGGAGCTCTTCGTGTCTATAAAGTAGTTTAAAATACATTAAAAATGGCCTAAAGAAAGAACATATAGTTAAAAGTAGATTAAAAAGAAGAATAAGAAAAAAAGAGAAATCAAAGAAGCAATCTAACAAAAAATTGGGTCCCCAGCCATTAGTAAAAGCAAATTAATGTCTGGAGATCCGGATCATTTGTGTAAACAAATGATCTTCTTATCTCATTACGTCTCATTGAAGAAAATTTTCATACTAAAATTATTTTCGATGCAGGACATTATATCTTGTCATCGTTTTTTATTAAAATATATTTTTTATTTAAATTTAAATAATTTATCTCGATTTTAACAATTTTTTCCCGAACCTTTTTGGTTCTTTCCTATTCAAACTTTCATTTGTAGCCATGAAAAAAATAATAATACTGCTGTTCCAAAATCATAATTAATAAATACAGAAGATTCAGAACCATTGCCTCATCAGGTGAGATTCATTGTAGTAGAAAGAGGTTCATAAAATTAACGTTTAACATCCCATTAAAGAAATGTTGAGGAAAAAGTGAAGAATGAGTGGAAAAACAAATCAACCCGAAACAGGATGAGTGAAGTGAAAAAAGAAGAGCAACATTGCTGCTGATGACCGTAAGACAAATTAGACAACGAGGGAGGCCAAAATGCACATATTAGAACAACAAAGCAAACAAAGAATCACTCTTCTAAAACATGCATAATTCACACATCTTGACTTGCACGTGGTTGAAAAAAACCACAAAGAAGCAACTAAAGATTCCCATCAGAAATATTTGAAGCTTAGTAAAGCAAAGAAAAAGGCAGACGAATTCCATATCTCATACCCTTAAATTGTTGCACCCCCAAATGAAATTCATGGCTCGGCAGCTGCTTTAACACTATACACACTAAAGAATCCCTACCACAGAGAGTTTATCTTTGATATCATTTCTACCGCAAGGGATATAAAAGTCAACACAAAAAACAAGAGAAAGCATATAGCAGGTTTAAGCTGGAGCACATATCTCATCCAGTTTAGGTTTTGAGGGTCAGGAGGGGAGAATATTAACTATACTACATAACAAAAAAAAACGCATAAAGGCTGGACGCTGATTAATCAGAAGTGGTGATCCTTCCTTGAAGCGTGCTGACCATACTATCAACAGAGGTCTTGACTGTGGGATCATATTTGTCAAACTGAGATACATCAAGTTCTGGATTGACTTTCTCTTTTATTGCATCGACGGCACGAGTAAAACCTGCCTTGAAACAGGGTTCCAAAATCTTTGCCATTGCTTCAAAGAACTCTGGGGACGCCTTGCACTTTTCCACTGCAGTTTTTGCTGACATTGCCATACCATGAACAAGCTCCTCTGTCAAATGTTTGTAGGCCGTTTCCCAGTAAGCCAGCTTGGCTTTGAGCAACTTCTCGTCACCCTCAGTTTTCTGTTTCTCATTCTGGAGACGGGCAACCTTGTTGAGGGCATTCTGCAGTTGATTCTCGAGCTGGGCAACCTTGTTGAGGCCATTCATGACCCTAGCTTCAGCATCATTTATATTGGCTTTGAACTTACCACGTTCAATCATGATTAACTCAACCTCATTGGCTTCACTTTGATAGCGACGAATAAGCTCTTTCATGATAAGCAAGCTCTACAAATACAATAAAGTAAATAAACTGACAATTTGCTTTCTAAACCAATTGAAGGTGAAGTGTTAACCAGCTGGTTAGCCCCTCCCCAATGCAAATGTCAGAATTTGGCTTTAGGCCCTGGAATGATTCTTCTGTGTAGATGCCTTAAATTGAAAATTTTTTATTGAAAAAGAAAAATTCAAGAAAATTACTTGATTGCAGCACGAATCATAAAGCTCTAAAAACTCAGTATCAGAAAGATGCAGATAGTTCTCAAGTTGTGTGTCCTTGTGGATAGCATTGACGACTGGTATTTCAGCATTGGCCATCTTGGCTTGAAGCTTGTTTAGTTCCATCTTGATGGAGCCAATATCCTTGGCCTGCCTTTCAAAGCAAAGGATCAGCTCATTCATGGTGGCCTCACGCTGAAAAAAAAAAATCTAAACCTTAAGTAGCTAACTAAATAGAATACACGGATTAGTTTACAATGAAGTTAAATTGAAATGTCAACCAGCTAGTCAAAAACAATTTGGCTAAGCAAGGCAGGGCATGTATCGGGAGCAGGATTCCCGGCCCTTGAGTGTGAAAGCGTGTGCAAAAGCTTGCTACTAAACTAGAAAGACAAAAACATCATGAAATTGAAAACTACTTAGTTGGAGCACAAATTGGCAAAATCTAACACCTTCTGAGTATCAGCAAGAAGCTTATCCAATTTATCTTCACAAGGAATTTGCTCTGCAGAGACAGATGGCTTCTTTTGTGCATACAGATTTCCCGTTCCATACAGTTTTTTTGCAGTCTGCTGCTCACTTCTCTTTCTCTTACAGTTATCTCTGTCACACATTTTTGCAGTTCTTAGCTGTTTCTCAGGCTCCGTGATTTTCCTGTGGGATTCCAAAATCTTTTTCTTTAGATCAAAGCTCCAGATCAAATAAAAGCAAATGAAGCAACAACTCTAGCAATCCTGAAACAGTTCCCAGTTAGATGAATTAAGCTATAATCTTGTTGGATAGTTGCGAACATATCAAATTCCTTCTGTGTTCCAACCTCTTCGTAAGGAACAACTGAGCACATATTCATCTCCAGCTACATACCTACGAGTCGCAGAATGAACCATATGACTTTAATACACAAAGTCATCAACAAGCAGAACGCGTGTTATCTTATCAGCGCATAGGTTTGTCCAGTGATAGAACTACAAAATATGGCAACAAGAATGGGACTTCTACAAGACCATAGTGACAAATTAAGTTCTCCATTAGGACTATGCTTGATTAGCTTTAAGACTAACATCAAGGTGAGTCTGGTTCATCCGCTAAACACTGTCCAGATAACCTGCAAGATCCCAAGTAATTAAAGAAGATAATTGCAGAATTATTGATTATCGGTCCATTCAGCGAAGGTTTCTGAAGCTCAGGGGCAGAAACTTATCTACAGAATTTTCATTTGAAAATTAATATACATCTTCCTCTAAAAGTATGCACAAGGGTTTCCACCATGCTCGTCCATTTATAGTTTACACTAGTCTTTCAACATTTGAATTGAAAAATGCGTTAATTGCTCATGCATGGAAAAATCTTACATTCCTATCTGTAGAAAAGCTTGAAAAAAATTCAACGCGCATCATCTTTATTGTGAAGATTTGCAACTGTGAATGATTGCATTTCTATGTTTTGATGGTTGTAATTGCAATAGTAAGATGGTCATTCATTATCAGCCCAAATAGCAAATGTTACTCTTCAACAGAGGCACATTTCCATTTTTTGACAATATTCTAAGCTTGGACATTTACACGAGAAACAAGCCATCTTTACTTGCGTTTCTTAACCCAAAAACTCGAAATTTTCTTGGAAGAATACACTAAGACAAGAAACAAAAATAAAATACTAACAAGAAATTACCTTTAATGTGAAATTGCGCTATGAAGAGCAAGAATGGTCGAGGGCTGGAGGGTAAGACGAGAAGGGTAGAGAATAGAGAGAAAAGTGAATCTATCATGATTGAGGAGCCAAAATAAATAACCATCAAACCAGCAAGCAAAAACAAAAGGAGATTGGTAGTGTTCGAGCTGACCTCAGAAGAAACAGGCCGGCAGAGACAGAGCTATAAGCTTTTGCAGTGGATGAGCCATTAACACGGAGCAATTTGGAAGAAAGTGGTCAAGAAAAGGCTGATCTTATGCAGAGACGGAGCTGTAGAAGTTGAAAAGGAAGGGAAGACATGACAGTACAAGACAGGACTTGGGGAGACACAGGAATCAGAAGGGGTGACACATAATCAGTTACGGACACGGAAAGACAAAACAGACCCCACCATCCTGGGGAGCTCAAGCTCAAAAAATGAGGTATCAAGGGCCATAATGGTCCTCACTGGAACGTTGTGAACAGAAGGAGGAGAAAAATGCGGCGGTGGCGATTCGCCTTTTTATAAAAAAGAAAAAAAAAACCAGCGCTAGGGCATGCACAATTGCATACTACCCAACATCAGCAAGTCTAAGCTAGGTGACATTAGTATCATATCAATTTATGAACTATCATAAAAAAGTAATTATGCTAATAATAAATTTTTACTATTTACACACTAATTTTTTTTCTCTATTTTCTTTTGTACTATTATTTAATATATTTAATACTTCTTATTTAAATTAATAATTCTAAATATTATCTATTTTTCATTTATCAAATTCAATATATATTAATAATATAACTTATAATTTTAATTCGTTAATATAATTAATACTTAAACAATTAATAAAAAATAATTTTCATTACATTAAAATTACATTTTAATAATACATTTAAAACATGAAAATAAATACTCTAAATTTAATATGAAATGCTTAAAATGATTAATGAAAAATAAATTAACTACTTAAAAACAATTAATGAAAAATATTTTCTTGTTACAATGAAATTAAAATTTAATAATACACTTAAAATATTAAAATAAATACTTGTAATTAAACATAAAATACTCTTTTTTTTTGTCAAAAAAATAACTGATTATATTAATGAGGGAAATCCCAGATTAATACATTATAAAGGTGGTTCATCACTAAGACGGATAGGTCCTATCCCAACTAACTTAACCCATGAGGTTGGTTAAAACGATTCCGCTTAAAATTGGGACAAGCAAAGCCCCACCCAATACATAATGGGACCAAGTACCTCCTAGCTACTCACAGAACTAAGAGAGTAAAGAACACCTATCTTGTTAGCCTCTACGTACACAACTCCTCGGCGAGAGCGGAAAAGCGACGCAAAAATCCATGTAGTGCGATTACGTGTTGATCGATCCTTCTAATTAAGTGTGCGACCTTACAACTGCGTTGCATAAAATACTTCAAATTAAACATAAATACTTCAAATTAAACATTCAACACTAAAATATAATAAACTAAACATAGTTTCCATGATTATATGTCATTTTACCAAAACGTTGCCATATGTGCTTAATCAAGTCATTTTCAGCGCATTGTGGACATTTCATTCTTGAAGTTGAGCCACTGTTAATAAAAAAATTTCTCATATCTGGAAATCTTCTAAGTATCGAAATTGCGATGTAGTATTATCTCCTCTCGCTCTGCTGCTTTACGGTTGATTCGCGATGATTCTTTGAAGGATCAGCGTAATGTTGATAGTTAATTCATTCATCATCGACAATCATGTTGTGCATTATAATACATGCATTCATGATATGGTGCAATATGTCCTTATCCCATGTGAGTGCCAGATTTTTAATTATACACTTAGCGTGCTTACGGCCTCCAAACGCCCGCTCAACGTCTTTATGAGCAGCTTTTAATCATTGGGAAAACAATTTATGCCTATTTGTTTGTGGTACTAGGATTGATTAGATGAATGCCGCTCATTTTGGATATATAGCATCCGTTAGGTAGTATCCCATGTCGTATTGATGGCCATTAACCGTATATTGAATAGCCGGTGCAATACCATTCAATACATCATCAAAGATAGGGGAACGATAAAGCATATTAAGATCATTACACAAACCTCGAGTACCGAAAAATGCATGCTAAATCCATAAGTCTTGGGAAGCTACAGCCTCAAGTATCAATGTAGCTACATCATCACGCCCTTGATACATTCTCTTTAATGTCGTTGGATAATTTTTCCACTTCTAATGCATGCAGTCAATGCTTTCAATCATACCCGGGAATCCACGGATTTCTCCAGTATGCAATAGCCTTCACATATCTACTGGGGTTGGCATCCTCAGGTATTCAACACCAAACACATCAATAATGCCTTGACAAAAATTTAAAATGCACAATCGAGACGTATTTGCACCAATGCGCAAGTACTCATCGATTGAATCTGCAGAACTTCCGTAGGCTAACATTCGTAATGCAGCTGTGCATTTTTGTAAAGCTGTGAAACCCATTCTACCAGTTGCATTAGGACGTTGTTGAAAGTAGTGAAGATTTTGTAGCCATTCTACTATATGTAAGAAGAAACTTCTATCCATTTTTAAACGAATTCTAAACTGCCTGTCATCGTAAATAGGACGTTCGGCAAAATAATCATTCCAAATGCGGATATGACCGAACTCAGATCTCTCGGGACGATGATCGGGATCTTCGTTTCATCTATGCTTTCTTCTACTCATAATGGCCATTTTGTATTCTCTGCATTCCACTATATGCATTCATGACTTGAAACACAAGTTTCTTCAAACACGTGATCCATTTCTATATCGAACGATCCACTTTGCGTCAAATGCATGATCGATTTACGTGAGGATAACATTCTTAGCTAATTTGAATTCAAAGCTTTTTCGATATGATGCAAAAACAATGAAAACTATATGGTTTATATACAAATTTTCACATTTAGAATAATGGAGCAATATTTGACAACACTTGAATTATTTGCAACCTTTTCGATTATGGAGCTTGATTTAACAACACATGAATTATTTGTATTGATTTTTATTAATGGAGCTTGATTTAACAATACATGAATTATTTGTACCAATTTTTCGATAATGGAGTTTGATTTGACAATACATGAATTATTTATCTGATTTTTAATTGAGCATGATGTTGAAGATACTTGAATTATTTGCATTGATTTTTTATATGATTTAGGATGTTTAATTTGAACTCAAACATTACTATATTTAATATTTAACATAATAAAAATTTTATTATTTCTTTTTAATTCTTTTATAAAATTCAAAATTATTTTAATTTAAAAATCATTTAAATAAATTTAGCATTCTTTATCAATTAATTAGTGTAAATTCTTTTTCATTTAGACCAACGTGATTATTTCTTTAATTTTGTAATTGATTTGGCTACAAAATTATTTATATTTTTTAACTATGAATAGATATAAATTTTAATCATCACATGCAATAATTTCATACAAAATTATATTTTAAAAAATTACCAAATTTTTTATAATTATAAAATAATTATAAATAATTTTACATTATATTACAATTAAAATTTAATATTAATAGATTTAAATTTAATATTAATAGATATATTAATAGATTTAATATTATAATAAGTATATTATAATTTAACATTATATTATATTTAAATAAATCAAATCTTGCACCAAAAATAAGCAAAGTGCATGTTAATTTGTAGAGAAAAATATTTTCTACCCGTTGGTGAAATATTTTTTTTTTAAAAAAATTATGTGAAATGGCCGTTGCAAACCAGTGGTGAGTTTGCAACAGCCTTAACACGTGGCGTGCGCCCATTGGGCATGCGTCAAGTCGCGCATGTCAACTGCATTTTTTAATTTTTTTTTTTACATTTGGCAAAAATGACATCGTTTTGCCAAGGAAAAAGTTAAAAAAAAACAACGAACAGTAGTTCGCGGGTTTCACCGAACAAACGGCCAGACGACTGTTTATTCCTAAAAGGCGGCCACATCAGCAATTTTTACTAATGTGGCGGCCTTTGCAGAAATGACTAGCTTCATTTTGGAGTTGGTGTACATGCTCTTAACACCAATTATTAGCAAACAAGTTCTTTCTGGTGACGACACGTGGACACTTTATCCTTTTTCTGGGCGCCTTTGGCACTTCTCGTTGGCTAAAATAAGGCGTGTAGCATTTACGTCGATCTCCTTTAATCGTGTTATTTTCTTTCTCATTTATCGATTTGATTGGTATTGTTGTCCTTCTCCGCTTTTCTTTACTTCTTGCATTCATTAGATCTTTGTCCGATCTTTTGATTTAGTTTTCCCAAATCTTTTTGCTCAATATTTCTTTGTTGGTTGATTTTTTATTCCTCTCTTTTTTTTTTTGCTTAGTTTCGGCTGTTTTATCTTAGATGGTTGCACTTTGGTTTAGGGTTTTTAGATATTTGCCCATTCACGTAGCTTGATTAATGTGCGATTTTAGCGTTTCTTGTGAGTGACATTCTTGCTACTCGGTATTTCGGCAAATCTTCTGCCGTTGTTGCTATTGGTAAGAATCGAGTTTTCATTTAAAGGTACCAATTTAGGGTTTTGATTTGTCTCTCGATTCGAATGCCACCATCGGAGTTTGGTCTTAATTCGAAAAGAAGTCGCGTCTTCTCTATTAAGGTCTTTTTATTTATGTTTATTGTCCACGAAAAAGACTCTAACTAGATGTTTTGCGAGGATTTAGGCGAGGTCGTGCACAGTGGCGAATAGGATCATTTTTTCCCTACTTTTCTTGTTATGTTAGATTTCCAATTATTTTTCTAAGTAGGTGTTTTGCGGTGTTTGGAGATTTTGTGGTCAAGGGTTTGTGGTTCAATGGTTGGTTTGAATGGCGTGGGTCGTGCAGTTGGCGAGAATGATGTGTTTTTTCCTTCATTTTTAGTGCTTTGTTGGATTTCTATTTATTTTTATTCTTACCATACACCTTTCTAACCAAATGTTCAGTAGGTACATAGAGATTTTCTATTCATAGGGATTCCGTCCAACTTGGTGGCTTACATGGCGACATATCGGTGACAATTTGCCCAGTAAAAACAAGGGTTCTCTTTTCCTCCATTGACTTTGTCATGCTTTTCTTTTTTATTCTTGTGTTTTTTTATATTTTATATCAGCATTGTTATTATGTCTTTTCTTCACGCATTAATGCTTTGATTGCTAATGATGATGGTTGAAATTTGTGGGTCTACTCGATGAAGCTCTTTGAGTCTGTTTCATGAAGTATTTTTAAGCATATGCGATGAGGATTTATTTGTCAAGTCTTGTGATTCTTATTACTTATGGTAGTTCATGGCTATTGTTTGATGTGTAAGCGCTTCTTTTGTTAGTCTTTCAATGTAATTGTTGTCATGTCATGTCATGTCTAATTTTTACCTATTAGGCAGCTTTCTTTCTTATAAGCATTGTTGTCATCGTTTTGGAAGAAAAAAGGCATCCATATCTATTTTAAGCTGCTTATTTCACCATTACTCTTCTTTACTACCTAATTGTGCATTTTGGGTTTGGTTAAGCATAGGTTTCTTTATTTAGGTTTGTTTTCTTTGTCTATTCTGTTAATATTTTTGTTTTGTTTTCTTTGGTGTGCACTTCTATTGTGCTTTTCCTCTTCTTATTAGATGTGCCTTCTTTCTCTTTCCTTTACAGTATTAATCTTTGTAGGTTATTATGTGCATTAAATGAACAGGACAACATAATATATTTGCCTACTTAGTTTTAGCGCTAATTAAAAATAAGCATCCTTTTAATGCTTTTCTTTGTGTTGTTCCTTAGTCTTTCACCTTCTTGCATCCTCTCTCTGTGTGTCTTTGCCTTTGTTGCCATTTTGGTTCTAACATTTGTTCACTTCTATATAATCTAGCTGTTTTTAGCTTTTTGCATTGTTTTTATTATGTTTTCCAATTAGTCCCTCTTTCTCTCATGGAATCTCTTGGAGTGATTTGTTAATATTTTTCGTTTCCTATTATACTTATACTTGCTTCGCTGTAATGTTGTTAGTCATTAGGCCACAGTCGTAATATATACTTTATTTGCCTATTGCATTTGCTTAACGCATCTACTAATGTCTTTTTTAAAAATAGTTCTTCCAGTTAGTTGTTTTCTGCTTGTTTTTTAGTTGTCTTTGGTTTTGTTTTATCTTACACATACTTTGTGTTATTTTTTCTACCTCAATTGCCTTTCCAGTGTTTTGTCAATTTCTATGGAAACAGACTACTTTTGGGTTACTCCTTTTGCCTTATGGAAATTTTGGAATGAATTGTTAATACTTGTGTTTTTTCATTATATTTTCGTATATTAGAAATATATTTTCGTATTTCTAATGTGATTAGTTACTAGGCCACTATCATAACATATAGTATTAAAGCCTCAACAAGATGATTCTGGTGATGACATGTGGACATTTTCCCACCCATACAGGCTGTGGCACTTCAAGGTTATCTAAAATAAAAGGCGTGGCATGTATATGTCATCTCTTTCATCCATAAATCTATCTTTCTTCTCTAGGGTTTTCGGCCTTTCCTCTTTGCCGCACCTCTTTTTCACTTTCTTCACATTCTTTCTTTCCTCTCTAGAGTTTTTACCCTTTTTGCACTTGATTTTGATCATTGTTGTCTCATCATTCCATCATCCAACATTTGGTAGTTAATGGCATAGGGGCCCAACCTTCTAAATCATCTTGCCCGAGTGTTGCCTTCTTCTATTTTTGTTAATAATAATTTTGATTATAACGCTTTTCTTGCCCAATTTCTTCTAATCTTCCTCACTGAGTGTTGCCTTACATTAATTTGGTTCAATTTTTGCATCTAAGCTTCCAATTCTAGTTCATCCCCTTCACTGTGTCTCGGTTCAATTCTTTATTGTGACATGTAACAGGTTTGAGGAAGGAAGTCAAACTTTTTCTCGAAATGTCGAACTTTTACTGCAATTACTTTTTTTAAAAACAACTCCTAATCGGATCTTTTAGAAATTTGAAGATGCTTGTGGTTAAGAGAATCCATCACGTTAAGATTGGTTGTGACGTGGAGAAACCATCGCATCTTAAGTGGATTTACTCTTTCTTTTCTTTTCTTT
Source organism: Gynochthodes officinalis (assembly GCA_020080225.1). Classification (NCBI taxonomy): domain Eukaryota; kingdom Viridiplantae; phylum Streptophyta; class Magnoliopsida; order Gentianales; family Rubiaceae; genus Gynochthodes; species Gynochthodes officinalis. Next base: position 14,911,986 of record CM034616.1, read on the forward strand.
TCTTTTCTTTTTATGTGTGTTTCATGGCCATACCGGTCTTTGTTGTCTTCTACATATGTCTTTGTGATTGACATGTTTTGTTACCAGTCGATGAATTGTTTTTATCATTGGATGGATTTTTTGGTGCTCAATAGTTTTTGCAGTTTGGTGGCTCGATTGATAATGAATGTGATTTTTAGTTTTAACTTTAGAGATTATCATATCATCTATTTGATCTACCATTTGATTCAAAGTGATTTTAGGCTCCATTATCTTTTCCTTTTGTTGTCCTGTCATCTTATTGTCTTGTGCATAAGACTCAAATGAAATAGCTATCAAATCAAGCAAGAAATGCAGACATTGGAAAGCAAAGCATATGATTCTTCCATTATTTTTTTCCTTTCATTCAACAAGAAACACAATTCAGGAAGGATTTATGTTCTCATCAGAAACCTAAATTGTTTGTTTTCCATCTTCTTGTTGATACTATTAGGTAATGAATTGGAGAATAATTATATAGTTTTTATAATTGGATAAAGAATTATTCTTGTCCAGTATAAATAGTTATATAGTCTTTATAATTAGCAAAATTTATCAATCTCTTCTGAACTTGAAAGTTTTTAGTCCAGTATAAATAACTAGCATTTAGTATCAATGTAATATGCACACAAAATAATATGCTCCTTACATGTTACTCGTGGGTGCGTGATTATGTAATTGTGTGCTTTCTGAAACAATATAAATCTGTTTCTCTATAGCTTAGTAAGTGGTGTTTCTTTGATAACTCGTTTCTTTTATCTTCTTAAAACTTCTGGATAATGGGAAAACATTAGAAGTTGTTTGAAAGAATATGCTTTTGTTTCCTCTCTAGCTTTGTAAGTAATATAAATTTGAAACACGATTATTATGAAACCTTGGAAAATATTTCATACCTATTGCTACAAATTAATTTATATTGTTCTCTAGATAGATATTTATTAAAAGAGAATTTCTCCTCTAGTTAATGAACCAAAAATAAAAATCCAGTCCTTTCATTTGTCTGATCATGGTAGTAGAAAATCCCTATATTTATCATGCTTAAGCATCAAACTTTTAAGCTATTTCTGTCTGCGCACTGTATTGGTAGTGGAGTCTTTGGATTTCTTGCTTCTTGGGAAACTTTGCGGTAGCTTTATTGATTAGGGACTTTTATGGTTCTAGGTCCTCGAGGACCTATTGCTCTAAGCCGTATCTGGGATCCCTTTTGAAACCATTTTTAGCTGCGAGTTCGTATTTATGGCTTCACCATCAATATTTTTGTATGAAGGTATGAATTCGTTTATGAACTTGGCTTTCATTCACTTTCGTCCATCAACTAAATATATTTCATGCTGTCTCAAGTTTGGAGGCATCAATTCTGAGCACAAGCGAATACTATACATATTAGAAATGCAAGATAGTTATTGAGTTTCAGAAGACAACATGATGCAAGTGAGCTTTGTGAATGTCGACTAATTTATTCTTTATTGGGTATAGATTCTGTGAAGGTTATCATCGACTTCACTGTTGATGGATAACCTCAATTCTAACTTGATGAAACTTCAAAAGAAAACAATTCTTCTTAACTTCTATATAGACTACATATATGGAGGTCGCACCTTGTGAATTTGGGTGGATAAGTACTTGTCATTGAGGCCCTTTTGTTTAAATTTGTTTTCTTTTTCCCTAAATGTAAATAAATAAATAAATTCTTTTGAAGTTATGGAAAGCTACGCATAAAACACTATTTTTGAATTCAAAATTTCATTTGTTCTTCTTGATATTGATTTTGCTTTTTGCAAATCTTAACCTCAAGTTTGCTACTTAAAAGCCGGTTGTTTAATAATATTAAAAGGTAATCCTATTGATTGCATCTGTTTCAAGCCCTATCCATAGAAATTGAAACTTTGTAAGCTATTGTTGAATTAGTTTTGTCAAGGTTTTAAAATACACATATATTACATGTTTATTTGTCAACTTAAAAGTATCTAAAGGACTAGAATATCCTTTGAGTTAATTCGATTATTCATTAGAAATCCTTTTATGCCTCTTTCGAGGTGAGAGATTGATTTAAACAAAGAGAGAAACAAGAATGAGTATTTGATAAGGTTTTTATCTAATTTAGGTCTGTACAGCTCCACCACATTACTAAGATTTGAGAAGAGAAAAAGAGAGTGATGATTTTCCATGCATTCATCGAGGAATAACTTTGGTCATACAACAAATGTCACCACTCTTCTCTACTCATTTTCTATTGGTGTTTTTGCTATATTAAATATTCTTATCAGTTATTCCACGAAGGTTGTGTTCTTTTTTGTTGAATGCTTATTTTAAGATTTTGTTTTCCTTTTCTTGGAGACATAATTTCATACACTCTTTAAGTGAAAATTATCATCATTCACAAGTGTATTTGCACAAATCATAACTTCCTCTAACTTAATCTATTTTTTCCATTGGACTATAGTCTCTTCGAGAGAACACTCAATGGTGATATCAACTATAATTTCTTTTATTTACAAATCTTTTGATACATGGCCCAGTGATGTTGTAATTGTCACAATACAACCTTTATATCACTATTTTAAATTATATCCTAGAGTATATACATTTTGAAATGTCATGATAAAGCAGAATTTGTTGTAAATGAGCATATGATCTTGAGTTATGTGCGTATCTTTATAACTTTATGTCATTAGTTTTCAATTTCAAGTTTAAAAACAAATTTGCAGTAGAAGCTTTTCTCTACATTTTCGGATATTCAATTATCATTTAGAAACTTTCCAATAAAGTCTACTATTTTTATACATAAGAAAATTGGAACCTTATGCTACCTTAGCCCATTGGGTAAAGAAAATTACAGCGGTAGATTATGTGTGTGAATGCAACAATTGTTCGATACGAATATTAAACCAAAGAATAAGAGTCCAAACCTATATTTCCAGCATTGGCCCATATCGCCCCTCTAGGGTTAATTAAGCTTTCCCTTTAGTGGCACACCAACTCAACTTGTAACATGACCTGTTTTGTCCCCACTGATCCATGAATATCCAAACTCCAAGTCAGGAATTGAACTATCATTGGAACCAAGAAGTACGCTCACACTGTTGAGGGAAAGAAACCTCAATAAGATAGCTAATATAACCCAAGAGGTTATCCTCAAAGACTCAAAACAAGTTCAAACTAGAACTCAAAGAAAAGCCTAAAAGTTTCAAGTTTGTAGTTGCTGTAATTTTGCATTTATCAGAAGGAATGCCCTCATCTATAGCTTACAAGTTGTAAGAATTAAGAAAGCCATTCCTAGTTAAATTAGCTTTTAGGAAACTAACTAAGTTAACTATTACTTTAAAGTATAAACACTTCTAAGAAAAGCAAAACAAACAACAAGTGAAGTTGCCTAAAACTCATCCAAAACAGGTTGGTCGACTCAGTTTGTTGCACTTCCCATCAATTTTTGTGGATTTGCAATTTTTAACATCATGGCTTTAGATTTG